>OU015640.1:16719662-17140134 GCA_907165235.1 Zeuzera pyrina
GGTTCTCTTTTTTTTAACGTATAAAATTGTAATCCTATTATAATAATATATTTAGGTTCTCCAATTTTTGATGAATCTATTTCTGAATATATTAATAATTCAATTACTAAATTTCAAAATTCTGCTGACCGTCTCCTTGAAATTAGTCCACATTATGCACTTTGCATCTTAAAAATCTGTCTTTTTGTCCCAAAATTTACGTATGTTCTCCGTTGCTGCTCCTTTTGGAATCACCCAGATCTTTTGACACAAGTAGACGACTTAATCAAAATTAGCTTAGAATCAATTCTTAACATGCAGCTGGACGAGCAATCTTGGGCCCAAGCATCCCTACCCATCCGTTATGGTGGTTTAGGGATCCGCAAAATTTCCAGTGTCGCTTTACCAGCCTTCTGTCCATAGTTCAGCAAATCTCATAAGTAAAATTTTAAGGGCATCCCCTTCAAAATTGGCGATTGATGGCTTGGAAGAAGCTATAAACGCTTTCTTAATTGCATGCCCAGGTCAAAATTTTCCAGTTTCTCCAAATTTACAGAAGAGCTGGGACGACATAAACTGCAAATTTACTTATGACAATCTTTTGAACTGTAGTACAGGTTCGGCGCGTGCTAGGCTTTTGGCCGTGGGTGCGCATGAGGCTGGCTACTGGCTTCACGCATACCCTTCGTCAAATATAGGAACATTTCTTGAGCCTGACACGCTCCGAATCGCAACCTGTCTACGGCTTGGGGTTCCGGTCTGCACTCCTCATAAATGTCCCTGTGGCAGTGATGTCGACAAGTTAGGACATCACGGACTGTCATGTCAAAAAAGTGCGGGCCGCTTCTCGAGACATGCCGCACTTAACGATATCATACGCCGGTCCCTGGCCACCGTCAACGTGCCAAGTCTACTTGAGCCGACTGGTATTGCAAGAGACGACGGCAAGAGACCGGACGGTATGAGTTTGATTCCATGGAAGATGGGCCGGGTGTTGGTATGGGATGCAACCTGTTCAGACACGCTGGCCCCTTCCCATCTACATGGAACTAACAACAGAACTGGTGCGGCTTGTGAAGCGGCTGAAAAAGTTAAAGCATGCAAATACAGGGGTCTAGGTTCCGAATATGATTTTGTCCCATTCGGTGTCGAGACCCTTGGTCCGTGGGGTCCTAGCGCCATAAGGCTTTTTAAGGAAATAGCAAAAAGGTTAGTTGACATCACAGGAGACCGAAAAGCTGGCAGTTACCTCGGACAAAGAATTAGTCTAGCTATTCAAAGGGGGAACGCTGCCAGTATCTTTGGAACCTTGCCTAAAGGGACTCCTTTTAAAAATATATTTTAGTTATTATATTATTTTTTCTAAGGTTTTTAGTTTTAGGTTCATTACATCTTTATGATATATCTTACTAATCCATGTGTAGTCTTAAATTTGTAAATATAACCAAACGTAGAATTATTGTTTCATGTTAAATAGTTCGAAGGAAAAAGATAATATATTAATAAGAGATATGTTTGAATATGTATTTAAATATGTTTTACTAAATTACTGATTAAGTATGTTGCTAAATTAAAGTGTAATAATAAATGTCAAGATCTATTAAAGAGGCGCTCAGTTGACGCTCGGAGTAGTTAGTAAACGTTTTCTTTATTGGATTCGATGAGTAATTTTGGTCAATCGTCATTCGGATTTTGTACTGTGCAGTATTATAATAATTTATAATAAAGTTAAGCCACTGTGTTACACTATTTCGTTTTTTTTAACAAAGAAAACCCACAGAACTAGAGACTATCTCATTATTGTCGAGTTTACCCACTATCTAGGCCGTCTTAGGGCATGCCAGGGCCCTTGGGCACGCTAGAATTAATAGGGGCCCCGTTAGAAAGTAAAAAAAGTGAATGACAAGAAAAAGCATTTTTCTTTATATTCACTATTTAGAAAATAATTAAGAATCTGATTTGGTGTCTGAACATTTCAATTTGGAAATGTTGACAGTGAATCTTACTACGTACATACATCCTCACGCTGTATCCCCAACGGGGTAGTCAATAGTACGTATCTACCTAAAATAGAAAAAAATTGATCTGCTTTTATTCGTGTAAGCGAATACGGCTTATCGGGCCTTTGGGGCCCCCACGAGGTCGGGGGCCCCGGGCACGGGCCCCGTGTGCCCTTATGGCAAAGACGGTACTGCCCACTATCAGGCTTTCGATTTGACTATCTAGTCCAGCCATTCCCAAAGTGGGCGATAACGCCCCCTTTATAATAAAGTAAACGCGCTGCAGGCCTAAAGGGGGGTGGTAAGAGACCCAGAAAAAAAAAATGGGGGCGTTGTGTAGAGGCCTGGGTGATTTGTAATTTCATTTAGCTAGCAGGCATCTTAGACAACGTCTGCATGAGCTCTCGACTCAGTAGACAAAATAAGTTTGGAAATCCCTGATCTAGTCGATTCTTCTCAGTACAGAGCGTCTGGACTAACGGGATACGTTTCGTAACATCGACACGCTTGCTGGCGTTATCACTCGGCAAAAGTGACATTTGGCTACGTTTTATACAACTCTTTTCACACGACTTTCCTTTTCGTTTTATTTTATAGAAAGTTAATAACGTTTGACAACCAATTTAAAATTCGTTACGCTAGATCACGTGGTATTTGTCATTCTATTCTACTAGCGTTTACGACAAATGAGCCACTTGGCTAGGCCCCCTGGTTCTTACCAAAAAGGTTCGACCTTAAAAAATTACTGTAAACTGGATTTATTTTTAAATAATATATTAGGCACATATTTTTTATCTTTATCTTTCCAACGTTTCTAGCTCTGACCAAGTATCAACGGACGGGGCATTTTCTCTAAAAGCATATCCTTTTTTGTTGACCGACTTTCTAGAATTTCTAGATTTTTACTAATGCGCGTGACTAGGGAACGTCACAGTATAACGATACACAATTGCACATGGCATATTTTTATTTTTGTGAATTCTAATATTCAAAACACTTAAGATTTACAAGTATTTTGCAAATAATTATTTCATGAACGACTCAATGCTGACACGAAATACACTGACAGTGCGAGCTTGCTATAATTACTATGGCTAACTGTTTTACTCGTAGTGATGCTCAATGAAATAGAAAGAGACAGTAAAACTCGTTTGACACACTGTGGTAAAAGCGGCTACTTATTATAACTCCGGCCATTGTGTTTATTGGTCGGAGGTTTCGAGATTCGCTTCTCAATAAAGCGTCTTCACGAAAAGTTAGTTTAAATATGGTTAGACAGTTTTATTTTTTTTTTTCTGCACAAGGTAGCTGATCGATTCTAATCCCGTTATTTTCCTTAGGAGACTTTGTTGAAAGGCGAAATACGAATAGGTTAATAAGTTTAAAATATTTACGAAATGTTATAGCCACATGTATACATAGATATCTTCACGCTGTATCCCTAACGGGGCAGTCAGAGAAGACGGAGCGCCAAGCGTCGGGTCCTTACATACGTCCTTCGCCTTTCCGAATCTCATCATTCTCCTCACGCATTTTCGCTTAGGTATGCGGGTGACAGAATTGCACGACCGTGTTATCGTAATAATGAAGAATGGAATGAGCAAGAGTTCAAGAGGCCGGAAACTTTTTTTCACTTATGGAGGTTTTTCACTTATCCAAGTTTCTCCGGTTTTTCTCAGTTACAGAGGTATTACAAACCTTTCTTCGCAATTGCTACTTATCAACTGCAATAAATTTGCAAATAATTCGGTACAGACGCACATTTGGCCGTTATAGAAGGATATATAATATATAAATACATAAAATAATATACAAAAGCGCTCGCTGTAGTTATTGTTTTTATTAGTTAGATGAAACATATGCGCGGTAGTTCCACGAAATTTAGAAGCTGTCTTACATAACACAATAATATGCTCGACTCTCGCAAATAATAGGTATAGGACACGTGGCAGTCTCAGTTATAGAGGTCCAGACTTGAAAAACGACACTCTCATATACCATATAGGTTTTTGTTTCTCACTTGTAGAGATTTTCGAGGGTAAAAATGACGGGACCTGGCTATTACTCCGACTTGTAGACTTTTATCGCTAATACGGTTCTCGTTCACCCAGGTTTGACTGCACTGGCAACTCGTTTTGAATTTAATGGAAGCATTTGTGCATTTGAGTGCTAGCGAATGGAAATGTCAAAAGCTCTCGCATACCTAGGCGAAAATTTGTGAGGAGAATGATGAAATTTGAGGAAACGACAGAAGTATGTAAGAACCGCGACGCTTGGAGCTCCGGCCTCTCTGACTACCCCGTTAGGGATACAGCGTGAGGATGTGTGTTTGTGTGTGTGTGTGTGTGTATTTGTGCACTCTCATTTAAAAAAGTGGCGTATCTACAACGACCTCGTATCTATGATGCAAAATGTCTGTCTTCTTATTATTAAGTCCCTAACACCCCTAGAAGTGAAAGTAGGCTTAAGGAATTTTTAAAAATCGCGAAAACGTCATTGCACGTATTTATTCAAACTTTGCAATTCTTATTACTTGCATAGAAAACGCAAAACTAGCATTAAAACTAGGGATTGCAATCCAAGCACTGTTTTTAATCCAGATTGACTTCATTCCAGCGGGATACCGCGTGATCCCGCCAAGGTTATAGTTTTTTTTTAATTTGAATAAATATTCTTTATGATGTACACTTAATGAAATGTTTATTAAAAATTTAAAAAAAAAATCAGCAATATATTAGGTACCTACTGCAACTAATTGACTAATTATTTTATTGTTCCACTATATTTACTAATAAAAAGTTTAAAATCAATAACAAATATCAATATTTGGTAATTTTGTAGTCTTTGTATTCTACTTAACTAAAAATACTATTTCTTAATTCTAATCTTCATTTGAGGTAATTATAATCAGTTTTCTTTATTCAGAGATTTAGAGATTCAAATGAATTTAGTTAAAGTTTTCATCGAAAAATGTAACAAACAAATTTATAAATATCAAATAAGAAATCACTTCTCTTTTTGGAAATATGATCTTAAAAAACAAATAGCATCAATAGTGTTATCTCCCAATCTACTTTTCATAGAACTATGGTATGGTCTTTTTCTGCCTCCACACTTGTTGGTTTGATTGTTGAAATCAAATACTTCCCTTTCACTCCATCAAATTCATAATTATGCTGCCATTTTTTTTTTAATATTTTTTCGAAGTCTTTCTCTGTTCTAATTCCTGTCTATTTAGTGTAATCTTCATTGTCTCGCTTTAGTTGCATTTCTGATTCCTCTTGTAAAGTTAAATTATTTTCCAGAGACTGTTGGCTATTATGTACATCTACATCATCTACAAATTGTAAATTTTCAGCGTCATTTTTATTGATTCGGCATAAAATGTTTTTTATTTCTTGCCGTAACCTATTCTTTTTTGGCATTACAAATGTCACTCTTAGCCATACTTTTTGCTGATTTTCGAATGTCGATAGGCACGATATTTTGTATAAAATGTCTACCACAGCCAACCGTATGCAGTCGTTGATAGCAAGAAACAAGTTTGCCAATTATCCTACCGATAATATCTGTTTCTAAGTTAAGATCAAAACTCGCCAAGCGTTCTTTGACCCATTCAATGCAATGTTCAGCTGTACAAGAATCATGTATTCGAATCAGAATACGTGACTGCAACAGCTTGCGGAGTCGCAAGCTGTTGCGAGATTTCGCAGTTCTTAAAATTATGCTGGATCCCACTGGATTGCGGAATCCCACTTTGCTGGATTGCAATACATAGTTAAACTCTGTAAAACGCAAAAAATAAAGAGTCTAAATAAAATGTCATTTCGCTTCTCCCACTACCGCTAAAAAGTTCAACCGTGGTCTAACCGAAGATCAGAAGAATTTTTTTTTACTATTGGGTGAAATCATGTAGTGGTTAGATCGTTAGTTACCTACATACGAGGTCATATACCATCACACTATACATTTTAAAAACGTTGTCAGATAATTCTGAGAATGACGTTTAGATATTGTTTTTTTTTTTCATTTTTTAATACATACATACATATCTTCACGCCGTATCCTTAACGGGGTAGTCACAGAGGATGGAGCGCCAAGCGTCGCGGTCCTTACATTCTTCTTTCACTTCCTCAAATCTCATTATTCTTCTCACACATTTTCGCCTATTTCATTTTAATAAAAGAATAAATAAAACAATATTTTTTTACATAATCTTTATCACTTTTTCTACCAATTTTTTAATTATCTGTGTTGATACATTTTATATTCGAGGTATAGTGTTCATAAAATAAATTTGTGTTAATTATATGTACTGAATAATACACATACATACATACAATATCTTCACGCTATATCCCTAACGGGATAGTCAGAGAGGACGCAGCGCCTAGCGTCGCGGTCCTTACAGACTTCTTTCGCCTCTTCGAATCTCATCATTATGCTCACTCACTTTCGCCTAGGTATGCGGATGGTTTTGACATTTCCGTCAGCGAACGCTCTGGCTATTTGATCTTTGTAAGTCAGCCTTGGTATTCCTTGGCTTTTGCTAGCACTCATTTTCGCTCTGCAGATTTTCTACGTCTTTTTTTCACACATCCTTTCCATATGCATGGCATTCCTTTTTTTCATTTTCACAGTAATATTGTCGTAGAATCCTGTCATACTGCACTCAATAATAATAAATACATACATACATTCATAACTTCACGCTGTATCCCTAACGGGATAGTCAGAGAGGACGGTGCGCCAAGCGTCGCGGTTCTTATGTACTTCTTTCGCTTCCTCAGATCTCATCATTCTCCTCACACATATTCGCCTAGGTATGCGAAAGCTTAAATAATAATAAAGAATATTCTATAATTGTTTTAAGTATGTTACTTTATTTACAAATCATGTTTCGCCATTCTAATACGATGCATCGCACTGTTATAAATCGTAATTATAACTATTACGGATTCAAAACGATGTAATGCTTCGTAATCGATTAATCCCAAGAAACGATAATTTAAAAGTTATTGACTTGTATTAATTAAACTGTAATTACATTGAGTTAATAAAATCGGAAGCAATCAGCCGATGAGCAGCTCTATGTGATTGTGTATTTATGTAAATTGTACTTACTAGTAAATAAAGCCGTTGACAAAATAGGTTATTCGCTCGTGGTGAGTTCAGATAAAGGATAATTCAAAGATCAAAGCGTGACAGCGACAGGTGGAGTAGAGTGGCCACAGTGTTCGGCATAGCGGGATTTTTTTTTAAACTTTTGTTCATTAAAAATTTTGAAACTATGGATTACAGATGCATGCATTGAATCACTGTTAGTTAAAATATTGTTATTTCAGATTTCAATTCACTTGAAGCTTATTTCCATCTTTCTTTGAATTATAAAAACCGTAAAATTCATTTTAATAAATAGAGTAAATTAGAAGAGTTCATACAGAGCTTTTAAAGATATAATAAAGTCCACTTAATGCATATAGTTATGTAATTTGATTCAATTACTCTGTTTTGCTAAGAAGTACTACAAGATAGATACAACTATGAATCACCGGACAATAACGCCAATAGTAATTTAAGTAAAACACTAAAATTGTGTTATGATTGTAACTCAGTCATGAGATCATTTTAAAGTCTGATCGACAATCAAACCTTTTCTTTAAACTTCAAGTCAATCACTCACTAACAAGCTATGAAGTATGTATTTTTGTCGTTAAATTACAGGACTATCCGCGTAAAATCGCAACGCATGGTTACCCTAGAAGTGGCCCCGCAGCGTCCAACATTAATGGCACACCGGTCTCCGTTATTAATTACTGAATCTATAGGCTCTGTCTCTACCCTCTCTACATTGATTTATTTTGTAATTACGAGTTATTCAAGATTATTAATTTATTGAGAACCTGAGACAAATTTTCACGGAATAATTACAAAGGAAAGAACTAGTCAAGTACGATTCGGACTCGAACACCGAAGGTACCGAAGGAACTATGTATTTACCAAAAAAATATTAGTCGGATTACAAAACGCATTTAGTTTTACAGTTCAAAGATGTTCTAGCATTGCTTTCCAAATGTAAGTTTGTAATGGCAAAAAATGTGATATAATAACAAATTCGCAATTTTTGGATTCTTCCTTTTATTATGCTGTGAGACGTTGCTTCTCGCCAAATGTTATTAGTCTAGGACTCCTAGGTCAACGGGAAATACCTAATAGACTTTTATTAGAGTACATAAATGGCCGTATCTTTTGATTGCGTTGAGTCAGGAGTATAAATATTTTACACCTCCAAGAAACCATGGACTCATTATATTTGATATAAACAATTCGATATATCTACCCGTTCTTGAGGTAAAGGGTCTTGAGTGGTTTGACAGACGGAGTGGAAGGAGACACAGACAATGAAGTGGTGCTGGTGTAATGGTTCCGGTTTTCCTTTTGATATACGGAACCCTATAACTGGACAAGAATGAGTCGGATACGCATTCGCTTCTTTAAGTCTCGTCACTCTCCTCACACATTTTCGCCTAGGCATGCGAGTGCTTTTGACGATTCCGATTGACGATTTCACCTTCGTAAGTCAGCCGTGGTCTTTTTCGGCCTTTTCTTCTACTCACTTTCGCTCTGCAGGTTTTCTTCATCACTCACTCATTCTTTCTATGTGCTCGAACCATCTAAGCATTAATCCTTTCTTAATTTTTACAATAATATTGTCGTGCAACCCTGTCATACTGCGATGTCTTCGTTGCTTATCCTGTCCGCAAGGGTGACACCGCAGATATTTCTAAGAGATCGCGTTTCTACTGCTTTTATCTTACTTTCACTCAATTTCGGGTATATCCAGGCCTACTGCCGTACAATAAAGTTGGCACCAACATCGCATTGTGTATGGCCATTTTGGCTGAGTTAGATATATTTACACTGCCTGTCAATACGGACAGAGCACCGTTCACTATATTGCCAGCTGCTACCCGTCTCTCTACATCCAACACGTCTTCCATCCCTCGAAAACTCACTCCCCAGATATACAGTTTAATGCACTCGTTCTAGACATTTTCTATGTACCCATATTTCACACTTCGTCTGTACATCTTCCCTTTCCTAAGGTACTTAATGTAATTATTACTTGCTTTTTTTTGTTCTTCTGCGAAAGACTTAGAAAGTAAAAAAAAACATTAATTTGATTTCATTCGAAACTTATCTATATTAGTTCCTTATCTTGGGGCATCGACTATATCCGCCATTTTGAGATTACATCGCATTCGACCTTAACAAATTGGATAAATATTTGTTTTTATATTACATTTTTATGGAGGTGTCTCACCGTCCTATATAGGTGTCCTGACGTGGTCCTATCAAGGGTAGACCGGCTGGAGGCGCGCGGGCGCGGTTCTTTCAAAACCAATCAATGTTGGTTAATTGGGGCTTTAATGCTGCCTCATTCAACAATTACAGTTTGCTGTCACCTGCCAGATGTAGTGAAGGGACAAGCAAATTGTCGATAAATCAATGAAAAAAGTGGTTGTGTCAAATGTTTGAAATTAAAAATGGAGTTGCGGCGAATAGTATCACATATACGAAAAAACCGATTACCGAATATTCGGCAAGACCTGCGTCCGAATAGCCAAGTATTCAGCCAAACTATTCGGCCGTATTTGTCACATATATGTCCGGTTGCGGTGATAGAAATTCTGACCTGGATGGAAGAAATGCACATCTTCCTCTTAATGTACAATAATTAATGTACAATAATTGAGATATAGATATATTGAAATATTTAAAGCTACGTCATTTTCTTTTTGTTTTAAATCATATGAACAATTTTATTTATTTTTGTTTGCCTGATTCGATAGTTAAAACGAAAATAGTTCATGTATATACTTATTAGTTATTAAATATAGTTATATACGCGTTGCCGTGGCTCTGTAGATATTATATTATTATTCATGAGTTAAGGTCTTGTACAAAAATATTATAGAAAAAAGAACGTTCAGTTTTTTCTGAAAGTAAAAATTTTCTGAAAAGTTGTTCGAAAAACTTTTCCAATTTTTTTTTCCATAAATCCTAATTCGGACTATTAAACAAATTTAATCAAACCTGTCCAGCCAGTCTCAATTGATGGATGCGTTTACCCACGAACAGCATTTCATTACTTTTATTTACGTAGGCTATAGATATTTATTGTTTTCAATATAAATTGTAGCTATTTGGCAATCAGCCTATAAATACCTATTTCAGAGTTCGTTATTCAAAACCGAAAACAGAATAAAGAGCTTTATACGCCGAATACCGATTAGCAGCCGAATATTTGTTGCAACTCTAATTCAAACCTATTATGTCTTTCAGTAGAACTTGGAGATTATGTAAACAATATGGCATTGTCGCTGCATTAATGAAGTAAATACACACATCAAAAAAGTCTAAGCAACACGCATCATTTACAGAAACTGCATGTTTTATTAAGTGATACTTATTTTTTTCTTAGAAAAGTAGATTGCTATACAATCTTTTTTGTTCTCGGAAACGTATACTGGCTCATTTTAAAAATAGAACCTTTTCGATTGTGTTTTGTTTTCATTAAAATAAAAGCTAATTATTTTTTTCCGATTTCATGTGTTTTCGTTGCTTGATAAATTTGGTATTTATCGCACTTTTATCATTTTGAGATATACAGTTTTTGAAAAAATTGAGTCGTGAGTCATTTTTTATGTTATGGAGCGACGCCATTTGACTGCTGATGAAATGCAGAGCTGTAGGAATGCTACAAGCGGGAAGAATTCAGTCCCAGGTGTCTCGGCATTTTGGTGTCAATAGAAGCGTGATTTGTCGTCTTTGCCAGCGTTACGTTAATATAGGGGATCCTGCTGAGCAGCACCTAGGACGTGGAGTCAGTTGTATGTTTCGGCTCGACAGGACCGATACATACAACTGACTGCAAGACGTCAGCCGATGTTAACCGCCCGGGAGATAGGTTTAAAGCTACAATTCTCAAGCGGTGTTGTTGTTAGTCACCAAACCGTGAGAAATAGGCTGCATGAATACGGCCTACGAGCACGACGCCCAATGAGGTGCCCACCTATACGCTATGGGAATCGCGCCCGTCGAAACGAATGGTGTAGGGAACACTTGACATGGACCCAGGAGCAAAATTTTATTTTGTGATGAGTCCCGGTTTGGATTTAGGCCTGATACGAGAAGGGTAAGAGTGTATCGTCGTCCCGGAAATGCTGAACGATTCGTCCAGGAAGTGCATCCTTACAGTGGCTCCACAGTGATGGTATGGGCGGGTATTATGAAGAACAGAAGATGTCCTCGGGCCTTATGTTCACCCATTTGCACAAAGTCTTGGTTCAAATTTCACGCTGATGCATGACAATGCGCGTTCGCACACAGCTCGATGGACCAGAGAGTACTCGGCAATGGAAAACATCCGGGTATTGCCGTGGCTTGCACAATCGCTAGACCTCAATCCCCTCGAGTACGCATGGGACATGCTCCAGAGACGTGTTTTAGAGAACACCTGGACGGAGTGTCGCCAACCCAACAATTGAAAGACTTGTTAAAATTCCATTGGGACCGATTGCCGCAGGATCAGATAAACAATCTTATAAATTCAATGAAAAATCGCTGCCGACAAGTTTTAAACAATAGAGGCGGTCACACTTTGTATTGAATTACCAAATAATTAAAAAAATAACGACATTTTTTTTAATTATTTGGTAATTCAATACAAAGTGTGTAAAACATGAAAAGTTTAATTTCGTTTTAACTTTATTTTATACTACATATGTTACGGTACACATATTGTTAATTATTGTGATTAAATGAACAATTGAATGAAGGATTTTGTTGCTTTAGTCACTAATGCGTCAAAAATGCTTAGTTTTTATTTATAAAAGAAATATAAATATATTTGATGTGTTTGTAATTATGGCTATGTAAGCTTTTGGGTATACATTCCTACCGTCTGCTATTATAAATAAAAATAAAATAAAATATATAAATAAAAAAATAAAATAAAAATACCACCCGTCAACCATAAAACAAAGTTATCGTAGAGCTATTTTGGTTTCTGTTAACTTTTCTTATTTGCTCAATGTCATACTCAAATTCATGACTATTTTCAGATTTTTTTGAGATTTTGACGTGAAAGAGGAAGGATGGTTACGTTACTTTTGGAAAGGTTAAAAGAACTCAAAGTTTGACGCTAATGGACGCCGCAATGAATTAAAAAACAGCCTAGTCTGCGACATGGGTGTAATTTATTTTAATTAATACAAATTGAATCAAATTTCGAGGAAAGAGATGAATGTAATATACCTAATCAGGTTTTGTGTTTTGAAATACATAAGTATAACAATTTTTAACTTAAATTATATACCAATAAGGCGTTTTTTAATATTTCGCATGAACAATGCCGCTTAATCTAAATAGGCTCAAAAATATTATTTACATTTTTGTTGAATATGATCATAACAAACATACAGTGATACGTTGTCATGAACCTCCTTTTACTACGACCGTAATCGAGTTACACTGCTTTAAAATTGCTAGAAACTTTTTTTAAATATGAAGTGCATTTATTAAACTGTCTTTTAAAATTGGGGAAAATGTGGTCAAATTATTTATTATTTTTTTAGTATACAAAAATATAACGTCATACAATTAAAATTATATTATCTTTAATTTAAAGACACTATTAAATACATAATCATAGCCAATAAAAAAAATAAGGAATCATTAAAAATATTAGATTTTGCTATGAAATTCTATAAAAAATTTTATGAAATAAATTAATAAACTTGACAAGCTGTCTTCTGTTATCCTTACAGTGACGTCTGCCATGAAGTTAACGAGTCTCGCAATAATTCAAACTAGACTGCCGCTGATAGAAATAGTTTTTTTATAGACGATTTTGAAGCAGTTAAAAAATCTAATACCGAAATCGTTTTTGAGAAGAAAAGTTTCGTCCCTTTAAACTTTCAGTTATTTAAATAGCGAACAAAATTTTATTTTAAAAACTTAATTTTGACGTATATCATGTTTAGTGCATAAAATTAATTTTATTACGGAGACTATTAATTTTAAAGTATATGTTTTTTATATCAAGCGTCAAATTTATTGAGAAAACCATTAATTGTAAATATTGTGAGTTTTAGATAGAATTACTAATTCTCGAGACATCACTATTGACAGATTGTCACATGGCCGTTATGTCCCCTCTCGCCCCCTTCCCCGCAGCTCCCCGCGGCCCCACCCCGCTAGCGTCCTCTTAATCCCAATCAATCTCGAAAGCAAACTCGCTTAATTTAACGATGAATTCTCTATTAACATCTCGTTATTATATTGAGTCAAGAGCCAATAACGAGTTATTATGTCGTCACTCGCTCTTGAAGAGACGTGTTCAAAAGTTTAACTCAAATATCATTTAGTACATTATACAATATAATTGGTATTGATTTTTGAATAATTCATATTGATAGCTATGTTTAATATTAGTGAGTATATCTTACAATTATTATCATTAATAGATGACAACACTGTTGTTTGTGAGTGTTGCTTACTTAACGATAATCGGTAATATAATTCGTCATTGTATAGATGTAGGTGTTACTTCGCGAAAACCCATTTCACGTGATAATTTCCTAAATGCTAAAGATTTTAGGAATTTATCACATGAAATATAACTCGTGGTTTAATAGTTGGTATTTTCGAACAGCAGTTTTAACAAATGGGCAGTTTAGAATTACACGAGTTAGCGAAACCACGTATTTTCGTTGTATCCCATATATTCTACATTTCCACCTACATTGATATCCTAGAAGAGCAGTAAGCTGTTAATGTGGAATGTCTATATTATGTATAATTAAATATTAAAAGCTGTTGGTTGGTAGGTAACGCGTCTCTTGAGAACAGTTGGATCGATTTGGATATTTTTTTTTAAATACCTATTCGTAATCATCTGAATGAGGTTTTTAGAGAACGTAAAAATGAAAAAGTTGCCTGGAAATTGGCAAAATTGGAAAAAAGTGAAAATACTTTTATCTATGGGATTTTTGTAGAAAATCAAGACCATAACTCACGAATAATATTATAATTCTACAACTTATATTTTATTTACATTAACAAAAAGTACATACATACGTTAATATTTACAAACTTAAAACTATACATTATCTTAAATAATAGGCTTCCTTAAAGTTGCCGCTTAGAAAGCTGTCAGTGCTTAAGATACCCAGCAGACTGGCAGCATTGCCTCTTTGAATAGCCAAACTGATTCGTTGGCGGAAGAAGCTGACAGCCCAGCGGTCTCCTGAAGCCTCCACCAGTCTCTTACAAATATCAGAAACCAGTCGATGGGCTTCGGGGCCCCAGGGACCCAAAGTTTCGACTGCAAAGGGCGTAAATATGAAACTCTCAGAGAGAGTCGCATACTTACGCCGCTTCAAGTTCTCGGCAGTGCTGGCCGCGGCACCTGCTGACTTGGAAGTCGCCGGCACATGGGAAACAGCAAGTGTATCGACACAAGTGGTATCCCACACCAGCGATCTTCCAAGTTTCCAAGGAATGAGTGTCAAGCCAATTCTTATATACTTCAGAGTGCAGAACCACAGCAACGCGTGACCAAGTAGGTACATTTAGGAATATACGTGATGTTACTTGAATACTAATAATAAACACACGCTGATCGCAAAAAAGGGAACTGGGGTTGGCTACAGGCTAGTAATTTGTCATTATCAAACTGGTTCCTTAAAAGCGGGGGCCTCCTTTTAAATATTATATAACAAGCAAGTGAAGTTTTGAGTCCCGAGCAGAGCAAAGTATTCTAGACTAAAGTAGGTATAAAATCCCAAGCGCAAGGAGGGATTCAATGTACGGTGCCCGAGGTAAAAAATAATTTTTCTTCAAAGTCTACTTTGTCTAACTCTACTGTTAATAATAAAATATTCAAAAGTATAAAGTATTTTTTATTTCTTTCTTTATGGCGTGGCGCTCAGATTAGCGCTTTTGCCAATGTCACGTATTATATTAATAAGTAGAATCGTTATCGTAAAAGTCCTTCAGTAAAGTGATATTTGACTGTACTGAAAAATATTTGAATTTGACTGTACTGAAAGTACTGATTTATAGGACTTCTTGGAAGAGCGCGAGAACTTCAGCTACACGTGTTTATTTAGACCTACTCCATTCTTTTCACTTACACAGAACTTTAAAACACAATATACTATCACATTTGTACTTTGTAACTCCCAAAAATTAAAAAAATATAAAATCCAAATAAAATAACAACCGTGAGGTTGTCATTTTATTCTCCCGTTTACGCCAAAAAGTCCTAAACTATTTTTATATTCTTAATTTTTAAATTTCTTATTTTATTTCAGGCGCGCGGCTACTGCCGCCTAGGTCACCACATCAGCCAGTAACATTTCTCATAACATATTTTCATTTTACCTCTCGTGTTCCTTATTCGAATTCATTTCTGCCGTCTGTGAGTCTGTGTGTGTGTGAAAAAAAAAAACATTTAGTTCTTAAAAATATTATATACGACTAACATTCTGTACGTGAGTTGGTCTCACACTTGTCTAACGTTTTTCATTACTAATTACAATAGCTACCTGTCAGGCTTTTATAAATACGGTCTGTTTCAAACTAAATTAGCAAAAAAATAAATTATCTTTTCGATAAATTATAGTCTATTTCAAACTAAGTTGCTAAAAAGTTTAACTAACTTTTTGAGAATATTTAGATAAAGCGGCTTTTATAAAATAAAACAAAATTTTTATGAATCGAAAACTGTATGGTTATTAATGCCACAAAATATTTTATATATTTTGACATGGCTAAATGTTATTTCCCTTTTTGGCGAAATATTTCATTACATAATTTAACTAAAATAATTTTGCGTTTAAGTAAAATTCTTTTAAACTTAAATAAAAAAATACGTTTTTCTTAAATAGAGATTACATTGAAAAAGGCCCAATTAGTTGCATCGAAATACAAAGTATTATAAGCAAACTAGTTTGAGGCAACCCTTATTCTGAACACAATGCGTCGATGTTTGTTATAGATTAAAAAATGTAACCCAAAATGATTTATCTCGTTCCAAACGCCAGTAGCTTATTATTCTGGAAGTTAACTCCGCAGCCTGCAAACAATCACTGGTCGAACAAAAGAACCGCGGCAACAAAAGAAGTCGTGTGAATAAAAAAACAAATTCGGCGCTACGATTGGTCGATCGACGGGTGACGTCACGGCTCGCTCCGCCCCCTAGCAACGGTCGCTACACCTGAGATGGAACAGAACGAGAGCGATGCAACAGTGAAAAAGACAAGAACACATTGACGGAATTATAATTAATGTTAAAAAGTATTATGCGCGTAAAAGTATTTTACGATATTATAACTTAAAGACATTGATATAAAGTGCATATTAGTTTTAACTGCTCAGGATTTTCAGTGTCAAAAGGTTTGTTTGGGTGGTCAGTTGGAAAAGCTGTTATTGTTTGGTTACGGGTTAACCCATTTGGTTAAATTGGTGTGTTAACAAGATGTCCGGTGTAGCTCTCTCGCTCTACCGTATCTACATCGACAGAGACGGACGACATCTAATTGGCAATGTATCGATTAGCCAATTCAATTACTTATCACACACTTCCTATTTGATAGGTCTAGTGTTCTCGCGATAAATTTACTTAGAGAGACGTCAACAATCTGTATTACTTTTAACATTTAGGTATTGTTTACACATTAAATTTGTTTTACCCGTGGTTCTAAAATTAATAAACGTACCTACCTAAATAAATATCGGAGAGTAATAAAAGAAATAAACGCAAAGTTAGAAAAAATCTGAAGTCAAAGTAGCTAACAACGATAACTCATTCACAAAAAACGTGCAAACAAGCAACTAGAGTTCCCAACACTTCATAAACTGGCTTAACCCTCAAAGAAAGCGAACAAACTCCCAGCAAGCCTCTAACAGCGTAACACCTCGCACAATCGACCCAATCAAAGCGAAAAAAACTATTCAACCTTCACCAACTCTCAATAAAAAGGAACTCCGAGGGGAAAATGCTAATACAGCGCTTCTTGCTCCTTACCAAACAAAATCACTTCGCGACCCCAAATTTCGCACTTTCAATGGGCAATTTTGCTCGCCCCCCTTTGCTACGCTCCGCCTTTTTCCCCTTCTCCTGGCCGCACCCGCGAGGAGCGCCAGTGAAGCTCGGGCCGCGGTACACGATGGACGCGCCGGAGGAACGTTTCTACCCGCAAACGCCGGACCGGTCCGAGACAAACAGTCCGCGGTCGCAGATGAGTAGTCCCAACTCAAACTCGTCAATAAACGTGACAGACCAATCCATATCGTTATCACAACACCAACAGAACTTAGAGACACTAAACAGAATGGGCATGTTCTTTCATGCCCAGCAGATGCATCTGAACCAAAGTTTCGATGCGGTGAAGACTAGGTTAGGCTTAACACAAGTGCCGACGAGTGTTAGTCAAGGACCGAGGCATACGATAGATGCTATACTGGGACTGAATGGTGCGAGACAGGTGAATAGGGTGGGCAATGAGTACGAGCCGAGGAGAGACGACCGGGAGTGCGACCCAGTGCCCGTGTCGCCGGGCGCCGTGGAGAGCGCCGGTGAGTTTGTATCTTCCATCACTTCCAGCGAACTGATAATCTTTTAGGTGACGCAGTGTTAAACAATAATTAATCTAAAATAAACTTTCTGCGCCATACAAACGTGCGAGTGCTATTTCGTTTAATAATAATTAATTTTAAAAAATCTACACAAAAAATCTAGAAGCATAAATCGGTTTCGTTACTCCGAAAAATGTAAATCTCTGTTTCAAAAGAGGTTTCTTTGATTTCATTTTCTGTTAAAAAGTTAAGCAATTGTGTAACGCAACTGGCAAAACGAAGTAAATGAAATGAGGAATCAGGTTATCAAATATCACTAATAGGTTTTCTAATTACTTAGAAAAATTGAGATCCCCGCCATCAAAATTTCCAATGCACGTTAAGGATTCTTTACATGATCTTCTTTCATGTAACCTGGGCCTAATTAACTGAATATCTTTAAGGCAATTTACTACCCGCACAAAATAACTTTAGACTTGAACTCGGTGACGCGACGTCATTGTCTCGTGTTTGTACGAATCACACAAAAAATATTTTTTCATACCTTAAAACAAAATTTTCATCAGATATTTTATTGTGTGCAAGAGCAAGAGACAATGACTGTTGTTACCGATTTCAGGTTTGATGTAATTATGTACAGGCCACAATCTATTTATCCATATATTGTAATAGGTATATAAACGAAAATGTAATTTTTCATTAGTTCAAAATCTTACATGTCCAAAGTTCTTCACCGATTGCTTTGCAATTTTCAAATAACTTTGCATTCGAATGCGCTTCTATTTTTCGATAGGTATCTAAAAGCCTAAAACTAATCTGAGCCGCAGCAATGTGTGGCCAGTTATAGCTATAAATAAATCCAACCGTCATCTTTATTTGGATTTTTATTACCTACTGCTTTCGATGTTGCAACTAGGGATTGTAATAAGCTGGATTTATGCTGGATCAAAGCGAATCTAGCTGGATCCAGCGCGAATCCAGCATTAATCGATTTTTCAAATAAACGAAATGATTTTTTTTAAACTCTAGAAACTTTAGTAACTAACTATCTACATTTAAATCACATATTTGGTTGTAGTTATAAATATTTTTTGGTGTCGGTAAATACCTAAGTAATAGTTTCGAGTATTGTTATTCATTATCACAATATAATCATAAATCACATAAATTGATATCCTATATATCTGAAATAGCTATTAATTTAGATGTTTGCTGTTTAGCTGTTTTGTGGCGATTTTTCGCAAAAACAAAGTTGGTCACTTGTTTTTAGCTGATTGTGGATCCGCACCTCTGGATCCTGCGCCAGGTGCTGGATCCAGCAAGCCCAAAACTGTAATAGATCCAGCAGAATTGCTAGATTGCTGGATCCAGCATTGCAATCCCTAGTTGCAACTTTTAATGCATTTGATAATGTAGCCGTAATGAAACCAATGATCAATATATAAATAGAAATGAAACATTATTCGTTGCTAAGCGCAAGACTTAGAGATGACCGGATTCCATATTAGTTCGAGTAAGGTCCGTATGGAAAGAAAAATTGAAAAAATTTCCCGAAAAATTAGAAAATTCGAGCAAAACTGCAAGTGCTTTTTTATGTGAGATTTTTGTTTTAACTCAAGACCATACCTTACGAATAATAATATAATACTTACTGAGAGACAGCAAAGCATGTCCTAGCACAGATAGTAGTAGTATGATCTTTATTTTCTTTAATTTACAGTTAATTATTATTTTAATATGGACACGTCTGCGCTGCGTCTATTTATCAGATACAGATACGATTATTTACAGGATACGATTCCGATTCATAATATCCGATTTGATTAAGATTTATTGTATTATCGGAAAGCGCATAGTATACTCTTTTTTTCCATCACTAATTCTTGAAATAACTGCCGTTTTCAGGTTTTGTACCTCAGAAAAGGAGTTTTGGTGGGATTTTATGGAGAGCAGTTGGGGGTTTATTTCAAGTATTTGCAAATTATTTCTAATGGATATTGCGATGTAAAATCGCTGCAGTTTTCCGACCCAAGTATTAACGCTGTTGTGTAATATGTGGAATTGCTAAAATAATTGCTTAGTTGTGTGATGTTGTGATTTTTTTAGTGGCTTAGCCTGCGGCGGATCTTACTAGGACTATCTCAATATATTTCTCGCCAGAAACTCCAAGAAAAATTAAACTGTGGTACATCGACGTTCTGATGAAATAGTACGAAGAATATATGCATTCATTACTGAAGACATCGGCTGTATGCGCATAGATCGCTTTGACTTCCCTGTCAATGATTCATTGTACAAAAAAAAGTAGATACATAAAAAGTAAAATGGTATCAATTAATCACTCCTACGTTTGTTCTCCATCCGTCGGCGTCGGTCAGTTACGATCGATTTTATGGAAACTATGTCGCGTATATTTTAAATTTGGCATAGCAATATCTACCCCTTATTAACATTTTTGTATTAGTTATCATATTAAAAAGAAAATTAAAGAACGATCAAATGAAATATACGAATTCAATTTGACAATTCTTTAAACTTATCTCAGAAACTAGTGTTTTACTTCTAATTTCAGGGAATGTAAAACTTTGTCAAAATTTGCAGTAAAAATATAACAAAAGTTCTAGGTTTTGTAATCTTCAGATATTAGGTAAGTTTTTATCTTGGGGTTGCTATCATTGAAAAAGCAAGACACGAAGATGTCAAAGGTATCAGGGCAATTTAATTTAAAAATAAGGCGAAGTATATAACATTAGTAAACAACAGTAAATAAAGTATATGTAATGTAAACTACGTGGTCAGTGAGATATTATATATATTTATATTTATTTTATATTTTAATTATATTTTCTGAGTCAAATTTGTTGCGTCTAGTCAAGGGATATTTATACCTACATGTAAACCTTTGTTAAAAACACACCTTCATTTCAAAAGTAATTTTGCTTATTGTATTAATTTACTAAATGTCGGCGTTTTTTATTTTTAAAATAGCCTATGTGCTTCCGAGAGGCTTAATCTATCTTCGTACTAAACATCGCAATCGGATAAACGGTATGGAATTCCATAATATATGAACAAACAAACATTGATTTTCATGTATTAGATTAGATTTAAAGAAAAAATTTCATGAACCTCACAACACAGGACGTTCCCAAGACGAGTTAAACAACTCTGGATGACTCTTAAAAATATCCAGGTCACTTCGACAACCCAGGACACCATAAAAACCAGCACATGTTCTAGGGAAACAGGACGGTTAGCAACCCTAAACACAGAAATGAAAAAATAAATACTGGATATTTCAGAGCTATATATTTTTTTCTTTTAGGTAGATATTTTCTCTGAGTTGTCTATTCGATACGCTCTAAGCTGCTTTCCTTACTTACAAAAAACTAAGACAGTAAGTAAGATATTAGGTAAACTTTAGTTGTGTAGGGATTTTTTTTTCAACAATATTTATCTGTTTTTAAACTCAAATTTTTTATCTCAACGTTTCGACCGGATTGCATCGAGCGTGGCGACGGCCAGACTCTTACTTCAGATCAGATACAAGCAGTCTGCCCGTGTCCACGTTCGGTGCAATTTGCCTTGAAGGTGGAGAAAAAAGGTATTGGCCTTGAAGTATTTACATGACATAGACCCAGTTAGTTTAGAATTGTAAAATATTTAACTAATTGTCTAGAAGTCTGCTCTTGAAACTAATAAATTTGATACATTGTATTAAAATAATTAAAAATTTTAAATACATACATACATATCCTCACGCTCTATCACTAACGGGGTAGTCAGAGAGGACGGAGTTCCAAGCGTCGCGGTTCTTACATACTTCTTTCGCTTCCTCAAATCTCATCATTCTCCTCACACATTTTCGCCTAGGTATGCGAGAGCTTTTGACATTTCCATCCGCTAACACTCTGGCTATTTGATCTTCATAAGTGAGCTTTGGTCTTCTGGGCTTATTTTACCACTCGTTTTCGCTCTAAATTTTCTTCGTCGGTCTTTCATCGCTCATTCTTTCTATGTGCCCAAACCATCTAAGCATTCCTAAATAATGAGTAGGTATTTATGGATGCATTCGTCTGTTTTATGGGCAAATTCAACTGGTGTGTTCATGTTTCTTCATAGAAATCATTTAGCTGATTTTGTCCATGAAATATCACTATAATCGTGTATATTAGGGGTGGTATGCTAAATTGTATTCATATATTTGGTAGTTGCGATGTACACAGTAGAGCGACGAACGATTGCAGTCCATATTGTGAAGTAGGCATTTTTGTAATGAAATTGACATGTTGACTTTTACAGCAGTACAGTCGACACTGAAGTCAATTATAAAAAAATTATGTAACCTTATCATTATGGGTATCAAATTAAATAGTTTAAAAAGGTAATTTCAATTACATATATATAATACTAGTTCTTGCTTGCGACTTCGTCCGCGTGAAATTAAAGTAACATATGTCCTTCTCCAAAACTTAATATATTGATTTATCTACAACGGGAAAACATAACATAAGAAAACAATATTTGTACGCCGCAAGGCTGAACATAGTGAACAATACCTATTGGAAAAATGACACCAAAAAATGATCACCTATGTATCACAAATAAATGGTTCGATTTGATTTGAAATTAACGCGATTACCTTTTATTTTGGCTTGACGTTTCGACCGAGTTGCATCGGCGTGGTCTCAAGCCAACTATCGCAGCAAGTTTCACTCCGTGTTTGAGGTAGAAGTTTTATCGTCTACCCCCGATATTTGTAAATAGTTTTCAGGATACTTATACACAACACTTACAGTATCCACACGTTTAACCGAATGCGAAAAACGAGGTTTTGTTCCTTGAATCACAGGATTCCTCATCGTCGATAAATTGTATCCGTTTTCGCAATTTTTTATGATTGTTGATTTTTTGAAAGTGACGATCAGCAGAAAGGACTTGTGGGCGATGAAACTCAATCCAGTGATTGGTATCTGATTGGAGCAGATGTTCCGCTATCGCTGATTTGGTTGTTTGCCGGTTTTCACCGCTGTATTCAGCAATAGTCCATTTCGTTCGGCCAATATATTTTATAGACTCCTAGTGTCTGATACTGCGAGAAGATATGTATGTATATACATATAGATGTTTCCAACTCCGGTAATGTAAGATATGACATATATTCAATGTGGCAGTATCGCAGTAATAAGAAATGTAGTAAAATAAATGCATAGATGAAAGATGAGTTTAGATAAACATAATCTGTTGGATAATTAAAATAAATAGTGCAAGTTAGTATTAGCATAGGGAAATCACATAAGGAGGAAGGGGAAGGATAATAACGTGGCATTGTAATCACGAAAAAGGCTAAAAATGAAATAAAGAAAATAACGGCTCCGATTATATTAGAGGAAGAAGCTTAAACAAAAAAAACTGGCAAAGAACTAAGAAATTACAATTACATCTGCTTCATAAATTTTTAAACTTTCGCGTTGCATTATATGTAGAATAAATCTAAAACGGTAAATTTAACGCGATTACCTATTTGCAACGGCCGTAGTCTCAAGCAATCTCAGAGAGTTTGCTTGAGACCACGGCCAATGCAACTCAGTCAAAACGTCAAGCCAGAATAAAAAGGTAATCGAGTTAAATTTCTCGTTTTAGATAATATATCTGCTTCGTTAAGGCGATGCATTGGAAATTTTGACGCCAGAAATCTCAATTTTTCTAAGTGACTACAAAACGAATGACCATGATATTTGGTATCCTGATTCTTGCTTTCATTGACTTCCTTTTGACAGTTGCGTAACACGGTTGGTTAACTTTTGTAACACAAAAAAATATATCAAAGAAACCTCTTTCAAAACAGAGATTTACATTTTTCGGAGTAACGAGCCCGATTTATATTTGTAAGTTTTCTGTATGGTTTACTTCAAATATATTCTTCAAAATAACAGTTGGATTTTATAATATTAATGATAGTTTTTAAAATAAATGAAAATAACTGTTTTCGCATTTTTTCGTAAGCCAGCTCTCGCACGTTTGCATAGAACAGGTCTATTTTAGATTAAATTATTGTTTATCGATGCCTCGCCTTAAATTCTTCGTCTTATTTTAGTTTTTTAACTGTTATTTATGTTCGGCTATTAGACGTAAAAACAAGTGCTAATGCATTATAACTACAATCACATCAATTAGATTCAATGCAACTCATTACGTTTCCCAACCGGATACGCGATCTAGATCGATCGATAGATCTGTGTATCTGTAGATCATTGCGACACACTCACGCGTTGATTGTATGATTGTAAACCATTAGTTTCATAATAAGTATTGTTATGTGAAAGTTATTTCGGCGATGATGGGACGTATCCGGTCATCTGCTCATTCGTTGCTGCTTGGAAGACAAAATTGACGGGGTCGCACATTCAAAGTGGTTAAAATAGAATAATTATAGAGTCTTAAATCTTATAAATTTCCCGAAAGTAGGTTTAGATATGTTAAAAAATGTATCATTTTTTTAAATAATAGTGATTGCCCAGTGGTCAAAATCCGACTGTAATTATAAACGCTTTCTTTCATGATATACACTCCATAGAATCAAAACAGCTCACAGCTCATAGCTCACGAATCTCTGAAAGTTTACAGTTCGGAGCTAATTCAGTAAATCTGTCAGTAATTATTTGTTAGAAAATTTTGAATTTCAAAATTGTATTTTAATAAATCTTTTGTAAAATGATGTGGAAAAAATTGTACCTGGCTTCTCCAGTGTCCAGGTTTTCTTTTCTCTTCTCTTTGAAACAAACTAAAGTAGATTTGACGTTCAAAAATACATACCTTGTAATTGGGTTTACTTGAATACATTGATTTGACTTTAACGTTGATTGTGCGACTCTTTAACCACAAACTACTACGTATATGACATTGATAGTATAACTCTCGAACCAATAAACATAATGGCCGGAGTAACAATAAGTAGCCACTCTTACCACCGTGTGTCAAACGAATTTTACTGTCACTTTCTATCTCATTGAGCTTATAAGTCGGTCATGAAATATTAAAAAAAAAACATAACATCATGAAATATTTATTTGCAAAATACTCATAAATTTTAAGTGTTTTGTCTTCTAGTATTAACGAAAATAAAAATATGTCATGTTCAGCTGTGTATCGCAGTAGGAGTCACGCTACGTATCGAGCTGTGTATCGAGTCACGCGGATCAATAAAAATCTAGAAAGGCGGTCAACAAAAAATATCATTTTGAGGACACCCTTTTAAAGCCAATAGGTACTCCGTCCATTGTGCTACTTGGTCTGAGGTACGACTACTATGTGTTTGACATTGGCAGTATGAAGTATGAACGTATACAATGAATGTGTTATATTATTTATTCGTTGTTTAATTAAATTTTATCTTTCTGCACTCTCTCTCCATATGAACTTCAAGTACCTACACCAAATCTCTCACTCCTCCGATGCGTGCAATATTTTTAAAAAGGGGTATAAAATTTTCTCTTCACGTATTAATATATATTCACGTATTCGATAATAAAATCGAATATTAAATTAAAAAATCTGGATACAATAAATGAATTAGGAAGCATGTATGATTTTGAATGCTGTAGTGTTGAGATACCGATATTTGATTTGATTGTTGTATGTATATATAGAATACCAAATAAGAAAACAGATAATATCAACCTCTTTTTTAGCAAAATGAATGAATTAATGAGTATACTTGCTAAATACCGAAAAAAGAATAATATCGTAATATGTGGTGACTGGAATATAAATATGTTAGAGAAGAATGCACACAGTATGGAGTTGACCGCAATATTAGCAAATGGTAACCTGAAAAATCATATAGTAAAACCTACTAGACAAAATAGTTGTACTGATCTTATTACTAGTAATATTGACGAGGCCACAGCAGGACTATCTATACTCGCTCTATAGATTAGGTGCTTAAATAGCGACTAAATAAAATCGAAAAAACGCTCCAAATTGGAAGTATCTTTGCCTCAGAAAAATCGAAAAATAATCATTAATATTAAAAGTAACGTGTACAATATTTGAAACGTATCAGGTTTATATCATAGTATATACAGAGTGTTTTTTTAAGTAGGACATAAAATGGGGAAATCCGAATCCATAAGAGATGGATACAACTAATTACAAAATGCTAATCTACGGTCTTTATCGCCAGGAAGTATCGATTATGAGTTAGTACATCGCATTCTTCTATTTTATGAAAAAATATTTTATTTTTGACTAACTTGTGCTGCCTAGATCTTTTGTTCCGATAAAATGAAATAATGCTTACATGAAACTGAGTTAATCCGCATAAAAAAAAATCGCCGATTTTACCAATTTTTATGGACAATTCACGCTTATTCAAAAAATATATTGCATAGGTCACAAGATTTATGCAATTATTTGGAGTATTTTATTATTTTAGATACTTTAACACAAAGAGAAAACTTTACGACAATGTATTAAGGTTGGCGGTTAATAACTTTTGACAGTAGGTGTTAAACACTTGAATTTGTATTGGTTTTTTTAAAGTAAGGAACCCTAAACAATAATGAAATATATACCTTCCAAAACTTAATGATTTTATGTCTACATAATATGTTTGCCCTGCTAGAGATATAGCATTAAAAATAGGATATATAATTTTCAAAATAAAAGATCCCGTAGTTAATGTTAAAGTTTTTTTATAATAGAGAATCTTCCATCAGAACTAATGGACCAACTATCAATATACAGTATGATTGCAAATCAACACTAAATTATAATAATTTAATGATCTATAAATAACACTGACGTAACACTGTTTTCTATGTGGGGTGGATAGAGTTCATTATGAAACCTCTTTGATTTATACAATCATACTTAATGGCGATAGTTTGGGTAGATTTATTGCTGCAGAGAGACATGGCGAGTATAAAGTGACTATCATTACGCATAGTAAAACTAGAAGAAAATTGCGTGTTAGAAGTGAATTGAAAAGAGCTTAAGACAGATTTCAGATTTTGTTGATTTTGATCGTATAATGTATGTATACGAGACAAAAAATCACACTGATAACATGTAAGTTTTGAGTTTACAGATTAGAATGTATCCAGAATCCGTGGTAAACTAAAACTGGGTGAGAAATGACTATAATTAGTTAAATTAGCTACTTTCCTTGCTCTAAGGGTAATTAGATAACTTATGTTATAATATGATGGGTGGACCACATCTAATACATACATACATATCTTCACGCTGTATCCCTAACGGGGTTAGTCAGAAAGGATCTAATAATTTTATAAAAAAATAGTTGTAGGTATGCAAGTATGTGCCGTTTACAGCATGAGTAACCGAAAGTGGCTTAGAAATAGTTTTAAAGAGTTAGCTGTACTCATCTTGTCATCCTTATATATCCTTGAAATATTATACACACGAAAAAAAAACAGTGTAAATAATAAAAGTCAAATAGGTAATTTTTGGACAACTGTGTTCTTTTTTATAATGAGTTTCCTCAAAAACTTACTTAGTTAACGGAGTATGAATTGAAATTCGTTGTACAACATACAAATATTGGTTGGAAAATCACGCTATGAAATTAACGATTTTAACAAAGACGAATCTATAATCTGGAAATATTATTCTATGTAAAGGTTTTAATTAGTTTTCTGAGTATTTCAATACATTGTAAAATGATGTTGAAAAATTATACCTGATTTAAATTTTTGTCGAGTTCTCACAATACAGAAATTATGGTGATACTGTATGTATACATATATTAGTATATGATGTAGGTATACTGTATGATAGTACAGTTACAGTTTTGTAGTATGAATGTTAGATTTAATGATCGAGAATACTTTGCGGCTGAGTTTTTTAAAATAAATTGATTGACTT
Organism: Zeuzera pyrina; assembly: GCA_907165235.1. Lineage (NCBI taxonomy): Eukaryota > Metazoa > Arthropoda > Insecta > Lepidoptera > Cossidae > Zeuzera > Zeuzera pyrina. The sequence goes on from OU015640.1 coordinate 16,747,178, forward strand.
TGACTTTGAAAAACAGTGCTATTATTTATAATGACAGGCATCTGTCTCATTACTTATATAGTTCTTCATAATAAGTTATCTCTATCGATTTTTAAGGACGTTGCCAACATGCAGACTCAGAAGTTTTATTTTATTTTTTCTTAGTTTTCCAGACCAGTGCGCAGCGTAGGCGTAAGTAACATCAATAGTAGCTGAAATATTGGTGTTTAGAATGTTTGTCTTTTTATCTGTATGTTGGTTTCAAGAAAAACTGCTGCACGGAATTAACTTAAAAATAAATTTAAAACTGAAACTTATATATTTTAAATAAAATAATTAAAAATCATTAGAAATAACAGAGACAGAACATACTACGCTAATAAAATTAAATTCCAGATATTTTCACAATGGTGCTCATGTATAACTATATATTAAACCTGCCATTTGATTAATTATTTAAGAAACACTCAAATAATAGCCTTTTAGTGTGAAGGATTATTTGTTATTATTGGATTCATTATTATTTTCCATTAAGACATTAATATTATTTGAACATCCTGTACAAGCGCCTATCCGGTAGCTGCTGTTTTGAAATTAAATATTAATGTAACTCTCGACGCGTAGATCATTATCTCTCTAATATTGTTGCATTCTATTTTGTAACACCGTTTAGTTTTATTTGATATTTTATTAACGTTTCTATAACGCTCTTCGCACACCAATTGCCATAATTCTATAACACTACTAGTAGTTGCTATTAATAACAACGGCTACATGTATCTACTGATAAGTTTGTTTGTTAAGGCGACGCATTGGAAGTTTTGCCAATTTTTCTAAGTGACTACAAAACGTATGAAAGTGATATTTGGTAACCTGATTCTTCATTTCATTGACTTTATTTTGACAGTTGCGATACACGATTGGTCAACTTTTGTAACACAAAAAAGAATATCAGAAAAACCTCTTTTAAAACAGAGATTTACATTTTTAGGAGTAACGGGACCGATTTATGTTTTTAAATTTTCTGTATAGTTTTAATCTATAATTGAAATGATTAACTGTAATAACAGAAATACAGAAAATTATTTAAGATAGCTATTTTAATTAAAAATAGGATAGAATTGTGTGTTATATTATTTATGTACTTATATGTAAATAGAGAACGATTTGGTGCGAATGAATGAACGAACGAAAATTATTCCTTAGGTGTAAAAATTCCTGTGAAGTCAAATGATACATACCTACATACATTTTTTCTGAACTTGCTCAAAACGCTTAAGATGCACTTAGTAACTAGGGTTCCACACGGGGCTATCATACTATATGCTCTGTACTAGTCTGTAATGAATCTGTAAGTGTTCCACATTAACTATTCTGGCTACGAGCAATGAAGAGAGTCGCGACGGCGGGCGGGTGGCACGCGGTTCGTTACACGCACCGATGTAGATGTAGGCGCGATATTTCTATTAGCTAATTAATAATTTCACACAAATTATAAACAACCCCAGCAAAAGGTGACCCAGTTTTACCAGCTATATATTTAATTTCGTTATCGGACTGCTCGTTACGTGAAAGCAGAGTGGTTCAACTGATTAAGTATTTCGTGTTCCATAATCACATTTGGTTAATTTTGCTCAGTTACATGTTTAAAAATTGGTAAATGGAAAATTCCTAGTCTCTAGAGCAAGTGAACGAAATTGTGTATCTGGGGAGTGCGTTTTCGAAAGGATGGAAGATGTGAGTTGGATGTGAAGAGACGGGTAGCAGCCGGCATTAAAGTGAACAGTGTTCTGTCCGCATTAATAGGTAGTGTGTATAGTATACCATATATCTAATTCATCCAAAATGGTCATACACAATGCAGTGTTGGTTCCAACTTTATTGTACGGTAGTGAGGCCTGGATATGCCCGAAATCGAATGAAAGTAAGACAAATACAGTAGAAATGCCATCTCTTATAAATATGGAGGTGTCACCCTTGCGGACAAAATAAGCAATGAACAGATACGTAATATCCAAGGGTTGCACGATAGTGTTATTGTAAAAATGAAGAAAGGAATGCTTAGATAGTTCGAGCACATGGAAAGAATAAGTGATGAAAGACTGACGACTTTCTGACTGTATCCCCAACGGTGTAGTCAGAGAGGACGGAGCTCCAAGCGTCGCGGTCCTTACATACTTCTATCGCTTCCTCAAATCTCATCATTCTCCTCACACATTTTCGCCTAGGTATGCGAGTGCTTTTGACATTTCTGTCGGTCAACACTCTGGCTATTTGATCTTCATAAGTCAGCCTTGGTCTTCCTTGGCTTCTTTTACCACTCACTTTTGCTCTATAGATTTTCTTCGTCAGTCTTTCATCACTCATTCTTTCCATGTGCCCAAACGATCTTAGCATTCCTTTCTTCATTTTTACAATAACACTATCGTGCAACGCTGTCATACTGCGCTGATTGATACATTCAAGAATTTGTGAAAATGTTTGTATTGAGAAGATCAATATAAATTGAATATATCACCAACATTTAAAATTAATTCTTCTAAAACAGCTTCTAAATTAACTAAATAATATAGCTAAAGATTTTAGTAATTCATCACATAATTTACTTTGTGTTGCATATCGGTTTGGCACCGACATCAATAAATGTCAAATTTAATTATACAGGTATTTGAATCGTATCGAGATTACTTTTGAGTTTTGGTAGTCGATAAAGGATAATTACTTTGTAATTTTCAGTGTTTTTACTTTGATATTGGTGTAATTTTTTTTTAATTTATTTATTTTTCTCTTTTGAGTGTCCAAAATGGTATAACATATGGTGTAACAACTAACTATTTCCAATGAACTGAAGATTACTTAAAAGGATTATCGTAATGTATAAACTGTCGAGGAGATCTTTTGCTTAAACAGCTTACTCCATAATTAGATCTTAACTAAATTTCTATTTAAAATCGGTGCACGATTGGCGGAGAAATGGGTGAACTAGAATTGAAAACCTCTTTCTTTTTAGAGTCGGTTAATTTCAATACGTAGATTGCGGTTTTCTTTTGTTCTATTTAGAGTTAATGAACTTCTCGTTTCAAGGAAATGGTGGCAGAAACCATGTAGCAATAGGACTAAGGAAGAAAATATCAATTATGGTACGTAAAAGCGTCACATAAATTACACAAACAGTTGTTATTGCGTGTGTAGGAGTGCGGAGTTACCCCGGCCGCGCGACGATAACACCCCGCTTGAACATAACGACCTTGCCCCTGGATTCATATTAATTAGCGTTCATTAGAGCTAATACTTTGGCAATCATATTACAATGACATAGTACGGAAAAACGGAAAAAAATTTAAATTTTCAATGTAATAAAAATTGATAACATGTCGGAATTTCCATAGATATAATAATAAACAGACTCATGTACTTTAGATAAATATGAAATCAATTTTATGTTCGAAAACTAAGCAGTAACTAGTACTTCGATCCGATAAAAGAAAATTATGAAATCACCTGTCTGTTGTCTGTCACAGCCATTTTATCGGAGTCTATTCAGACTAAAAGAAACAGTAAGCGGTAAGCGGTGGTCTAAAGATAAAAGTTAGTTTCAAAAGTTGAGTTTTTATTTTAAGGATTAGTTATGGTTAGGGGAGTTTAAATAGAAAGTTAAAAATTAGTGATTATATGTCACAATTAACTAAATGAGAGGACAGTAAGACACCTACCCCTTGGCATCTCCTTTTGTCTTGTGATACCTCTGTCCACAAAGCGATGCCCCTTTAAGGCAAGTCGGCAAGTTCACTGCCCTTTTGCTTGGTTTCACTCAAACATAACACATCCAATCTTCTTTCTTCCATAATATCAATCACTTTATTCATCTTCTCTTCAATCCCACCTCCACGTAGCTATTCAGCACTCCTCCCTCCACTTCTCGTCGCGAGGTGCATAGCGTGTAGGGTGGCAGTCCCCAACGCCGGATTGCACTTTGCTCACACCAGCGGGGACAAACCGTTGTATGTCGCTTTCGGGAGACGATTAACGCTATCGTTGTCCTGCGTGGTGTGCACAGAAGAGGAATTGTAGCCCTGAAAAGGGCTGGTAGGTGTCACGACGAGCACTCTTTCTCAATTGACTCCCAAACTGCAACTTGCACATTGCAAATTGTGGTGCTCCGAATTAAGCACTAGGCTTGTTCTGGAAAAGTTCCCAGTAACAGTTAGATTCCGGACCGAGGATCAAACCCGGGGTCTCGACTTGGAAGGCAAATATTCTGCTACCGGCCCAATGGGAAATTTGAAATCGTTGCTGTAATTTTCAGTTTGTGTATATTTTGCTTACTTAGCCCGAACATGACACTCAAAAGTGAGCAATTTCTTGTTCTTTGGTGATTCATCTTAGAGAAAAAAAAAATATGTCACTATGTTTTCTATGAATTTTAAAATTTTTTGCGTGTCAGATTGTAATCGAGAGAACGAACTATATATTTCAACTTAAAATTTCTGTGTAATTTGATTAAATAGCCCTAGTGGACTCTTTGAAAATCAAAAATTCGCGTACTGCGTAAACGCGAAGAGACATTATTTATTGTAATTAAACATTTATTCTAACATAAACATGAAAAAATACGTCTAAACGAAGCAACAATAAGTCAGCATGTTTATATATACCACCGACAGTAAGATACAATAAGATACAACAATAAGATTATCGACCGGAAATTCTCCAGAAATTGGTGCCACATTTGAAATTATTGCATGGTGAATTTTTACTGAAATAGTTATCAAAAGAAAGCTCAAAATTGAGTGACAAAAACGAGAATGCTGTGAGGAACATTGAAAATACGAGAAATTAACGCGATTACCTTTTATTTTGGCTTGACGTTTCTTGCCGTGGTCTCAAACAAACTCTCAAGCGACTCGATCGAAACGTCAAGCCAAAGTAACAGGTAATTTTAGATATTTTATAATGCAACGCGAAAGCTTAAAAGTTTATTATGCTGTGAGGAGCATTTGTTAGTCTTGTAATAAGATGCAGTTTTAGCCTTATCCCTTTATCTATCTACCTCATTAGATGTCACCCTTGTATACGAAAATAAACATTGCAGACTTAGAAGTTACTTTTCAGAAATCTGTATCAGTAATTATAAATATACATGTTTCAGGTATCTTCCAACAAAACTTAAAATATGTTGACTGACACGCGTTGTTTTTTCTTTTTTCTTCATGTACAATCAACGAGCAAAGCTTGTTGGTCCAGGTATTTATTAATTACAAATGATTTTGTATGTAAATATGGACCCATTTACTCCCAAACATTTAAAAGCCACAAACAGGAATTAATCAAACCTTTGATTACAGACAGTCGATTATTGCAAGTTGATTGTGCGGCTTACGATCGATTTGGAATCGTTATTGCGGGGTGATTCGATTATGTCCGCTGCGCTGGGCCGTCGTTTGACCACCTACTTGTTTTGTTATTAGTGGGGATACGGGACCGCCTTTCTATTTTATCGATAACATGATGGAACGTTTTCGGTAATCTGTCATCGTTAATTTCATTGTTATTTCCAGAGACATAACAAAAAATAGACTCGTATACTTAAGGCAAAAGTGAAGCAGCCAAAATATGGCAGCCTGTAAATACGACACATGTTTATTTCAAATAAACAAAAAAGCCCTAAGTATTGTCATTATTTAAAAAAAATAAAAAAAATTGAAATAAAAAAAATATTGATTTCAGTGTAATTCTCGTTCTGCAGTATATCTTACGTCAGAATTTCCTTTTAAGTTTAAACAACACCTGTGGTAGGAGACTTCTCATAAATTGATCATCTCCTCAGAATATGATTATTACTTTCTTTTTAGCGAAATAGCGCAGTCGGTCGTGTTATTTAATTTAAACTTGTGTTAAAAAGCTAATTAGTTGATTGCTTTACTTTTAAAGCGCGCGTTCCGGGGTTTATATTATAATTGCATATGTCTATTTTCGAAATATTTAATTATGTGATCCAAAAGATATTTGAGTAACTATTCATACCGAGGCCGGAAATACTGACAAGCTTCCATATTAGTACGGCGAATAGAACTGGCTGTTGTTAGAGATCAGCGGCGGCAGCAGCATTTTTATTTTACGTTTAGCCCAGCTTAGCGGTTTAATTCGCGTTAACAATGGTAGATATAAAAAGTAGCCTAATAATTTTCTAAAAAGTTCTCTACCTGCAAATAAAAGTCTTGTATAAATCGGTTCAGCCGTTTCGGAGATTAGCCTGGACGAACAAACAGACGGCCGCATAAAAACTAAATATAAAACGTGTTTGGGTATTGGTTATGCGGTTATTTGGTACTACTCTTAGAACAAGAAAAAAAGAATTAAAAAAATATGTTCGCCTGCGTGAAAGGCAATAATTGTACAATTCAAAATGTATATTCAAATTCAAAATGTATGTACATAATTATATATTAAAATAAATACATACACGCATTCATATCTTCAGGCTGTATCCCTAACGGGGTAATCAGAGAGGATTAATAATTACAATTACATTACATTACAATAAATAATTCTATTGTTCGGTTTTCTTTTGTATACTTCATGTTATGGATGTAGATAAAGTTGTATATGCAACTGTAGATAATTAAAACTAGGTATAAAGGTATTAAAACACTCATTTGATATTAGGTGTTACGACCTAAGAGCTGTTTTCCTAATCCTTCCAATTACTTCTTATCCCTTCGTTTCGTACGAGTGGCAACACTGTAAAAAATAAAAAAATAAAAAGATCGAACTACCTACGTACTATCGCGTGTGCGCTACCACTGTAAGCAGTGCAACTAAAATTTGGAAATATTCGCAATTAATGTAATAGTATTCGATTAACAAGGCAAACACAGCTGTATTGTGTGATATAAACCAAAGACTAACTAATCCAAACGCGCCATCGGCCACCATCAAGTTCATGAGCCGTGACTCCTACCTATACCTATTATGCAGCTTTTACAGTTCATTACTCTTTTAAATACTAAACATTAGGCAACTCGCTTTCGCTTCGTTCGGCTCGTCCCATAAACTCACACTTCATTATAAGACAGCTGTTATTGCAGTAATAGTTATTATAAATATTGCAGGGAACCCTTCGTGCGTGAGTTGATCTCGCACTTAACAATTTTTTGCAATATACAAATACATTCAGTAAGACAAAATTACATATTATATCTATGTTACCCTAGTGTAAAAACGATCATTTTGCTTGTTTCACTCTTGTGTAATATGTGTATGTAAATAGACTATAAAATTATCATTAGTTAGACCGATAAATATGTAAATACATAAATTGAGTTCTTGTTTCGTGATTTGACAGTGATTAAAAGTTTATAGTCTCAATTAATGCAAGTAATCTACATGAAGGCATCGCACAATCAAATTATGATTAACATATTGAGTCATTAAACTGTCAGAGCGGATATATAATCGAGGTACGCGATACGCCGTACCCCGGGAAAAAACAAAATCGACTTAATCATTACCAATTAACGATTGAAAACCGGCCGAAAATAACCGAGCGGCCATGCGAAAAAAACGAATAATTCAATAAAGAATCCATTTTGAAAAATCATTAGTGCCGCGAGGAGCTTTAATATGCACCAACGCGGCAAATCTGACACGTGATTAGGGTTGCCACGTCGAAAAAACAACGAGACGAACCATTATGGCCGATAATGCCAGCGAGTGTTGCCAGATTATCGATAATTATAACAAAAAAGAAAAAAGAATGGGACTGATTGTATCGTGATAAGTGTAAAACGTCTTAATGCATAACCCATAATATTTTTATTTGTTTTGTTCGAGCTCGTGTAATCTGCTTCGGCGATCTAAATGCGACATGGCTATCTCGTTTAGTTCACGGTTAAGCCCTTACGAGTGACGGAGATGGGTACATTGTAGTTGGTATGTTTTGACTTTTGATCGCTCAATGTCGTACGCCGCGATAGCACAATGTATAGGCGTTTTGTCACACATTTGTGTAGTATTATGACATATTTATGATTTTTTAATCGTCAGCCGGAGTGACGTGTGACATCTTGATCGAATCATTTAAAATGTGTCCAGTAAAATATCGTTCTTTGACTTTCAATAAAGACGTAATTGGTCTTATAGATACGAAACATTTTAAAATTAGATAGGTACTATTAGTTGCCTTTATAAACAATATTTTTTAAACAGATATTAGAATAATTAAATTAAGGTTGATTAGCCTGTTGCAGTGATGGTTAGTGCTTTTCCCTTTTATACTGGGTACTCTGGGTTTGACTCCTGTCAAAGTCAATTTAGAAAAAATAAAAATTGGAACACTAAATTCTGTTTCATAATTAACAAAATTAGCTTTCTATCTTTATTTTACAAAAGAGGGAATACATGCCATCTACAGTATGAATGCACGAGTCGCTGAGAAATCGTTTTAAAGACATTGATGTACTCACCTTACCCTCGATATAACAGCTTTGAAAATATAATGTACACTAGAAACAATAAATATCTATTTCAAAAGAAAGGTGTTATTATTGGTATGGAAACTCGCGGTCGTGATCAGCTAGTTATTCCTAAATTTAAATTACGAAAGTTTTTCCTCCTCAAATTCCTCAAGAAATTACTCAATTAACGGCAAAGAGATTTAAACTTACTATATTAAATGCACGCTGATCGGGAAAGCATACTACAAAATTAGCGATTTCATTGAAGAAACAACAATAGTTTGGAAATAATCCTCTCCGCACATATATTAACTGGCATTATGAATATTTTATTTTAAATGACTTCCTGAAAAAATTGTACCTGACTGAGCTCCTTGTCGGTTCTTCTCAGTGTCCAGGTTTTCTTTTCGAATCGAACTAAAGTAGATTTGATGTATACCATGCCATGCCAAAATACCATGCAACTGGGTTTACTTGAATAAATTGATTTAACTTTGACTTTAGCAAACAAATCGAAATAACTGCAAACACTTGAATTTGAGAAATTTCCTCAAATCTCATCATTCCCTCACACATTTTCGCCTAAGTATGCGAGTGTTTTTGACGTTTCCGTCAGCTAATACTCTGGTTATTTGATCTTTGTAAGTCGGCGTTGGTCTTCCTTGGTTTCTTCTATCATTTTCGCTCTGTACATTTTCTTCGTCAATCTTTCATCACTCATTCTTTCTATGTGCCCGAACCATCTAAGCATTACTTTCTTTATTTTTACAATAACACTGTCGTGCAATCCTCTCACAGTGCGTAACTCTTCTTTGCTTATTTTGTCCGCAAGGGTGACACCGGACATATTTCTAAGAGATCGCATTTCTACTGCATTTATCTTACTTTCATTCGTTTTCGGGCATATCCAGCCCTCACTACCGTACAATAAAGTTGGAACCAACACCGCACTGTGCATGGCCATTTTTATTCTATTATTAGTTTTCTGGTATTAAAGTAGTGATGTACAAGTAAATTGGAAATAAATTGAGGATTTTCTTCTTTGTAACAAACTATAATATCCACTAGTTGGAGTACTAATATTTGAATGCTATGTCATACTAGTGTGTGAAGGAAAACTTATTTGACTCCGTCTGTGTTTTATGTAACTACTCAAATTCCAGCAAATAATGAAACAGTATCTATATACATATATTAATACGTGAAGAGAAAACTATGTACACCTTTTTAAGAATTATGTGCGCATTGGAGGAGCGAGAGATTTGGTATAGTTAAAGTTCATGTGCTGCATTTGTCCTAGGTATGGATAGAGAGTGCAGAAAGGTAAAATTTAATTAAACAACGATTAAATAAAATAAAACAAGACATTCTTTGTATACGTTCATACTTCATACTGCCAATGTCAAACATATAGTAGTTGTTACCTCAGACCAAGTAGACAGACAGACAGATGGACGGATTACCTATTTGCTTTGAAAGCATGTCCTCAAAGTGTTCTTTTTTGTTGACCGACTTTCTAGATTTTTACTAACATGCGTGACTAGGGAAGGTCACAGTACAACCATACACACCTGAACATGATATATTCTTATTTCTGTGAATACTAGTGCTTAAAACACTTAAAATTTACGAGTATTTTGAAAATAAATATTTCATGACCGACTTATAAACTGACATGAAATACACTGAAAGTTAGAGGGTATATTTCTAAGAAATCGCATTTCTACTCAATTTGTATGATGGCTTTCTCGTATTGGGTTAGTAAATGTACATGTATTTATATATATGAGTGTATGCACAAAGGTTGTTTTTGAAAAAAGCCTACGTCGGTCTCCGAGCAGATATTACAAAATCAGTAACAAATTTTATCATGATTGCTTCAACAGTTTAGCATTTGCCATTCAAACTTTCATCCCCCTTTTTACCTCCTTAGGGGTAGATTTTGATAAAAGTAACCTATGTCTGTTCCCTGATGTCAAGCTGTCTTTGTACCAAATTTCATCATAATCAGTTTAGAGGTTTAGCATTTCCTATTCAAAATTTCATCGCCGTTGTAACCTGCGCGTAGTGAGACCTCATAAGTTAAAAGGTTTGTGATTTCGTTTTCATAAGGAAACAGTTGAACATACATACTACCTAAATACTTACAATACTGAAATTATAATTCTCCTTCTCTGTATTGCATCCATTAAGCTAGTATTTACTCATGGCCCCTACAGTCGGCGTATTTCTCTTATCGTTTATCCTTGTTCGAAATTTAATGTGGAATTACATAACACTAGTGATCCGCCCCGGCTTCGCATGGGTAGAAATTTTTTTGAATATAAAATACAGCCAATGTAACTCACTGTAGCTTTCTACATGTGAAATAATTTGTGGAATCGGTAGTTTTTGAGTTTATCCATTACACACAAACAAAGTTTAATTCTTTATAATGTTGAGTTTTCTATTCTAATTTGACATTAATGGGTTGAAATTAAAAAATTCACGCGTAAAAGCGTAAAATGTCTGTAATTTTTTTTATTGGAGTTTCTCTATTGTATTTGTATCGTAATTATAGTCATTTTTGTACTTATTTTACTGTGAAAAGTACATACATACGTTAATATTTACAAACTTAAAACTATACATTATCTTAAATAATAGACTTCCTCAAAGTTGCCGCTTAGAAAGCTGTCATTGTCATTTTTGTGCTTGAGTTTTGATTGGTATAGGTATAGAATAATTATTTTGCGGTTTTCGGTGTTTTTACTTCGAAGCCGGTTTAATTTTAGTCTTAAAAGTTATATGTTTTTCCATATTAAGTGAACTGTCCTAATTAAATTAATCTACAGTAGGTCTGGTCTACAATTAAGTTTCACTCTGATGTTAAGAAATCGTTAAAATATACCTTTGAGAGGTTTTTCTGTTTAAAGTGCTTCACATTAGATCTTTACCAACTTTCTATAGCACCACCCTAGACGTAATATACCCTTTCGAATCATAGAACAATATTAAAATCGGTGTACAAATGGCGATGATTTCGCGTAACATACATAAGAAAAATAAAAAAAAGATTATCGAATTGAGAACCTCCTTTTTTGAGTCAGTTGACAAGCATAATATTTATAATATTGTATAGATATAGACTCAGGTGTTACTTTGCAGAAATTCATTTCATGTGATAAATTCCTAAAATCTTTAGCTATTTTCTGCTCAAACTCCAAAAACCACCAATCGACCGATTCGGTGCTGGTTAGCTGACCGAATCCTATCTCTGATATATCCTGAGGATGCTTCGTTGAGAGGCGAAACACGTGTCGATTGGTGGTTTTTGGAGTTTGAGCGGAAAATGCTAAAGATTTTAGGAATTTATCACATAATACTTATAAATTTTAAAACGAAAACAGTGATACCGGTACAAATCGGAAACTCGAAACATAATTGTTTGCGGAAACACCGCGTTTATTATGAAATTACATTGTCCGCGCCCGTGATGGAGTGGAGCGAGCGCCCCGGACGGCCGCCGCTAGGTGATTAATGTGATGGTGAAACGGTTTACAAAATAAACATACACAGAGGGAACTTATTGCACATTACAACCAAGCCTATTAATACCTGTAGCATATAAGCCTGAATCATTTACTGGCTCTCTGAATATTGTATTTTAATAAACCTTTTGTAAAATGATGTGGGAAAAATTATACCTGGCTTCTTGTCCGTTCTCCTCAGTGTACAGGTTTTGTTTTCTGTTTTCTTTGAACCGAACTAAAGCAGATTTCAAGTTCAAAAATACCTTGTCATTGGGTTTATTTGAATAAATTGATTTGACTTTGACTGTAGAGTACTTAGTGGTCGTTAACCTGTTAGTCGCGAGAGACCATTGTTGTGGTGACTGATTTTTTGTCTTGTCGTGGCCCACATAAGACATAATAAGTTATGATAAGGTCTATTATGGAAAGTGTTTTATAAATTAAATCATTAAAAGTATTATAAGCAAAATATTTAGTGCTATTTTAGAGTCTACGTGCTGTTCATCATCTGCCGAATCTTTGTTTCAGTCCTGCTCAAAGCTGAACTCGTCGGTACAGGCATCTAAAACATTTTTTGTTTATTTATTTTTAACTAGCAATTGAACTTGACTTCGTCTGCGAGGAAAACGGGATAATATACAACCTATGTCCACCTTAAAGGATTGGTGAAAGAATTTTTAAAATCGATAAGTAGTTTCGAAATTCACATCGTACATATAAACATATAGACTACTACTTATTTATCATATTCTAGCGACCCGCTCAGGTCCGCACGGGTCAACATTTTTTGGGAAATAAAATACAGCTCACGTTGCTGATAATGTAGCTTTCTATAGGTGAAAGAATATTTGAAAGGTGATGATAGTTTTTGAGTTTATCCATTACATATAAACAAACTTTACCTCTTTATAATATTAGTATAGATATAGTAATGCAATAAGTACAAAAAGAATAGAACAGATAGTACATGTAAATACTGCAGATAACAATTTTTAATTGTTATCTGTAATTAATAACCACAAACGTTTTAGATTCCTAGAATCTAAAACGTTAGATTTAGATTCCTAGAACCTAAAACACAGACGTTTTAGATTCCTAGAATCTAAAACGTCTGTGGTTATTTTTCCCATAAACTACAACTAAAGGTTTACGTTTTCTGAATTTTATAAAATTTCTAGGTCCTGTGGAATCTTTAGATATTATTATAGACATGACTAATGAAAAATACTTTGACTTTTTGGCGGGAACGGGAGAAGTGAGGTTGACATTTTGTTTAGATTTTCTATTTTTAAAATTTTTTGAAGTTTTAAAGTACAAAAGTAGTAGTACATTGTGTTTTAAACTTCTGTATAAGTGAAAAGAATAGAGTAAGTCTCAATAAACAGGTGTAGCTGAAGTTCTCGCGCTCTTCCAAGAAGTCCTTTATAACTTCAGTAAAGCTTACTATCACTTTACTGAAGGAGTTTTACGATAAGAAAAAACCAATTTACTTTTGATTCTACTTATTAATACGTGACATTGGCAAATGCGCTAAACTGTGCGCCATGCCATGAAGAAAGAAAAAAATACGTCTGTGGATTATCAAGATGTGAAGATATGCCAATTACCAAATTAGTTTGCACAGATTCCATTAATTTGATTTATTTAAATTAAGAGATGAATAAGCGGACTGACTGGTGAAAGATCTTTTAATAGTTTCGCTAATACTTCTGAGATACGAAACCCTTCGAAAACGCGCGATGGTTTTTCACAATGAGATCTAACCCTTACTATTCAATTGCTGTGTGTTCGGATGATTTAATAACTGTAAGAAAGCATTCTCAGAAAAGGTTAGAGCTTTTGAACTTCCCCGAGTCTGAACTGTAAAGTTTCCTGAAGATACTTCTTTGAAAAGCGACATACGTGTCCAAGATACATTACTAAGGAGAAACTTCGGCAGAATGCAATCTAAAGTATGTTAATTAGATAATCGTTTGAAAACTAAAGTAAACGATTAATATGACGGCGAGTCGACAGAATCGGCTCTATCGCGCCGCTTTCTATATAGATTTTTATCAGATTATGAATTTCTGAACGAGAGTTCGATTCTAATCATTGATTTGTGAACGCGTCTATTATGTGATGCAACGTTGAATAATGTAATGGTGACTGAGCTGTCAGCTGTCACTGTGACAGGTGGTCTTATAATATGTTCATTCTCTCACCCATGTCAGGGCGGCTCGCACGGATTACACGTGTTCCTTGGAACGTAAATTAGAGGGGTCCTTATTAATCTCAATTATTTCATGCATTTTGTAATTACAACTGTTCCTGTTCATTTACGTGAAGCATAGACTACGTTATATCGTTTTTATTCTAAGAAATTCTCCTCACCCGAGCGACGTGAGACATGAATGATCTAACACTATGCCACCCGTGCTTATAATACTTTCATTTCACTGCTGAAACAGTTATTCAACCAAACAAATAATGGAAACTCTACATTAAAAGCCGAATCAGTAAGTCGGTTTGTTTTGATCGTAGCGTGATACGCGATGATGTATGACACCAATTATTTATACAACATGCTATTTCAGCTTGAATCGCCTGTGTTCGCCCGCCGGCCGATGTTATCTTCATGCACTTACTCGTAAGTGATAGCAACTCTGTTTGTTTCGTTTTCCTACAAAATTTTAATTGCCATGAAACTTGGTTTACCATCATCATTATATTAATACATGAAGCGAAAAATTCAGAGCAGCTAGACAAATGACAAACGCTTGCTGGTGTTATTGTTTTTCAATAGTGCCACCTGGATTTTACGTTTCGCTTGATGTAATATATGAAAAAGTTAATAACGTTTGATTACCAATTTAAAATTCGTTACGTGGTGGTTACGTTGTATTTGTCATTCTATTCTACTAGCGTTTACGATAATTGAGCTACTCGTCTCGGCCCCAGATATCTTTTTGAACACATCGCGCACGGAGGGGTGTGAGATGGCATAGTTAAAGTTAAGGAAGTACTATACTTCGACTACTGCTTACGTGTTTTTATACGTAATGAGATATATTTATTGAGGTGTCAGTGATAGAATTTGTTTTTTTATTGAAGACTTTCAAATAGTTAAAAAAAAATTACATCGAAGTCAAAGGCGATTGCTTCGATACGCTTCGCGACCGCCATAGACCTCTAACCTAACAGCGAAAGCAAAACTATGTTTTCTTTCAAAACTTCATCTATATAGGCATACTTTTGGCTCCCAAGAACTAGTTAAGAAAATCTGTCGTCAAGTGTCAAAATGGGAAGTAGTAGTTTTTCTAAAGCTTAGCCGAAGTTAATACAGAGGAGAGGAGAAAGCAAATTTTTATGTAATTTGTGTTACAATTACATTCAATACAAGAAATTGTGAAAAGAAACTCTTACCCAATGTACTTGGTTATTATCACTATTATTTGGGAATCCAGTAAATATGTGTACCAAGCATACATACATACATATCTTCACGCTGTATTAGAAGTCAGAGAGGACGGAGCGCCAAGCGTCGGGGTCCTTACATACTTATTTCGCATCCTGAAATCTCATCATTGTACAAAGCATACAAAGATAATTACGCATGACAAAGATAGTATTTCAAAAGTAACTATTATTATATCGATAACCAAATATCTGTTCCAGGCGAGGGTTCCTGTAATAGTAACGATGGCTTCACCCGAGCGGACGACAAGTCCGCGGGCAGCGACGAGGAACCCCCTCGGCCGGGCTCGGCGGCCGATGGCAAGAAGAAGCACCGTCGTAACCGCACCACGTTCACAACATACCAGTTGCACGAACTGGAACGAGCCTTCGAGAAGAGCCATTACCCCGACGTGTATTCACGAGAAGAACTCGCTATGAAGGTCAACCTCCCCGAAGTTAGAGTTCAGGTTAGTGGAAATTTTCCTTCGTAATTATTAACTACTTATTTCCAATAATATGAGACATATTTAAAAACCTTTTTAAATTAATAAAATTACTATAAAAATGTTATTTATAAAATATTTCCCCACAATGAAATATTACCACTTCATCGAAAATATACCTACCTATGTAACTTAAAAAATAACGGCGCTGTAAAATAATTAGGTACTAGGTAATATTAGGTTAAAAAATCATTGTTTCTTTAATTGAAGTTATGCTTTCATCTCGATAATTTCTGCCCGTGGCTTAGACGCCTTAATTTAAAAGAAATCATAACCCTAGTATAATATGGAGTTCAAAGACACGATATGCTCTGTCGCAAAGTTGAAATGAACACGGTTATCTTATTTATTAGTGTGTGAGAAATGTCTCTGTGTAATATGTAATATCTCACCTATTAGTATACTTTTCTATTTTGATTTGAATTTTAGTGTACCTTGTGTTTTCTTCGATTTCATGCTTGAGTTGAAAACCTTGAAATGCCTATTCTCCTCTGTTGTTTGATGTAAATAATCCCCTAAACTGCTGCGTTGGTGGTTTTTCGGAATCACTAGGATATACCTACATACAAATATATAAAAAGTATTGGTACGTATGTATAGTACGGTTGGTAAAAGTACATAACAATTACGGCAAAGTGATTGTCGCATCTGTAGCTTGCTACAGATGCTTAATCTGTGGCCGTAAGAAAAAACCGATAACGGACGGACGTGTGCGCATCTATCGCGGAAGTGTTACTATGCACAAAATTACACTCATACCGGAACCCGAACTCAATATATGTTTTGTGTTGTGCAAGTGCTGTGAAGGAATCCCCCGGCGGAACCCAAACCTACGTAAACGTACGTAATGCCACATGACAACAAGACATTAGAATGAAATAGGAACACTAACATAAAAAACCCTCTTTTATATACATGTTTTAAATCATAAAATTCCAACTGTATTTCAATAATGAAATATCAAATATTAAAATAAAAAAGTGTCTTTAAAGGGGGGCAATAAGGAATAGACTTACTACTAACTGAGGACTAACTACGCTAATTCATAAAACTTAACTTCTGAGATGTCGTATAATGTGTTTTTTTTTTTTTCATAATATCGACGTGGATTAGAAACAAGGAACAAAAACACTATTAGAAACGTAGGGTAACAGATTTAATTAACATTTGTACTTCATTTAATTCGCATGGTTTTTCTTTTAATTCGTTGTAGCTCGCACAATTTGCATTTAAAAATACTGAATGTAAAACTTAAAATTAAATAACGCTAGATGATGGCACTATCAAAAGACAATGCTGCCATCTACTGATAATCACAACTGTAGAACGTAATCAGGAATATCGACAATAGCCAACGAAGTTCGTAGGTAGTAAAATAATTAGTAACTGGAATATCGATACTATTCGTGTAACAATACGAATGAAAAAAAAAAACAAGAAATTCAAGTGAATATTACGTCAATATACTCATTATGGTTTCAAAGAATACGTACACGAAAATTAATATAAAGTATTTTTCCGTATTACCTCTTATATGGATATTTACATTACACATTTTTCATTTTACTAAGAATCGAGTCAATTTTTGGAACGAAGTTCTTTAACTTCTATAAATCGTCACGTAAGGAAAAAGCGTTACGTGTGGCGGGACCCGCGCGTCGCGCAGCACTAGGTTTTTTTTTGTTTTAAATCATACATGTATTTTATTGTCTTCATTCCTGACAGGAGTCCACCGACCGCATGCGTTTTTCTTGTTACTGATATGTTTTCGTTGACTATAAATGTACGTAGGTTAGAAGTTAAATGTTTAAATAACAATCAAGTACCTGGGCGACCGAGCTTTACCCGGTATCTCGCAAAAAAATAACAAAAAAGTCTGACCACATCGCAGGTTTCAAACCCGCTAGTGAGCTAAATCAAATAACCTGACTCACATGTACATACGACATACATTTATTATCAGATAAGCTGATCAGTCGCCATTTCGTTAGAAAGCAGCACCCACACATCTAAATTTTATCTGATGTTATATGCTTGATATCGTAGTACGGGACAGGCTGTCTGAAGTTATCAAGTTCATGCTTTTATCATTATTTTTCATTTTATTTCCTTATTATAAGTACATTAATATGGTGATATATGTTTTTAATAGGTATTATTGCAAACTGAACTTAGACATATTATTTCAAAATATTAAAAAAAAGACAAAAATTTTTCTACGTCATTTTACAATATTTATGGTAAAACAATATTTATGGTAAAAAAATAATATAACAAAGAGCCAGTAAATGCATGTGCAAAGAATATAATATTATGTGCAAACCATAGTTTTGTATTTTAATAAACCTATTGTAGAATGATGTTGAAAAAATTATACCTGGCTGCGTTTCTTGTCGGTTCTTCTCAGTGTCCAGGTTTTCTTTTCTCTTCTCTTTGAACTGAACTAAAGTAGATTTGACGTTCAAAAATACCTTGTAATTGGGTTTACTTGAATAAATTGATTTAACTTTGGATTTGTACATACATGCATACAACATATCTTCACGCTGTATCCCTAAAAGAGTAGTTAGAGAGGACGGAGCGCAGTTTCGCAGTCTTCACATACTTCTTTCGCTTCCTCAAATCTCATTCTAATTCTAGGCTATATATTCGTCCATCATCACTCTCCTCACATATTTTCACCTAGGTATGCGAGTGCTTTTGACATTTCCGTCACCTAACACTCTGGCTATTTGATCTTCATAAGTCAGCCTTGGTCTGTCAGCCTTGGT
Source organism: Zeuzera pyrina (assembly GCA_907165235.1). Lineage (NCBI taxonomy): Eukaryota > Metazoa > Arthropoda > Insecta > Lepidoptera > Cossidae > Zeuzera > Zeuzera pyrina. The sequence continues at coordinate 16,765,837 of OU015640.1, forward strand.
CTTGTTTGGCTTCTTTTACAAGAAGCCAAACAAGAGGAAGAAGAGTGATGAAAGACTGACGCAGAAAATCTACAGAGGTAACACTTGCTTTCGCTCTGTAGATTTTCTTAGTCAGTCTTTCATCACTCATTCTTTCCATGTGCCCGAACCATCTAAGCATTCCTTTCTACATTTTTATAATAACACTATCATGCAAACCTGTGATACTGTTTGGTATAGTTTTGTCTTGTCTTGTATTTTTGAATCATATTAAAACAACGGTAAATCTTATTTTCATTTATTAAGTGACTTTTGGGAAACCATAATATCAGAAAAATAAACGCAGGCGATCAAAAATTAACTACCAACATCACTTTTGCAATTTAATTCCAAATAACTTTTTTATTATGTTCACGACTTCGGGTTTTTTCATAATCAATATCAAATCTTTTTAAAGAAGTCTATATTTTTTAAACGATTTCAAGAAAAAGAGGAGGTTCTCAATTTGTTTGTATGATACATATATTTTTTTATTTAAGTTCGGGAATAACTTCTTTATGTATGAACTGATTTTAATTTTTTTTCCCTTGGGTTCAGTATAACTCCAAGCTCCGATGAGCTTGGATTTTGAAGATACACCAAATAATCTCAACTGCTATATGCTCTATTTATGTTGATGATTCTCTCATCTATCATTGCGTTCCAAAATTAGAAAATAAGTTAGCTGTAGACTTTCCCTGAACATTCATTTAGCCTGAGGTCACTCAAAAGGGAGGAATAAAAAGGTTTTTATTTTTATTAGTTATTGAAGTCGGTAGTGAGTCTACTACTTTGGTAGGGTTGACACCGACTTCAGTAACTATCAAATTGAATTATATAGGTTTCAATAGTGAAGGATAGTTATTTTGTATTTTTCAGGGGTTTTTTTTAACTTAGTTTAATTTTTTCTTAAAAAGTATTACGTCATTATAACTCTACGTCATTATACATTATACACTTGTTAGACTTTATTAATAACTCCATATCCCATACAGCAACGGTAAGGCAAATCATATAAGCTGACTTACGTATACATACGACACGCATCGGATAAACTGATCGGCCGCCATTTCGTAGAAAAGAGCACCCAGACATATACATTTTATTTACTTCACTTCATACCGCGGGACAGTACGTCGACCTCTTTAAGACGATCTCTGAAAACAATTTAGTACCAAATCTGCAGCATACAGATAACGGATTGGAATTCAGATATCAAATACTAACGATATTTAATATTTCTAAACCCGTCCAAACTAAATTGAACCGTTTATTAAATGAAACGAGAACACTTCGCAAACACTGAGTGAAGGACCCTTAGGGAAAAGGGTAAAAGAGGTAATAATGAACCCAAGGGGCTTATGCCACTCAATCCCCTTTGGCTTTGCGAGACGAACATATGTCAGGCTATTGGCACTCGACCAGTTCTGAAAAAACTTTAGCACCCCATTTTTTCATAGCAAAAATTTGTCCGGACCGAAGAAACTTAGGGGTCTCGTTATGCTGGACTTTCCTTAATTGCTTTCTTGAGCCATCATTTAAAAATATTTATATTCAAGGAATTATCAGGCTTACGTCGTTGTGATAAGAGTGCAACTTGTTGCATTTACAACCTTGTTTTGTTGTTTGTTAAGTAATGTGGTTGTCAGCTAATTTTTCATTAAATAACGGGTTATTCTGAACGTTCGCGATAAAAAGATATCACTGATAATAAGGGGACATCTCAGGAATAAATGAAGCAAGATTTGTGACCCATTGTCATGAAATGCAAAAGTAAAGATGACGTTATAACTCATTTGTTAGTTGTTGCTATATTGAAACCTATATAAAGTAGTTTTGGAAGTAAATTCTATCATTAGCTCGAAAATATCTGTACTGCCATGCAATTCTGTGAAAATTCGAATCGTCCAAGCGAGACTCGCTCGTCAATTCACCCCACTTCGCATTCGAACTTACTTGATCTTCAAATGGAATTCTCTAAACTCTAAATCAAACATACTAGGAGCGAAGTGACATCTCAGTTGATATTAAAATTTCGTCTTAGTGTATTTTAACTTCTTTTGAGATAACATAACATAACATAACTTCACGCTGTATCCCCAACGGGGTAGTCAGAGAGGACGGAGCGCCAGGAGTCGCGGTCCTTACACACCTCTTTCGCTTCCTCAAATCTCATCATTCTCCTCACACATTTTCGCCTAGGTATGCGAGTGCTTTTGTCATTTCCGTCTGCTAACACTCTGGCTATTTGATCTTCATAAGTCAGCCTTGGTCTTCCTTGGCTTCTTTTACCACTCACTTTTGCTCTGTATATTTTCTTCGTCAGTCTTTCATCACTCATTCTTTCCATGTGCCCGAACCATCTAAGCATTCCTTTCTTCATTCTTACAATAACACTGTTGTGCAACCCTGTCATACTACGTATCTCATCATTGCTTATCCTGTCCGCAAGCGTGACACCGCACATATTTCTGAGAGACCGCATCTCCACAGCATTTATCATACTTTCACTCGATTTCGGGCATATCCAGGCCTCACTGCCGTACAACAAAGTTGGCACCAACACCGCATTGTGGATGGCCATTTTAGCAGTGTTAGATATATTCACACTACCCACTAATGCGGACAGAGCACCGTTCACTTTATTGCCGGCTGCTACCCGTCTCTCCACATCCAACTCACATCTTCCATCCCTCGAAAACGCACTCCCCAGGTACACAATTTCATTCACCTGTTCTAGACATTTTCCATTTACACTAATCACACATTTCGTTTGTTCCGCTTCTCTTTCAAACACCAGAACCTTAGTTTTGTTCACATTCATTTTCAATCCTTTTACTTCACAATCTTCTTTCATGCACGTGACTAGTGTCTGCAACTCTGCTTCTGATGGTGCTATTAGCACAGCATCGTCAGCGTACAATAGGCAGTTTACTACTGTGTCACCACATCCCATACCACTCATATTACCTTTCAATCTCTGGAGGCAACTGTCCAAATACAGCACGAATAGCCAGGCAGACATCACGCAGCCCTGTCTGACACCAGAACAGATAAGAGATAATTACTTTAAATAAGACTTGTTATATAAAGATGTATTTAGTTTAAACTGTTATATTTAGCGAAACGTAGAAAAATTCATTTACAATAGTACGACTCGCCAGGACACCTCGACACACGCATCGAGGTGGCGCTAGTATCTCTGTCGACTTTACAGAATGCCAGTACACAGTTGACAATCTCACCGCGGATTCAGACGTGAATTCGACTAATTTGCGTTAGAGATTCGCACTGTTGCTCTATATTTTTAGGTTTCCGTAGTGAATAGCAAAAACGGAACCATTATAGTTTATAATCTTTTTTTGAATTTATAGCCAAAAATGATATGAAAAATAAAAAATAACTTTCTCGTATTAAAAAGACCGAATTTTGTTAATTTACAATGCTGTCAGTAACTTGTATCTAATATGTATATGTAGTATGTAGTAAGTATGTGATTTCTATTAAGCTTAGAATAAAACCAGGATTTTTTATTTTATTGCTCCTTAAAATATTTAGGTATGTATTTAAAAAAAGATTCCGTTGCCAAAAAAGTTTGAGAACCACTGTCCCACAAGCTTCAAATGTAATTTTCTGTTCATAGTATTGTTCTCGTCTAATTGTTTGTTTGTTTCGTCTCGCAGACATTTCAATCAACAACCCTTCTGTAATTAGTGCCGTTCGGTCGTGAACATCGATTGTCAGACGTCATTGTCATTATTGGTCCATTTAACCTACGAAATTAAAGATTTTTTAAACTTATCTCTCGTCTCTAAAAAGGGCGGATTAATTCAGAAAATATACATATCTGTGTATTTTGTTCCAAAACAACGTCCCCTTAAGAAGACTCACTGTCGTTCGCGACTTCGTCCACGTGGAATTAAAAAACCGGCCAAGCGCGAGTCGGACTAATGCATAGAGTGTTTCAATGTATTTGCGTTATGTTATCTATGCCATGATTCGAAAACAAACTTAACTTTGTAGTTGAAAGACATGTTCCCCATATTCTTCAACTTCTATGTCTATGTCTATGTCTAAAAGATTGTTTAAAATTTGAAGACATAGTTCGAGAGTGAGAATGACATGTGGAACATTAATATCTAATATAAGCCAATAGTTAGTGTTTTTTATCATATGTAAATTATAATTTAAAAGGTGAATGTAAAAGGTATCTATATTTAATTTTATAAACTCCACACCACACCGTCACACCCACTTCTTATACTTTTCTGTTGTTTTTTTCATTTTAAAATTAATATTGTTTTTCTTTTTAAATTTCATTATATATATTCTTTTCCTTTTCAAAAAGAATTTTATTTTAAAAATTTGCAATACTTTCAAAATCTATTTTATCCATTCCCTTTTCGTGGCATCCGGGTGGGAATGGTATAAAGGTCATTTCGAAAGGATGAGTAATTACGGAAGGGTACTAAAGTACCCATGACAACGGAAAACTTGCGGTCTACAACTTCGCTAAAAGTAAATAGTTTTAGTGTAAAACCTCAGTTTAAACAAAAATAAATATGAGCCAACCCTAATATCAGCGTCTTCCCGTTGCAAATATTTGGAATATAGGACAAATGATAGGGTTGTACATTTTTCCATTAAATTAACGTTATTTTTGTATGGAGAACAAAATAAATGTATCCCGTAATTATTACATCTGCAATATAACAGTCAACAGTGACACGTCGGGACCGCAGCGGGTTTATACCCCTTTTCACAATAACCTTGTATAAGGCATGTACCGCATGTTTTACTTACGTTTACTTAGAAGTGATTATTTTACAGCTCTAAGGGATCTCGGATATAAATATTTGATATTAGTTTCAAATTGATATCTCCACGCATGCCTGAGAAGAAGGGTTTTACAGGTAGATAAACGGACAACGAAGTGATCCTACGAGCGTTCCTTCTTTTCTTTCGAAGCACGAAATTAAAAAAAAAGTAACCTTTGTCCATCCCTAGCTTAATCCAACTCTATTCTCGGTCCTACGATTCAGCCGTGAAGACATAACAAACAATAAACGAAAGCACTTTCGCATTCATAATATTAAAACTGTTACCAAGAATCTTTAAAACTAGCCGGATACCGTACTCTAAAGAGATAGTTAACGACAAATTATATAACCTCGAGTAACCTTTGATTTCTGCCTCTTGCACTCCTGGAAATAACTTGGAAATGCGCTTACTAGCATGTATAAGATTGCTACATATAGATATAACAACATCAACAGATGAAAAAAGTTGGTGGGATATAGCGAAGTTTCAAGGTTAAATTTCTCGATTTTAAAGAGTCGAATCATGTATTCAAGTAAACCCAATTGTAAGGTATTTTTTTACGTCAAATCTACTTTAGTTCGGTTCAAAGAGAAGAGAAGAGAAAACCTGGACACAGAAGAACCGACAAGAAACTCAGGTATAATTTTTTCAACATTATTCTACAATAGTTATTTAAAATACAATATTCATAAAGTCAGTTAATGCATGTACAGAGAGAATTATTTCCAGACTACTGTTCTTTCTTCAATGAAAGTTCTTCAAATATCTCCTCAGAGTGTGGACTCCAGTTTAAATATTGCTCCATGACTGTTACCCGCGACTTGACTGGAGATAGATGACGCTGTAAATTACCCCAAATAATTGTACATATGTACATACATACATATCTTCACGCTGTATCCCTAACGGGGTAGTCAGAGAAGACGGAGCGCCAAGCGTCACGATCCTTACATACTTTTTTCGCTTCCTCATATCTCATCATTCTCTTCACACATTTTCACCTAGGTTTGCGAGTGCTTTTGACATTTCCGTCAGCTAACACTCTGACTATTTGATCTTCATAAGTCAGCCTTGGTCTTCCTTGGCTTCTTTTACCACTCGCTCTATAGATTTTCTTCGTCAGTCTTTCATCAGTTATCACTAATTCTTTCTATGTGCCAAATATTTACAAATAATTAAAATAAACGCCCAACCGCACCATAAAATCCCGTTCTTCATCATTTCTGCAATAACACTGTTCGTGCGTTTTCGAGAGATGGAAGATGTGAGTTGGATGTGGAGAGACGGGTAGCAGCCGTACAAATACTGCGTATCTCTTTTTTTTCTTTCTTTATGGCATGGCGCACAGTTTAGCGGATTTGCTAATGTCACGTATTAATGAGTAGAATCACAAGTAAATTAGTTTTTTCTTATCGTGATACTCCTCCAGTAAAGTGATAGTAGGCTTTACTGAAGTTTTAGAGGACTTCATGGAAGAGCGCGAGAACTTCAACTACACATGTTTATTTAGACCTACTCCATTCTTTTTATTTATACAGAACTTTAAAACACAATATACTATCACTTTTGTACTTAAAAACCCCCAAAAATATAAAAAATAGAAAATCTAAATAAAATGACAACCTCACTTCTGCCGTTCCCGCCAATAAGTCCTGCGTATGTCTTCATTGCTTATTTTGTCTGCAAGGGTGATACCGCACATATTTCTAAGAGGTCGAGAGAGAGAGAGAGAGAGAGATTTCTACTGTATTTATCTTACTTTCACTTGATTTCGGGCATATCCAGGCATCACTACCGTACAATAACGTTGGAACCAACACCGCATTGCGTATGACCATTTTGGCTAAGTTAGACATAAACACACTGCCTACTAATGAGAACAGAGCACAGTTCACTTTATTGTCGGCTGCTACTCGTCTCTCCACATCCAACTCACATCTTCCATCCCTCGAAAACGCACTTCCACAATATACAATTTCATTCACTTATTCTAAACATTTTCCATTCACTCATATTTCACATTTTGTCTGTACGTTTTCCCTTTCAAACACCAGAACCTTAGTTTTGTTCACATTCATATTCAATCCTTTCACTTTAGTCTTCTTTCATACACGTAACTAGTGTCTGCAACTCTGCTTCCGATGGTGCTACAAGCACAAATAATTGTGATTATATTTTTCAAAACTTCCATGTAAGTAGTATACATACATAGTTCAAATCCTTTCACGACTGAAATTTTGCAAAAATGTTAAACACGTGCCTCAATTTTAATAAGCAATATTTGTAGTCAATTTCCATAAACTTATAAAGTATCTTACACAGTTCAACCCCCTCTTTCCTCCTTTAAAACGATAATTTTCAAAAATCCTTTCTCAAAAGGGCCTCTGCATTACACAAATTACCATCATACCAAATTTCGTGATCCTAGGCTTAGAAGTTTTTGAAATTTCGTGACTCCATGATTCGTAAGGAACGTCCCATAATTGACAACCGTGATAGAAACAATGATTTTACAATACACTAGCGACCTGTCCCGACTTCGTCTGGTTTGAATGCATATGGACTATGGAATAATGTACCATTCATATAGCAAAATAATTTTTCAAATATGTGAAGTGGTTCCGGAGATTACCCTCCACACACAAACGAACTTATAGAATCCGCGCTCTCGCTTTATAATATTAGTATATAATATGTATAAGGCACAGATATGTTACTGATGATAATGATGATAAGCACTGATTTCATTTTTGAACGCTACCTTAAAGATCAGTGCTAATTCACATTAAAGTAGAAAGAATTTTTTGAAAGTAGTAAACAAGATCCGCAGCGATGGAGTGAATACTATGGAGAACTGTATGAGAGTGGCGACTCCGTCTCTGATACTGAGAGCGATTCTAATGAATTGCCACACTCAGGCCAGGGACTGGAGGATGCCATTAGTATGAAAGAGATTGAGAAAGTGATAAGAAGTTTGAAATGTGGAAAGGCTGCGGGAATTGATGAGGTGACTGCTGAGATGATCAAGTATGGTGGTCCTAGGGTCTGGGATGCCTTCTGTGCACTCTGCAACCTTTGTTGGCAGAAGGGGGAGGTTCCAGAGGACTGGCGCACGGCAGTCATAGTACCTCTATATAAAGGGAAAGGTTCCTACCTAGACTGTGCGTGCTATAGGGCCATCAGCTTGGTCAGCTTAGCGAGTAAAGTCTATACTAAAGTATTGACTGAACGTATGAAAGGTGTTTCAGAAAGATATTTGTGGGAGGCGCAAGGTGGATTCAGGAACGGTAGGGGTTGTATGGATCAGATTTTCTCGCTTCGCGTTATCGTGGGAAGGTTTCTGGCTTTAGGTCAGAAAGTTTTCTGCGCTTTCGTGGATCTAGAGAAAGCATTCGATAGAGTAGTGCGGAAGAAATTGTAGAGTCTTCTGCCTGAATATGGCGTGGAGGGCTCCTTACTGCAGGCTGTGAGGTCATTATATCGAGACCACAGAGCCTGTGTAAGGATAGACGGTGACATGTCGCCCTGGTTTGAAGTCTGTTCTGGTGTCAGACAGGGCTGCGTGATGTCTGCCTGGCTATTCGAGCTGTATTTGGACAGTTGCCTCCAGAGATTGAAAGGTAATATGAGTGGTATGGGATGTGGTGACACAGTAGTAAACTGCCTATTGTACGCTGACGATGCTGTGCTAATAGCACCATCAGAAGCAGAGTTGCAGACACTAGTCACGTGCATGAAAGAAGATTGTGAAATAAAAGGATTGAAAATGAATGTGAACAAAACTAAGGTTCTGGTGTTTGAAAGAGAAGCGGAACAAACGAAATGTGTGATTAGTGTAAATGGAAAATGTCTAGAACAGGTGAATGAAATTGTGTACCTGGGGAGTACGTTTTCGAGGGATGGAAGATGTGAGTTGGATGTGGAGAGACGGGTAGCAGCCGGCAATAAAGTGAACGGTGCTCTGTCCGCATTAGTGGGTAGTGTGAATATATCTAACACTGCTAAAATGGCCATCCACAATGCGGTGTTGGTGCCAACTTTGTTGTACGGCAGTGAGGCCTGGATATGCCCGAAATCGAGTGAAAGTATGATAAATGCTGTGGAGATGCGGTCCCTCAGAAATATGTGCGGTGTCACGCTTGCGGACAGGATAAGCAATGATGAGATACGCAGTATGACAGGGTTGCACAACAGTGTTATTGTAAAAATGAAGAAAGGAATGCTTAGATGGTTCGGGCACATGGAAAGAATGAGTGATGAAAGACTGACGAAGAAAACATACAGAGCAAAAGTGAGTGGTAAAAGAAGCCAAGGAAGACCAAGGCTGACTTATGAAGATCAAATAGCCAGAGTGTTAGCAGACGGAAATGTCAAAAGCACTCGCATACCTAGGCGAAAATGTGTGAGGAGAATGATGAGATTTGAGGAAGCGAAAGAGGTGTGTAAGGACCGCGACTCCTGGCGCTCCGTCCTCTCTGACTACCCCGTTGGGGATACAGCGTGAAGTTATGTTATGTTATGTTATGTTAGTAAACAAGAATCGGAAAAAAATAGCAATTCCAATTAAGCAGTATTTTATGTTACATGTTGTATTTTGTTTTACCTTAGAAAAGTAAATATACTTTTTAACAAAAAAGTGGCAACCCTACATATATGTGTTGTGTTTTCATTATTAGTGCGGTGCAGTACCCGGGCGGTGTCACCTCGGCGCTCGTTAATCCAATCACCAGCCGTTTCCTAGCAGACGACTCGCTCACGTGGCTCTAAACTACTGCACGTTAAACAAAATCTGTTAAGCGTGAGTTGGACTCTCGATTTGAGGATTCCGTGGCATATTCATAAAGCAGTCAATTTCCAAAATTCATATCTGAAAATTTATAAAATCTGAGGCTTTTACTATATGAATTCTTTAACCTTTAGATCAGCCATTCCCAAAGTGGGCGATAACGCCCCCTTGTGGGCGCTGCAGGTCTAAAGGGAGGCGGTAAGAGACCCAGAAAAAAAAGGGGGGCGTTGTGTAGAGGCCTGGGGGGTGATTTGTAATTTCATTTAGCTAGGAGGCATCTTAGACAACGACTGCATGAGCTCTCGACTCAGTAGACAAAATAAGTTTTGATAAAAGATACGCAGTATGACAACGCACGACAGTGTTATTGTAAAAATGAAGAAAAGAATGCTTATAGATGCTTCAGGCACATAGAAAGAATGAGTGAGGAAAGACTAACAATGAAAATGTACATAGCAAATACAAAGCCAAGGAAGACCAAAACTGCCTTATCAAGATCAAATAGCCGAAGTGTTACTGACAGTAATATCAAAAGCACTCGCATACCTAGGCGAAAGTGTGTGGGGAGAATGATGAGAATCGAGGAGGCGAAAGAAATATGTAAAGACTACCATTCGCGATACGGCGTGAAGAAATGTAATCTTCCGAGAAGGTTTATATTCCCCGAAATATTTATAATTCTTGGTATACTAGTTTCGGAGACAAAGACGAGTGTGGCTTCAAGCTCGAAGCTTTGGGTACATATATGACCAATTTGGTACATATAATAAAGCAGCAGAAACCTTTGTGTCTGTACATTGAATAAAATTACCAAAAAATGATTTTTTCGAAAAATTCTATGTATGAGCGCCACCTCTAATTTAATTCTTTTTTAATTTCACTACACAATTGTACAGCGGTTTATAAAATACACCTATCTTCCATATTTCATCTGTATAGCGTCAAAGTCTCCTAGTAACACGACTGCGACATATCACAAACAGACGAACAGGCAGAATTTCGCAAGGTTCCTTTTTTCCATTTATCTACAGAACCTTAAAAACCGTTTGAAAATCGTTTCATCCATACAAGAGTTATCAAAGTCAAAGTCAAATCAATTTATTTAAGTAAACCCAAATGCAAGGTATTTTTGAACGTCAAATCTACTTTAGTTCGGTTCGAAAAGAAAACGTGGATACTGAGAAGAACCGACAAGAAATTCAATCGGGTATCATTTTTTCAACATCATTCTACAATAAATATTTAAAAATACAATATCCATAAAGCCAGTAAATGCATGTGCAGAGAGGATTATTGCTAGTCTATTGTTGTGTCTTCAATGAAATCGCTAATTTTGTAGTATGCTTTTCCAATCAGTGTGCGTTTAATAACAAGTTTAAATCTCTTTTCCGTTAATTGAGTAATTTCTTGAGGAATTTTATTATAAAAATGAACACAGTTACCCAAAAATGAACCACTTGACTTTTGTAATTTAAATTTAGGAATAACTAGCTGATCACGACCACGAGTTTCCACACCATTAATAACGCCTTTCTTTTGAAATAGATCCAAATTTTTTTTGTATTTGTACAATGTATTTTCATAGATGTATAATGAGGGTAAGGTCAGTACATCAATGTCATTAAAATGATCTCTCAGCAACTCTTGTGTGTTCATACTGTAGATGGTACGTATTGCCCTCTTTTGTAAAATAAAGATAGATTTCTTATGCGCCGCTGATCCCCACAGTAGCAGACCATAAGACATAAGGCTATGGAAATATGCGAAGTACACCAGCCTAGCCGTGACCACATCTGTCAACTGCCTAATGCGCCTAATAGCATATATTGCCGAACTGAGCTTATTAGCTAAAGTCCCGATATGGTCTGCCCACTGTAACTTATTGTCTACTGTTAAGCCAAGAAAAGTAGCTGATTTCGTTAATTCTAATTGTTTCCCATCCAGTTCTAGTCTGTTATGGATTTTGGGTACATTGGATAGGGAAAACTTGACACAATTTGTTTTTTGTGCATTCAGTAGTAAATTATTAGCAGCGAACCATCTCGAGACATCCGCCAAGGTCCCATTTGTTCTCTAATATCTATATGGCTTTTCTATTTACTTTAAATAAAAATGATGTGTCATGCATCAGCAAATAATATTATTTCACATAGGTGTTTAAGCATAAATGGAAGATCATTAATGTAAACCAAAATAGGAACGGTCCTAAAATTGATAGTTTTTAGTAGTAAACAAACACACAAACAGGTTGTTTAAGGTTGTAATAGTAACAACACAAACGCACAATATGAAAAGTTATAACCTCACATCTCTCTTTTTCGTTAGTAGTTAAAAATAATTTAAATAGAAGGCAAAAATGCCCGCATAGAAATTGCATTACCTACCCTATTACGTATAATACTAATTTATCTCTCAAAAGGATCTTATCTTACTTCACGAACTAACAATTAACTGCTCTCTCATTGTCCTTGTACCTTACGAAGTCAGTCACACATAAACACTTTACTATTGTTATATATTGGACCAGTTTTATTGACCTCTCGAAAAGAACAATGTGTACAAAATAGGAGGCTTTTTTCAAATAGTAAATGAATTAAACACCAATATAATTTGAGCTTTAAGTACGTTTAAAACGTTCTCATATACGTACATAATTATTTGGTTGTAAAACTGTGACATTCTGATCTGTAGAACAGATATTTTGAAGGGTCCTTACGAAGTACAATGGTATAACAGTTCGGGAGTGCATTAGCAACAAATAGAGATCACAATGAGAGCGATTTTAATCGAATTCGCTGAGCGGTGAAAGTAGGGAGCGTATAAAGTTATTAATATTATGGATATTGAATGTTGAAAAATATTTTAGCTGTTTTGAGTAATTAGTAACGACAAATTCAACGAAAAATTATTTTCTAATCATCTTCATTATGAAATTATAAACTACATATATTTTTTTCCTTTTTCGTAGATGTTTCGTTTATATCTAAAACTAAATTTCTTGGATATTAACTAACAGGAAATATTAAAAGTACTCTTAATAACTAAGTACTCTACCAATTTTGTGACTCTGAATTAAGGTAATTAAGAGTCACAAAATTGGTGGAATTGTCTGTACTATTTATTAGTGTTATAATTGTCAAAATCTGTCATGTTCACAGTTTTAGGTGATCTACAGTAATATCTCTGAGTTAATTGCCCAACAAAATTATTTAAATCAAACGATGTCCCCTATTCGCCAGTTGTGTGGCCATCCTACACATCTCTGTACCGTGTCACTCAACGCCGGCACGCTCGACTTGCGCGAAATGTGCTCTTAAACGTTTTTATACCATACACCCGTCTAGATCACCCCTTCTTGTAGCTAATTTTTTTCACAGCAATTTGAACTTTGTTTTAAAGCGTTCAAATATGTTTTTCTTTGTAAGTATGTGGCAGGAATGGGTTGTTAAAAAGCAATTGAGTTTTGTTATGTTTGCTTAACCTTACAATATCGTTTTGTGAGTGTGTAATATACTTTTATTATAGCATGAGTACAGTTAATAAAAAATAATGTAAATAGGAGGCTTATCTATCTACATCTTCATACGACTAGATGAAAATTTACACTATACATTTTAAAATTGTGTAAACTTATGTTGTGTTGCAAATATGACAAAAATGGAACGCTTCTAATTTTGTCATGTATCTGTGTGTCTACATGTCCGTATGTCACTGTATTTATATCCTTATCTTAACAACGACTGCGCTAAAACGCAAAACTGAGGCGTGAGTTAATAGCACAAAATCAGTATCAAGAAACAAAAAAGTTAAATGAGGGATATTTAGTTCCCATTTATTTATTTTTAAATTGATTACTTTCCAAGCTATAGAAATTTAAGCTATTGTATGTATGTTAAGCTCTGGACCGTTTTTTCACGCTTGGTACGAGGTAACTAACCGAGTATAAATGTTTCTGAAGATGCTTCGTCGGGAAGCAAAACACGTATTGATTAATGAATTTCTATTTTAAACAAGAGTCTCTAACATAATGTAAAACGAAAACGCAATCGCAATTGTCTGTGTATACACTTATAACTTCTGAATTTCTAAGTTTGCTTGATTTGAAAGATTCAACGAGAGAGCTTAAGATTTGTAACATATATCCATTAGTCCACAGAAGTACATTAATGTTTTCTATTGAAATCCCCTTTCGACGTCAGAGCGTAGTATTAAATATATATAAATTGTCTATCGCATTATCTCGTAATTTGGGCTATTGATTAGTAGTGTTCTGATTTCAGACATCCCATTTAATTTCTGAATTTATGTACAATGTCCTTAAATAAACCACTTAATCTTCTTTCCAATTTTGGTCCAGTAGTAATGCCAACAAGAAAGAATAATGACCTTCGTCATTAGCACAGTTTTTGTTTGGTCACTGCTGTTAATCGTTTTAAGCAAATCGATCTCTTACTTTCCGTATTTTTCCTTTTATAAAAAAATTACATTTTGCAGACTCTACTTACATACAAATATTGAATTATAGTTGCTTAATTAAGAATTAATTCACTTTACTGTATCATAATCAAGCACATGAATTCTATTTCTTTGAATGTTTTCTATTTTCATTTAAAACATTAAAGTATATATTCATAGCACCCAATTGTCAACTATAAAAAGCTGTTTAAAAACAAACAAAATTTATAAAAGAAATCCTTACAAACAATTAAAAAATAATAATCAACGTCGAAATCTTCAAAATCGAAAAGCAATTACGAATTGGAGATATTTATCATCATCAATAATGTTTTTATATTGTATTTTTTTTAATTAGCAATTTCAATATTTTAAAGTCCTGCCGGATATTATTTTATAAAACCATTTTGGTATCTGTTTTTTTTTCTGTTCCACCTAATTTGTCCATAATTATTACAATAACACATATAGTAGGTACGCGTTTTAGATTGCAATGTTGTTTCAAAAGTTTTTAAACTTAATTATTAATTTATATTACATACAACTATATGTTTATCAACTAATTAAGCTTAATAAAAAGACAACGCGTAATTACCCACATAACCGTATCAATAACAATGCTATTTTTATCACGCCACGGTCTTCAATACAAGAGTGATTCGTAAAACGACTTAGACTACACACATTATATTTTGGTTACGTGTGAATAATTTATCTCAAATTTTTTTTCCTTAATGACAGAAATGCTAATCTATATAAAATTATGACCCATAAAATATCTTCATTACGTATATTGTCCCTTCATGCCGCAGAACATAGCCTAATCTCATAAAGCGCTAATCCGTATCGAATCGCTAATATTATCCATTTATCCGCTATGTGCCGCAACGATGGTCGCCCTACAGTGGCTGTCGAGCGTGTAAACATGAACAGATGTCCCGTCCCGTGGTGGGTTCTTGATGTGGATATTTGAGTTGATGTGATGTCATCGTCATTTATTTTTGTACGATCTGTATAAGCCTTTTAGCAAAACGCTGGCGCTTCCTGGATGCTTCGGTATTTTGATATAGCTAATCGTTAACGTTAAGTATGTAGTTAAGCATTGGCGCTTACGGTGGTTCATTGAATGAGTGACACAGGTACATACGTGAGTGATACAGGTAGATACGGATCTAATGTATATTTCTGGGTGTTGCTTTCTTTACTGGCTTTCTGAACTTTGTATTTTAATAAAGCCGTTGCAAAATGTTGAAAAAATGATAGCTGTTTTTTTGGTCGGTTCATTATTATATTTAATACTAACTGTTGCCTGCTACTTCCGCATGAAAGAAAAGTAGCCTATGTCCTTGCCCAGGAGTCAATCTATCTCCATACCTAATTTCATCCAAATCGATCCAGCAGTTTAGCCGTGAAAATGTAATAAACAAACAGACAGACTTTCTCATTTATATATTAGCATGGATATGGATTAATGGGTAGATAAAAGATTTTTATGAAGTAAAAATTATATGACAATCTTCACACTGTATTAGGGACACAGTGTGAAGATATGTCATGTAATTTGATATGGGGTAATTAGATAGCGCACTAAGTGACGTGGTCATTATATACTTATTTCGCTTCCTCAAATCGTCTAGAACTCTAGAATGTCAAAAAATTATGGACATTTCTATAACTTCAGTCTTTTGTTCATTTCTCGTCTCATTAAATTAAACAAATTGGTTAGTACTGATTTTTTTCCAATCGATAAATAAATTGACATTTTTATGCATGTGCTAGTTGAATTTTAACTGAATTTCAGTATATGTAACGAAGTGTAGACGCAGTCCATCGAGTTAGTGCGCAATTAATAACTATTATAACTATATTACTGGCGCCTCAGATGAAACGCCACCTTCACAGATACACAAGTGTCTGGAAGAGACAGTTATTTCATAGACCAAAGCATTATTAGAAATACTCAGATACTTTGTTTCAAAATAAAGTACCTGGGCGACCGAGCTTTACTCGGTGTTTCCTTGTTATAAGTAATAAGTACATTATTAAAGTGATATGTGTTCTTAATCCGGCGTTCGTCGCTACTGGGTAAAAAATACCACAGTGGTAGTAAAAACACATATATTTATTTTTCTGCGTAATTTAACAACTTTCCGCTTTACGTACCTTTCTGTATAGAAACAAGAGACGTGTTCCCCACGCGGCTATCAGTTGGCGGTACACACTCGGTCGCATTGGACATGTGAAGTAATTATGGGTGAAAAATACCCGGCAGCGACCATTCGTGTAACTACTTTTTTTTTTGTTATACTCTTAGTGTCTGTATTTATTTTAGTGCTTCATTACTTTAGATCTCTAATTGAGAGACAGTATTATAGAAGATATTTTACAAGAAGAAGATAATGAGGAAGATATCGTATCCGAAACGAGGATCATGAAGAGTACAGTATCACAACAGCGATATCGAGCAAGAAACCGATTCTGATGGTGTTTCTGATATTGCTTTACAATATAAGGTAGACCAAGAGCCAACGTTAACTGTGCAACGGGTAAAGACTATTTAGAAAATCCACTACTGAAATAATATATCAGGCGTAGGGAATTCATTGGCCGAAATAGACGATCTCAATGTCTCATACAACAACCGTCACTGAATGTGTCTCATAACTTTATTATTCATTTGCCAGGACCTATAAGAGCAGCGAAAGATTGTTTTACCATTTCAAACGATTGGAATTTATTTTTTTGGATGAATATTTGCAAAAATTGTCAATTACACCAACATCCATAATATACATCTCACTATGAAGATTGTAACTGGAGAAAAGATCAGGAAACGAAGACAACTTGTGAAATGTGTACCAAAAAAATATACGAAGAGCATAACATACTTATTTCTGACAGTTGTTACCATAAAGAAAAGAAAGGTTAATTAGTTTTGCTCAGAATATAAAGACTAAAAATTTTTCGAGTTGTGATTTTTGAAGCCGATATACTTCTAGAATTTCTATTGCAAAAGTACAATTTATTTTTGCTAATTTGTAAGAACATTTCGGCTTTTTTATCATTTGATCTTATTTTGCGTGTTTCCAAAGAAAAATATACAACAGTTGTTAAGTTTTTAAGATTACTTAGAAAATTGTTAAAAATTTAGATGTCTTTAATATGTGTGGCCTTAAGTTTAAATAAACACTTATTTATTGTAAATGTTACTTTTTATTTATCACTTACAGTTTGAACAAACAATATAAAATAATAAAGTTCAATATGAATACCCCTGTATTTAAATAGGGAGCTAAGATAAATGTGGTAATTTTTACCCGGTAGCGACCGTTTGTGTTCGCACTTGCCTAGCAACGAACGCCGGGTTAATAGGTACTAGTTGCAAACTGGACGTAGACATATTATTTCAAAATATTAAAAAAAAACAAAAAAGGTCTGACGCACTTAGTGTGGTAGACCTACACTCCGCCACTGTGCTGTTGAAAAGGTAAACTCTGCTGAGCAATTAAAAAAGTTTAGAAGTTCGGAGTTCAGAAGGTTTTAGTGTGTGAAAGACGGCGAAAACGATTTTTCCCAGAATTGAGATCTAGGTAGATCAATTTTTCGCTCCCCTCAACCGCTATATTGTAAATTTCATCGAAATCGCTAGAGCCGTTTTCGAGAAAGCGAAATCATATGTACATACAAATATTGCTCGTTTAATATAATAGTGGATACTGCAGTTAACCATATTAATGTCGATTTCCTCAGAAACTAAGGCCCATATTCTGGAATGATATTCAAGTGTGAGTAAGCTGCTTAAGAACATTTAGATAGAATTGCCGGTATTAAATATAGCGCCATCCCTTTCCAACTGTTGTCATTCATAGATCCACGCTTGAGCATTGTTCTGGAATACGGCCGTATGTGACGTACCAATATGAAACTAGGCATAGTACAGTGTTAGATCCAGTTTACCATACTTCACATTTTAGGACAATTAAAAGAGGTGAAATGCGATCTTTTAGAAATGTATGCGGTGTCACCCCTGCGGATAAAATCAGCAATTCTTCGGTTCTTCATTTCGTTAACTTCATTTTGTCAGCTGCGATATACGATTTTTATAACATAAAAAATAATACCACAGAAACCTCTTTTAACAACAGAAATTTGCATTT
The DNA here is from genome assembly GCA_907165235.1 of Zeuzera pyrina. Classification (NCBI taxonomy): domain Eukaryota; kingdom Metazoa; phylum Arthropoda; class Insecta; order Lepidoptera; family Cossidae; genus Zeuzera; species Zeuzera pyrina. The sequence continues at coordinate 16,784,074 of OU015640.1, forward strand.
TTCAGAATAACGGGATCGATTTATGCTTCTAAATTTTCTGTGTAGCTTAATCTAAACACAAAATATCTAAAAACACGGCAAATTAACGCGATTACCTTTTATTTTCGCTTGACGTTTCGGCCGAGTTGCATCGGCCGTGGTCTCAAGTAAACTATATTTATTATATTATAATGCAACGCGAAAGTTTAAAAGTTTGTACAATCTAAACACACTCTTCAAAATGCCAGTTGTATTTTTTCAAATTGAATATATTTTTTAAAATAAACGGAAATAAGTTTTTTTACGTTTCTTTCGTAAACGGGCGCGCACGTTTGTGTAGCGCAGAAGGTCTATTTTAGATCAGTTTTATTGTTAATCATTGTCTTCTTAAAGACAAAAATGAAAAATTAGGATATTAATAGAAGTCTTCAACATTTTTTAATATAAACATTTTGTATTTAACTTCAGAATATCATCTGATCTGTGATGGTCTGTGCCGTCTGCCGCTCGCTCCAGCGCTTGTACATAATCTAGTTACGAACGACTGCAGACTAGCGCGGTGTAAACTTAATTCGAACCCTCATGTGTGTACGTGTTTATACTCAGACGTTCACATGTTAAATGTGTAATTACTTTAACACAGGTAATATACTATAGTGGTCGTTGAATGGTCGAAACTCGACCGTAAATACCAAATTAATACTTTTTTCCCTTTACATACACTCCACAGATTCCAAACACAAATCACACAAAATCGAAAGTCATTTAGTCAATATGTCAGTAATATTTGTTGGCAGCTTTTAAAATCCTTTGGTGGCAATTTCTACTCTGTGCGACTTTTTGATTTGACCGCAATATATACCAATGTGTTTGACATTGACAGTATAACTAAATATTATGTGTTTTCTTTATCTTTCTTCATGGCATGGCGCACAGATTAGCGCATTTGCCAATGCCACGTAATAATAAGTAGAATTGCTTGATGAGTTAAACACACACAATAATAAACATAAATAAATTAGTTTTTTCTTATCGTAAAATTCCTGCAGTAAAGTAATAGTAGGCTTTACTGAAGTTATAAAAGACTTCTTGGAAGAGCGCGAGAACTTCAGCTACACATATTTAATTAGACCTACTCCATTCTTTTTACTTATACAGAGCTTTAAAACACAATATACTATAACTTTTGTACTTTAAAACTCTTAAAAATGTAAAAAATTGAAGATCTAAATAAAATGGCAGCCTCACTTCCGCCAAAAGGTCCATATTATTTGTTTGATACAATTGATATTGGCAGTTTAAATGTTAGCAATGAAAGTTTTATTTTATTGAATTTAATGTATTCGTACCACATATTTTTAGATAATAGTATGAAACGGTAATGGGGTGAAGTGTACGCCTTCTAAGTGTAAAAAAAATAGTATAAAGGCAATAGAATTTGAACCACTTCACCGTCTAGGCCACGTACGAGTACAGTGTCAAATAATAATAATCTTTGAGGAAAATTATCTCTAACACACGGGTAAGTTACAGATATGTTTTTTCAGAGACTATCTTTTGGCAAATATCAAAGTATAATTTAGAGTTAGATTTTATAGTCCGGCCACAGAGAGAACGCATTCCTGACGTCTGTCAGTTGATCATAACTAATGATGGGCAAAAAGTAACACATATTATTTCTTCAACCGATCCAAGAATAGAGTACCAGAAGTTTCAATACTTTTTAGTGTAGCTCCTAATTTCTAAATGTGAGTAGTGTAAAGAAAATAAAATTGCGAGAGTAATATTCAGAAATACTTAACCTTGTAACAGCGCAGTATGAATTTAGAAAAATATTGTTTTCTTATTTATTTAACATAAATTTAGCTCAAAATTATAACATTTATCGTCAGTTGACATAATTATATAATTTTTTAATGACAATTATTCGTTAGTTGGACAAATAAACAATAAAAATATTTTTATCGTAAATTCAACGTCATTTCAAAGTTATGTCGTTCATTCAATCCCGACCTGTCAGGAACGCATTCTCTCAGCGGCCGGACTGTAGTAGCCCGAACTGAAGCAATTTACTTTAGTCATAAAATCTTGGCATATCAATGGCATACGTAAATTCCTCAAGCATAAAATTATATGTTAGATCAAATCAATGATTATGGCATCATGCGCTGGCAGAACGTGACACCGTGAGTCCGTGACACGGGTAGTAGCTCTATCTCCAGCGCTTCGCCTTAAGTAAAAGCGAGACAGAGCTATTGTTTCGTCACTCCGAATGGGCAATCGCATTCAAAGTACGACGATGGACTTGTCCACGTCATTTTAATTTTGTGTATTTATCTAATCTAATATTAAATTGAGTATTAATTCTCTTTCTTATTTGTGTGGTCCCCGAACCTCACTTGAGTGGAACATAATAAGGCTTTGAAACACTCAATCTCGTACTACAAAGATATCGTCGTAACGGTTCGTTAATTGAAACGATCTCTTAACACGTCAGAAAAAACCGGACAAGTGCGTACCGTATCACCTTACAATGTATTTGTAATATGTATTTACCGATAAAATATGTCGAATTCGAAAACAAACTTAACTTTGCAGTTGAAAGACGTTCTCCCATACTCACCAACTGGAAATGTAAGTTTGTGATGGCAAATAACAACAAATTTACGATTTTCGGATTATTCTCTTCATTTTTGCTATAAGACATTGCTTCTTGCCAAATTTCATGATTCTAGGTAAATGGGAAGTACTCTATAGATTTTGATCCTTTGCGAGTGTCAAAATATGCGGCATAAACGATCATATCTTTTCATTACGTTGACTTAAAAGTTTGATATTTTCGCAGCTCCAAGGGATTGCAGACTTGAGTATTTGATATTAATTTCAACTTGATACTTCAACGTGTTCCTGAGAAAAAGGGTCTTGACAGACAGACAGACAGATGGAAAACAAAGTGACCCATAAGGGTTTTTTTCTTTGAGATAAGAACTCTAAAAATGTAAATAAGTTTGTAATATTGCACTCCACAGCTATCATTTTTTGATCAATGTGTTGCTTACGTACACATGTATCTCGTTTGTGAATACTCTTTTGTTTTCTATTATTCACATTTTTGGGAGTTTTAAAATACAAAAGTGATATTGTGTTTTAAAGTTCTGTGTAAGTGAAAAGAATGGAGTAGGTCTAATAAACATGCGTAGCTGAAGTTCTCGCGCTCTTTCAAGAAGTCCTATATAACATTAGTAAATTCTACTATGACTTTACTGGAGGAGTTTTAAATTTACTTGTGATTCTACTTATTAATAAGTGACATTGGCAAATGCGCTAAACTGTGCGCCACGCCATAAAGAAAGAATACTCTTTATTTAAGCGCTATTATTCTAAGTTAGTAAATTACTCTGAATTATTTGGAAAAACTTGCATTCATTTTATTGACGCAATACAGCACACCTGTGCCGTCATATATGTACAGACGCGTTACACGGAGGGTTCTTATACGGATGGAATAAAAAGAATAAGGAAGAATAAATGATGTGACGGCAATAAACACAATTTCCCGGCAAATTGTATACAGCTGTGTCTCCCACGAGGCTCAGGGCGCTTGTAACGCGCCGCGCGGGGAAATTAACTTGTAGAGGCTGTTTCATATTACTAGAATTTAGTACATAGTTTAATTTTTATAGGTTGTGAAAATAAAGAAAGGAAAGTCTAGATGGTTTGGGTACATGGAAGGAATTAGTGATGAAAGATTGACGAAAAAAAACTACTGAGCGAAAGTTAGTGGTAGCGGAAGCCAAGGAAGACCAAGGCTATTTTATGAAGATCAAATAGCCAGTATTAGTAGACGGAAATGTCCAAAGCGCTCGCAAATCTAGCCGAAAGTGTGTAAGAAGAATGATGAGGATTAGTAATGTGCCGGATATCTGTATCCGTATTCGCGTCTCCGGATATCCGAAAAAAGATCTGTATTCGTGTCCGTAACTTTTTAGCGGATATTTTGTATTAATGAATTGCATTATATGGAATTTTAAAAATAGATAGCAATGAAATACAATAACTTCAAATTACTACTTATTTCTTAAAATTACAGTTTTGGCACTTTGTATAGCAAAAATTAAACAAATAATTATAATAAAAACTACAATAGTAGGTTTACAACACTATGTTTACATAAAAAAGGATTAAAGAAAGCGGAAACTTTGAGGAAGTCTATTACTTAAGATAATGTGTAGTTTTAAGTTTGTAAATATTAACGTATGTATGTAAGTACTTTTTTGTTATTAATAAATGTTTATTTTTTTATTGAAATAGGGTTAATTTAGTTGTGTTACGAACAAACGGACAAACAAACGAACGAGTACGAAAGTTAAGGACCGTATCTGTATCCGTATTCGCGGATCTAGATAGTAATAGTCCGTATCCGTGTTGGAAACGGCGGATATACATTTTCAACAATCCGGCACATCTCTATTAAGAATTGAGGAGGCGAAAGAAGTATGTAAGGACCGCGGTACTTGGCGCTCCGTCGTCTCCGAACACCCATTAGGTATCCCTGACGCGGTATACTGTGGGTACACACAGTATCCACACATTGTATCCAGCCTCCAGTGTGAGGATATGTATGCGTGTATGTACCCTAAAAGGAAAATGGAACCCCTGTCAGGTGACTCATGCCTCTGTCCAGACGGACATCTGTCCATGGTTTCTGAGAAAATTAACTGTCATTGACATGACAGTTGATTGTCTCAGAAACCATGTCGCACAAACTTGTTTTAGCATAGTGATACCTCCTACTCGTATATTAGGGTAGCCATCCGTACTTCATAATAAAGCATAGTACGTTATTTCTGACAAACATACCTTATAATTTGTGAGATTAATAAAGTACATATTAAAATATTTAACTTGCATATAATATATTCACGCTGTATCCCTAAATGGAGTAGTCAGAGATGACGGAGTCCTAAGCTTCGCGGTTCTTACATACATCTTTCGCTTCCTCAAATCTTATCATTCTGCTCACACATTTTCGCCTAGGTATGCGAGTGCTTTTGACATTTCCGTCGGCTAACACTGGCTATTTTATCTTCATACGTCATCCTTGCTCTACCTTGGCTTCTTTTACCACTCGCTTTAGCTCTGTGGATTTTCTTCGTCAGTCTTTCATCGCTAATTCTTTATATGTGCTTGAACCATATAAGCTTTCTTTTCTTCATTTTTACAATAACTCTGTCGTGCAACCCTGTCATATTGCGTATCTCTTCATTGCTTATTTTGTCCGCAAGGGTGACACCGCCCATATTTCTAAGAGATCGCATTTCTACTGCATTTATCTTACTGTTATTAGATTTCGGGCATATCCAGGCCTCACTACTGTACAATAAAGTTGGAACCAACACTGCATTGTGCAACCCTGCCATACTGCGTATCTTTTCATTGCTTATTTTGTCCGCAAGGGTGACACCGCCCATATTTCTAAGAGATCGCATTTCTACTGCATTTATCTTACTGTTATTAGACTTCGGGCATATCCAGGCCTCACTACTGTACAATAAAGTTGGAACCAACACTGCATTGTGCAACCCTGCCATACTGCGTATCTCTTCATTGCTTATTTTGTCCGCAAGGGTGACACCGCCCATATTTCTAAGAGATCGCATTTCTACTGCATTTATCTTACTGTTATTAGATTTCGGGCATATCCAGGCCTCACTACTGTACAATAAAGTTGGAACCAACACTGCATTGTGCAACCCTGCCATACTGCGTATCTCTTCATTGCTTATTTTGTCCGCAAGGGTGACACCGCCCATATTTCTAAGAGATCGCATTTCTACTGCATTTATCTTACTGTTATTAGACTTCGGGCATATCCAGGCCTCACTACTGTACAATAAAGTTGGAACCAACACTGCATTGTGCAACCCTGCCATACTGCGTATCTCTTCATTGCTTATTTTGTCCGCAAGGGTGACACCGCCCATATTTCTAAGAGATCGCATTTCTACTGCATTTATCTTACTGTTATTAGATTTCGGGCATATCCAGGCCTCACTACTGTACAATAAAGTTGGAACCAACACTGCATTGTGCAACCCTGCCATACTGCGTATCTCTTCATTGCTTACCCTGTACGCAAGACTGCCTGGCTCGTTCGTGCTGTATTTGGACAGTTGCCTCCATACATTGAAAGGTAGTATGCGTGATATGATATGTGATGGTACAGTGGTGAACTGCCTCTTGTACGCTGACGATGCTGTGCTTATAGCACCATCAGAGGCAGAGTTGCAGACACTATAGTCACGTGCATGAACAAATAATGGGAAGTGAAAGGATGAATGTGAACAAAAGTAAGTTTCTGGTGTTTGAAAGGGAAGCGGTAGAGACGAAATGTGAGATTTGGGTACATGGAAAATGTCTAGAATAAGTGAATGAAATTGTGTATCTGGGGAGTGCGATTTAGAGGGATGGAAGATGTAAGTTGGATGTGGAGATGAGGGTAGCAGCTGGCAATATAATGAACGGTGCTCTGTCCGCATTAGTGGGCAGTGTGAATATATCTAACTCAGCCAAAATAGCCATCCATTATGCGGTATTGGTGCCAATTTTATTGTACGGTAGCGAGGCGTGGATATGCCCGAAATCGAGTGAAAGTACGATAAAGGCATATTGCAAGATGTATTAGTCACAACACTTCGCACGCTATATTTTTTATAAGGAGAGATATGGTTTTAGCAGCGTATACATTTATGTATGTTCATTTGTAATTGCACGAGCGTAATTGATACTAACATAGCGGTGTTTGATTTGTGCACTTGTCCCCGGTACTAGGTACATACAGTCAAGGATTTAAGGAAACTTCATTGGACCCCACCATAATAGATGATACAAATGATACCTGACTGAGTTTCTTGTCAGTTCTTCTGTGTCCGGGTTTTCTATTTGAACCGAACTAAAGTAGATTTGTCGTTGATAAATACCATTTAATTGGGTTTAATTGAATAAATTCAAGATTCAAGGCATTCAAGGCAATCTTTTCCATGTAAAAAAAATAAAACTATAAAACTTAACGGAGTAATATACAGTACATGTCTACCTTGAAGATCCATTCTAAATATTGGTTGAAGAATTTTGTAATTACCCAAAAATAGAAACAAGAAACAAAAAACATGAACTCAAAGTTTTATTTAAAAGTGTGTTCAGTAATCCAAAATGAAGTATGAGAATGTCCAAAATAAATAATAATTCAACAAGTATTTGGAAATGATTTTTCACTCCTAAGGGGATAAACAATGGCGTCAGAGTTAGCATAGAAAAACATTAAACTCACGCAGACAGCTAGTCGCATAATAAAGCCGTTGGCTAAGTATATTTCGCTAATTTGTCGTGAGATGACATATCAATTCCTAGTTCATGCGCCATCAGCTACCTGGATCCGATAATCGTTTCACACAAAGGCGCGTAACTCGAGAAGTACTTCTGCTGCGCACAATAGCACAATGAGCTGCGCCGGCGCACCTTTTAGTCACTGATCCTGCAGCGAGGAATATAGTGATAGTTAGCAGAGAGACGGATTAAGGAAATGCTCAAAAAGTTATATTTTATGAGATAGTGCATACGAAGAATTTATTTTGCAGAAGTAATAAATACAAAAATTAATTACGAAGACTCAGATGTTACAATGCGGAAATTTTTCTCATATATCTTGCTTTGTTCGCTGTCTTGAATATCACAGTAGAAATTAATTACTCAGCTCGTCCGTGATTAAGTTGATATGTACAGTGAACACCGTGTGTTGGCGCTAATCACGCTACCGGTGACGCTGTATAAGCCGCTAGGGCTAACAGCAAAGAAGAGGTTTTTTTTGGCGCTAATGTCGATTTTACGATTGATGCAGGAGGGCAGTAACTTAAATAAAATATGGGTTGTGTTATTATGCCTTTGCATCAATTTGACTGAGCACCTAGCATCAAGGAGCTCGTACCAAGAGACTACAACTACGAACCACCTATTGTCACCTACGGTCACACTATTATGAACAATAATATGATTACGTATATTTACAAGTATTTTACTCATGTTTCCGTCTTGCCCAAAAATCATGCAACGAAGTTTGCGAATGTTATAAGTCTCTAGTAGTCATAGATAGCTTTCCGATTTCGGTATTTATGATTGAATTCACGCTTCCCCGAATTTAAACATTTCTGTTTAGATTTCGCCATATCTATCTCTAGTTCAAAGTAATTTTCAACAAAATATATACATTTACATATTATTATTCATTATTATGAAGTGTACTTATTTTGACGATTCATTGAAGCGACGACCGATGAAAAAATTTGACGTTTGACAGTCACTATTTAAAAAGTTAAAACATGAGTGGAGCAAAAAATGAAAGGAAAAACCCAGTTATTAGTAAATTATTTGATCTCACGTTTACAAAGAATATAATCGATGGTTAAAAGGGTTCCCGAACTTAATCATAAGCTATCGCTTTTGTTGGGAAGTAATTTGATTAAAATTTGACAGCTCTTTCCTGTCGAAATAGCTTTTTGAAATCTCCAGGAAACAATATCAGGGTAATTCAATTACAACCTATAATATTAAAACCAGTTTATTTAGACTTCAGTACAAATACATAATTTGGCTAAAAAGGTCACATTACACTGGCTGTAGCACAAAGGATACCAAAGCATTATGAATGAATGGCTAATTGTAGGTTCTGTACATATCATATCGGTGTGTATTACGAGTGGCCGGCGGAACTCTAAACCTGATATTTCCGTTTAGTTCGCCAAGTTTTTTCTTTTGAGAACTTACAAATGGAGATTGGGTTCTGTTAATATTATTTTTTCTTGTTACAGCGACTGTAATAACGATAGGCTAATACCATAGTTTAAACTGAGATAAAAATGCCGTTTTCATTGTTCCGTTCAAAATTTGGAAAAAGGAAGATTTATGAATTTGTTTGCGGGAACTGGAGAAGTGAATCGTTTTACTTAGATTTAATATTTTTTTGTATTTTTGAGAATTTTAAAGTACGAATGTGTTAGTATATCATGCCTTAAAGTTTTGTGCAAATATTGATGTCTTATGGGGTTCTACTGTGGGGATCTGCAGTGCATATGAAGCCTTTTTTGCTATAGGCAATAGGTACGTGCCATCTACAGTCTATATGCCCGAGAGTCGCTGAGAGATCGTTTTAAAGACATTGATGTACATTCACCTTGTTCTAATGTACACTAGAAAAAATATAGATCTATTTCAAATGAAAGACGTTATTAATGGCATGGGAACTCGTGGTCGTGATCACCTAGTTATTCCTAAATTTAAATTACACAAGTCAAGTGGCTCATTACTCAATTAAAGGTAAAGAGATCTAAAGTTAAAGTTATTAAATGCACACAAATTTAAAATTTGCGATGTCATTGAAGAAAAAAAAACAACAGGCTTGAAATAATCCTCTCTGCACATGCATTTACTGGCAATATTGCAAAATGATTTTGAAAAAATGATACCTGACTGAGTTTCTTGTCGGTTCTTCCCAGTGTTTAGGTTTTCTTATCGAAGCGAACTAAAATAGATTTGACGTCAAAACTACCTTACAATTGAGTTTATCTACTTAAATAAATTGAATTAACTTTGACTTTGAGGGTTTGGTTACACATGTCCAACTGAAGTTTATGCGTTTTTCCAAGATGTCTTTTTTAACTCCGCTAAGCCTACTATCACTTTACTGGAGAGTGTTTGGAATAATAATATAACTAACTAACATAACGAACTAAAGTATCTGAAGCGGGATATTTAAGGCGATTACCTTTTATTTTGGCTTGACGTTTCGACCGAGTTGCATCAACCGTGGTTTCGAGCAGACGTGGTCACAAGCCTTTGCTTGAGACCACGGCCGATGCAACTCGGTCGAAACGTCAAGCCAAATAAAAGATAATCGCGTTAAATTTCCCCTTTTAGATATTTTATAATGCAACGCGAAAGTTTAAAAGTGTATACGAAGTAAAGTAGATTTGACGTTCAATAATATCTTCTAATTGGGTTTACTTGAATAAATTGATTTATTCAACTAAAGAAGAAGAAGACTTTGACTTTGAATATGGCAATAAAAAGAGACATCAGATATACGCCCTCGGCATATATCGGGTACGGGTAGAAATCGAAAATGAAATACAGTCCATGTTACTCGCTGATAATGTAGCTTTCTATTGGAGAAAGAATTTTGAAAATCGGATCAGTAGTACTGGAGATTACCCCGAACATCCAAACTCACAAACTTTACATCTTTATAATATTATAAGATAAGATTAAGTAAATATAGATTATTAAGTAAGTATAAATAATATACTGAAATTGCAAAATGAGTCAATTTTTATCCTTGCAAGTGTAACCAGATGGCTCGCCGCCATTTTGTCTGGATGTCGGCGGCTTGCGTAAGCGCACAAGCGGATTATGCGTACAATTTACCAAACAATTCAATAGTATTCTACTAAAGCATTGAATCGAGTGGCGGCTTTCGACAAAGAACGCTAATAATACTGAATCCAGTGTAATTTAATCCTTATCGCCTTATAACAAGGCTGTTGTGATGGATCATTATAAATCTTAACTATTATGAAACTGTAATAGAGTCTTATTTGTATATTGAAGATTTTTATGAAAAAAAAAATGATTGGAATTAAGTTTCCTGGAATTTAAAATAAATATTTCTATCTGTTTTTGCAATAAATGAAATCTACAAAATGCAGATGGCACTTAAGACTGGGTCCTATTTAGCCGACTACGGCGAAACGAAAAAGATAGTTATGGTTTTAGCAGCTTATATATTTATGTATGTTCTTCTGTAATTGCACGAGCGTAATTGAAAGTAACTTAGCGATATTCATCGCAAGTACACTCGTGTTATAAGTTAGATTGTTCTTTGATTCTATTATTTTATGTTAATTCGTAATATTTAAATTATCTTTGTTCTTCGTTTAACACCTACTCAAAATCGGTTAAATTCATGAACTAGCTTATTTACAATTGTAAAGATTTATTTTCCTTTTTAGTGTTTTTCCGAAGTCACTGGCGCGCTTATTACCTAACCTTCAGCATGCGACAGTCAAATATCGTATGATATCTGCTATCAAAACTAGAATTTGTACGATGTAATTTGTATAGTGGCGCTATATCTACCGTGAAAAGAGTATTTTACGGTCATGGCGCAATAGACACGCAATCGTCATACATGATACCAATTTTTAATTACAATTAGTCACCCGTCGCGCAGTGATCACCTGGCCGTCGCTGTCTGCAAATGTTTAGGTAATAACCCCGCGGGTTCATGTACAAGACACTTTTTTTTTTTTTTTTTTTTGGTTTCTGAGAGGCGAAATGAAACCCCCGCGGGCTACCCAGCCGGACTCTACGCCGACTGGGGAGTGTCGGACTCGAACCGACTAAACAAAACCCCTTTTTGCTGTTAGCCCTAGTGGCTTTTACAGCGTCACAGGTCGCGTTGGGGCGAGCGCTGAAGGCGCCCTGCCAGATGGTCGACCGCCTGAGGGTTCCTCCGGCCGAGGGATGCCTCGTATGGAGGGCGGACCTCGGGCTCAAGGCGTCGCCAGGGGAGCTTTCCGCACCTGCGTGCATCTTAACGGGCTTCCTATTCGGGTGAGGGCCGGGCCTCTAGCGGACCCGGCCGGCGAGACGGCTGAGTGCGCCGGTTAGTGTGCCTAGTGTTCCGCGTGGCAGTTTACAATGTGGCTTAAGGCCCGCGTGTGTGCGTGTAGAGCTAAGTGATCGAGCTTCTAAACGTGAGACCCTACGGGTGTCGCGGGGGTCGTCCTCGCCTCCGCCGGTGGGGGCGGTGCGGTCGTAGTGTGTAGGTTGGCATGTTCGAGTTCGAACGTGTAATGTCGTCGTCGCTGTCGTCTAACACATGTCTAGGTCTACGATAGCGTTTGCGGACGCGGCGTTCGGGGGTGTACGATGACGCCCTGACCACTAAGGGATTCGGGTGTAAGGAGGAACGGTGAAAGAAGCGTTGGGACGCCTCTTTTAGATGTTGAGTTATAGAGGGTAATTCTAGGTCGTAGTGCAGATCTACGTTGCGCACGTAAGGAGGGGCACCGGTAGCCCTGCGCATGAACCTATTCTGAATAACTTGGAGGGAGTTGATGTGAGAGCGCGCAGCGTGAGCGAATGCTACACTGGCGTACGTCATGATAGGCCTGACGCACGTCTTATATAAGGTAACTTTATGTCTGAGGGACATTTTGCTTTTAGCGCAAATGAGCATGTTGAGACGACCGAGGACGAACGCGGCGCGGTCGCGGACCGTTTTGATGTGTTGGCCGAAGGTCATGGCACTGTCAAGGGTGACTCCTAAGTATTTGACTTTCCTAGTCCAAGGGATATCCTGGCCGAAAAGTGTGATTGTTCTGAGAGTGTTAGCGCGGCGGGCGCGGCTGGTCGTCGTTCCCCTCGAGAAATACACGGCGGCGCTTTTCTCGGGGTTGACTACGATTCTCCAAAGACGGAACCACTCGCCTAGGCTCGTGACCGCGACTTGGAGGAGTTGGGAGACTCTGAGGCGACTCGGGTCTGATGTGAACAGAGCGGTATCGTCCGCGAATAGGGCGAGCTCTACACCGGGGGTTTTGGGGACGTCGTTCGTGTAGAGCGAGTAGAGCGTGAGCGATAAAACGGAGCCCTGTGGGACGCCTGCCCTGATGGGGCGGGGAGAGGAGAGCACCCCTTCGACTCTATAGCGGAAGGAGCGGTCTGACAAAAAGTCCCGTACTATGCGTACGAGATCGTCAGGCACGCCGAGCCGGCGCAGCTTGTACACCAGCCCGGCGTGCCAGACTTTGTCGAACGCCTTCGCTACATCGAAGAAGAGGGCCCTCGTGCCTATAGTGCGACTCGGGCGGTTAAGGCCCTCCAGGATGTGTTCCGTGAGGCGGTGCACTTGTTGTATGCACGAGTGTTTGGCTCGAAAGCCAAATTGCTCGTCTATGAGGAGACCGGATGTGTCTAAGTGGGCTTTGAGACGAGCCAGAAGGACCCGTTCGTAAATTTTCCCTAGCACGCTAAGGAGACTGATTGGGCGATAGCTATTGGGGCTACTGCGGGGTTTACCCGGTTTCGGGATTCCGATGACGATCGCTTCCTTCCAGGCGGCTGGAAAGACGCGGTTCGCCATGGCGGCATTGATAATGGCTGCTAAGAGCGCGAGAAGGCGCATCGAGAAAATTTTTACCAATCGGTTGGAGATGTCGTCTCTACCGGGGGCTTTTCTAGGTTTGGGAGCCTTGACAATGTCCTGAACTTCGTCAACCGTCGCGGGTCTGAGTTGGCAGGGGACGGTCGCGGGCGGTAGGGAGCCTACTTCGCGATTGACCATGTCTAAATGATTCTGATCTACAGGTTGAGAGCTAGGTGAGCATTGGGCCTCCAGAGTGTCGGCCAAGAGTTCGGCTTTATCTACATCGTCGAAAGCTGTCTGTCCGTTCGGTTTCGTCAGGGGCGGCATTGTTTGGAACGTGTCCGATTTGAGAGATCGGGCCAACTTCCAGTAAGCCTGGTGCGTCGGCTCGATCTCTCGCATGAGATCGCTCCACCTGTTATCCCTAAGTTCGGAAATTCGGTATTTGACTTCGCGTTGGAGGGCGCGTAAGTTGCGTTTATTCGTTTCTGAGGGAAACGAGTCGTAAGCGCGGGTCGCGGCGTTCTTGGCTCTGATCAGCCGACGGATGTCTCCAGGGAGCTCCCAACGGCGGTCGTTCGCCGCCGGGACCTCACGGGAGCACGAGGAGACCGATTCGCGGATGTGGGCGGTGAGCGCGTCTATCGCCGCGGTCGCGTCCTCGGCGGAACGGATAACGTCCGGTATCGCGTTAAGCCGCGGCGAATTCTCAGCGTTTAGCGTTTCGTCTAAACTCTGCCAATCCGTCACGGTTTTTGTGAGCGTCCTAGTGTCTATCATAGGTCCTAGTTTGAGTAATACCGGCCTATGGTCAGAGTCTAACTCGTGTAACGCCTCTATTGAGTGCAGCGTTAGAGCTACGTTCTTTAGAAGCGCTATGTCGAGTACGTCCGGTCTGTGTGTTGTAACTCTGGGATAGTGGGTGGGCGTCATGGGGGCGATAACGTCAAAGTTAAGGACATCGGTTAGTTCGTCTAAAGCTCTGCCATTTCGCGAGGTGGTGTGCGAATTCCAGCGACGATGTTTAGCGTTGAGGTCGCCGGCGAGTATGACAGAGTCGTCTAAATTTAGGAGGGCCTCTAGATCGCTTCTAATTAGCGCTTTACCGGGAGGGAGATAAACTGACGCGAGTGTGACAGGCGCGTGCCCCGTGAGGGCCACCCGACACACCGACGCCTCTATGTTGGTGAGGGCGGGCGTATCGATCGGAATGCAGTGCAGGGACCTTCTGTAGTAGATAACAGTGCCGCCTTTGGGGGCGGGCACCCTATCGTTTCGCACGATGTTAAGCCCGGAGAGGCCGGGGTCGCGATTTCTAGGTTTCAAAAAGGTTTCCTGCACTAGCATTATATCTATTTGGTGGTCTCGCGTAAACTCGTGAAGAAGATCGCGTTGCCTGCGGAGTCCGTCCGCGTTAAAAAATGAGATTGAGAGCCCGCGCGGTTTGATGCGCGCGGAGGGAGTTGTCTCGTGGGTGCCCGGTTTTATAACCTACGAGGGGGCGCCGTGAAGCGGCTTAGGCTGTCCAGAAGGGACGCGTGTTCGGCAAGTATGATGAGCCGTCCCATCCCGTCGCTACAGTCGCGGATTTTACGCGCGACTAATTTAATTTCGTTAAGGTTGATGTCCTTAACGAGGTCGGCGAGCATTCGGATGTCGCCGAGGAGATCGGACGCCGGCGCTGAAGGAGCCGGCGCCGCTGGACGCGTTTGAGGCGCGGGCCCCTTACGCCGCGGTTGTTGTGCTGGCGTCGGCGCTATGGTCTCTCGGGCCGGTAGAGCGCGCGCGGGCGCGGATTTGGTCGACGCTGAGGGCGCGGGTTTGTTCGGCGCTGAGGGCGCAGGTTGAGTTGGCGCGGAGGGCGCGGGTTGTGACGGCGCAGAGGGCGCCAGTTGTGACGGCGCTGAGGGCGCGGGTTTGGCTGGCGCAGAGGGCGCGGGCCGTGTGGGTGCGGAGGTCGCGGTAGGGGCGGCCTTAGGTTGGGCTGGGTGCGCAGGGGGGCCGCGGCGTTGGCCCTGATGTGCTCCGCCGGCTCGGCGCGACTTACCCCCGCGGCGGCGACGGCGCGGAGCTCTCGGGCATCCGCGATAGTTCGCGGGATGTCCGAGCTCTCCGCACAGTACGCAACCGGGAGGGTCAGACGTCTCCGGCGTGCGGGAGCACTCGGGGGTGCCGTGGTCTCCGTGGCACTTGATACAAGACACTCGTATTTTATCTTCCCTTTTTAACAGGGATGATGATACAGATATATGGATTCAGACGTATTGAATAATTGTATACCGGTTTCAATTACGCATGCGGATATGTAATTATTTCGAATTATCCGACAGTTTTGGATATTTTCGGTTACAGATATTAGATTTTTTAGAAATAGTGAAAAGAAAATATAAACAATAACTAACTATGCAAAAGACATAATACAAACTATAATAAAAACTATCCTGAACTATGCAAACGATACGGTTACTGTGTCAGCCCGGCCGGCGAAAACCTGTCACAGTTGTCGCATTTAGACTCCGCCCCTATCCGAACGTATTTGAAACTTTTATATCAGATTCGGTTATTTATTTATGCATTTATTTATCGATTATGGTTCGGATATATTTTTATTTCTGTTATCCGACAGATTTGGTTACGGTTACGGAGCACCATAACATCCCTGCTTTTTAACACTCTGGCCATTTGACCTTCATAAGTCAGCCCTGAAATACTATCATAGATTTTCTTCGTCAATACGACGTCAATCCGTCATCAGTCATTTTCTCTACGTGGCGGAACCAACCGAGCATTCCCTTGTGCATGGAAGTTACAATTAACCCTCATCCGAATATAGGTTTCGACAAACTACATCACTAACACTAAAATATTATACTTTTATTGTAAAAATCCTATATTATTATAGGAGCAATATTTGTATATATATAATTGCGTTTTCGAAAATGGCTCTAACGATTTGAATGAAGTTTATAATGAATGGCTTACGGGGTGAAAAATCGATCTGACTTGGTCTCGATTCTGGGAAAAATGGTTTTCTTTGTGTTTTCACACACTTAAAGCTTCTAAACTCTTTTAATTTCGCAATAGAGTTTATCTTCTCAATAGCACAGTGGCTAGAGCGTAGGTCTGCCACGCTAATTCTAATTATCTAATTCTCGGTCTCCCAGATACTGTTTTCTGAATTGTCCTACAGAACTTTCTTGATATTGATTTACAATTTTATGCTATAATAAAACTGAGACATTTTACAGACCGCTACATAAATAATTATCATAATACATAAAATAAACATCATAATTCTTATAAAATTGTTATATCCACGCCTCCACAATAATTAATTACCTAACAGCAAAGCAAATCATCACTTAATTACATAATTACTTTAATTAAGCCCAAGCTCGAGAATTAATTGCCTTCGCCTCTCGAGGTCCTTTAATAAAGACCCGACTAATAAGAATAAGTAAATGAAAGATTCTGCAAACTCTCGACCTCTTGTATTAACACGAATTAGACGCGAAACAACTTTTAATAAAAGTAGTGATTATTTTAAATTTTACTTTATTGCGTACGAAGTAAAGTCCATTATTCGTTGAGTCGCCGTTGGCGCTTGTGTTCCTTTGATCCACAGCAGCAGAGCTGACAAATACTAATTATCCTCTTAGCTAGGCAAGTATGGCGGCGGAGTCTGCGCTAGTGCGAAATTTAATTAGGTAACTCTTGTTTGTGGAAAGAAGTGTGTGGAGGCAAACTGGAACTTTATTTTTGTATTCCTTTTATTTCATTCAGTTTATTTATATTAATTCTGCCTGTAACGAATGGATTAAGCCATTCTGAGAAATCGATAGACATTTAGGCACTCGCTTTTGGCCAATTTGGCACGGATTAATGGTATGGCAAGATATAATTTCAAAATGAATTTGAAATCACCGTGGTAGGAAAGGTCCCCTTCCTATCCACTTATAAAAACCTATTAACTATGAAGGTAAAATATCAACAACGAAAACAAAAGATATTTTTCATGTGGTTTTTCTTGACGTAGTTTACTAAACTAAGTAACATAAAAGTTAATATATTTTTAGGTTATATTTGTTTCATTTCAGTTATGCCATGATAGGCTAAAGAATCTGTGTATAAAGATACTGCTCGTACTTATATAAATATTTTAAAAGCCATTGTTTTAGTAAATCCTTAAAATTATTGTATAAGAATGATAGGCTGATAATCTTTTATTTAATTATATAAAAATCCAGCAAAATACAAGTCGCTTCACGAAGATAGAATTTTGTACTGTACTACCTACCATACCATAGTACCATGCCTACTATCACTTTACTGGAGGAGTTTTACGATAAGAAAAAACGAATTTACTGTTAACATGACGACTTTAGTAAACTTGACAAATCATGACGAAATATTGTTATTATAGACGTCGAAGACACAATATACAAATTAAATATTATGTAAATATGTAGAAAAATATTTCAAAAGCCGCCTCTACTATTTTGTAGCTAGTTGTCGGTACAATAAATTAATTAGCGACGCGGCGCGCGATTTGTCTGCTATATACTTACCGACAGTATATAAACGGTTATTTACCGCACGAGCGCTCGACGCCTGTGCTTATGTATACTATAAATACGACACGTACATACGTACTATACGGGGTATGATCAAAAAGTAACGAGACTAAGTTGCGCTACGCCGTACGTGTATATTATGCATATCATAATCATAACCAGTAATAAGAATCATTGCTATGATTACTAGCAAAGATATGGACATAATCCACAATTAATTAATTAGTTTATGTAATAATTTTTTATTTAAATGTTTAGTAAAATCTGTCAAATTTTGTTTACTTGAAAATATATAGCATAATGATTGTTTTATTTACTTATTTTGTATCCAATTTCCTCTCAATATTTTATAAGTGTAACGAAATAGACTTCATAGGGTAAGATTTTGTATATAATCATTAGAATCACCCCCTTTCGGAATCCAGTAATGTATAAATTTATAGCTGTTATAAATAAAGTGGATTAAGAACATACTCTTTATTATATTGTTATTATTTTATTTAACAGAGTACCTATCATATACTTATATGTATATTGTATGCAGAGCTTTGATGAAATTCGAGTTTCGATCAAAAATCTAAAGGTTTGAATGGCAGAGTCACAGTTACCTTTTCATTTTTCGTTAATTTGTTTTATATAAGTGTTTCATAAATAATTTTTGAACGTTCCTTGTAAATTAAAACAACTCTAACGTTTTTTTTGTAACGGTTGAAACACAACTTCTAGGAACAGTGAGATACCTGATATTGACTAATTGTTTTACTCGGTATTTGGTTATGCAAGAGGCAAGACAGACATACTTAATATGTGGAGTCACTAAATAAATTATAGTCTAAATTTTAATTCGGTAAAATGAATTAAGCTTTTTAATACGTCAGTTCTAAATAAAGTGGCCAGCTAAAATAGTGTTGTCAAGAGATGGAAATGAGTCGATATCGATTTAACTAAATCGATCAACCAGTCTAACAGTAAATTTGGTGCTGACGTGGCCCTGTAGCGTCGCCGTTGCATAATGTATTAAATAGTTCGAATAAATAAACATCAAATTTTATTTTTCCTCTTATTACTATTCTACCCACTTTCCTTATTGCTACATGAATTCACATATTTCTACCTTTATCTCATGAAAGGAATGATCAAATAGAAGATTTCGTGCAGATAGCGCCGCGGGGCATTCGCAACAGCCTAATAGTAACGATGTCAACATAGAGGGACATCACTATTTAAAAATTTCAATACCTGGTTACCCTGAAAATGTTAAATCACTCTATCGAATTAAAAGTTGGACTAATTTATATGTTAATATGTATGTCGTCGTAAAAAGGTAGAATTAAGCAGATCATGGTTTTTTTTTATAAAAAAAAGGGGGCAAACGAGCAAACGGGTCACCTGATGAAGAATAAGTAAGAGAGTGCCTGGGCATTTAGAAAAATGCCACCATTTCATGAAATAACTTATATTAATAACAGCCACATGGTAGAATGTAAATAATCTGACGGTTCACCTAGCTATAGTTGAACAATCGATTCTATATCGTGAAGTGAAGATCGATAAATTAGCAACTTTGGTAGAATGATAAAAAATATACAAATTCATTATTGAGTAGTAAGACAATAAGAGATGTTCAAACGATAGGACTTTATTTTTGCCCAAAAATGAGTAAATATTATTAATAAATTATTTCCCACAAACAAATTGAATCAAATCACTCCCAGGACCTCATTACCGTGGCAGCAACATGATACTGCAATCGCGTCAAATTGGCCATCTTGTGTGTGACGCGGCGCTGGGGTAACTAGCACCCATACCAGCCTACAATTAGCTCTCGCCCACGTGACCCGCACGTGACTTGGGACCGGGGTAAATAACACGGAGAATTACCATAAACTGTTACTTTTAATATTTGGTTATGTAGGAGTACCACTCGCAGAAGTGGTCTTATAAGATTTCCATTTCTCCTTTTCAGATACGGAACCCTAACAATCACTTTTATTTATCAAAAAAGAAAAGTTTGCGGAATTCATGTGTGAATTCTTATAACTAAAAGGTCGCCCATTGGTTGAAATTCGATTGTAAATATAAATATAAATAAGGTACACTTATAATAAAAACTCTTTGGTGAGAATCTCTACTCTACGTGACTGTTTGATCCAAGGAGGTTAAATATAAGCGTATACGATCACAAACTATTACGAGGGACTTTTTGGCGGGAACGGGAGAAGTGCGGTTGACATTTTGTTTAAATTGTATTTTTAACATTTTTCGGAGTTTTAAAGTACAAAAGCGATAGCATATTGTGTTTTAAAGTTTTGTATAAGTGAAAAGAATGAAGTACGTCTCAATAAACATGTGTAGCTGAAGTTCTTACGCTCTTCCAAGAAGTCCTTTATAACTACAGTAAAGCCTACTCTCACTTTACTGGAGGAGTTTTACGATAAGAAAAAACTAATTTACTTGTGATTCTAATTATTAATACGTGACATTGGCAAATGTGCTAAACTGTGCGCCATGCCATAAACAAAGAAAAGAAAACTATTATGAGTTTGAGATCGACAGTCTTTTTGACATTGCCAGTATGAACGTAAAACTGCCAAATCACACACTCCTCCGTGCGTGCAATATTCTTAAAAAGGGATTCGAAGCTTTTCCCTAACGCATTAATATCACTGTTTACAAAATTTTTTATTGATGTCACTAAAGCTCATCAAAAGCTACTAAATAAAAAAAAGAAAATCGGTATAAATTAGCCTTAAAATATAAACGCGACATAGACTCGTATTTAAATATTATAATAAAAATTAATCCAAAAGAATTTTGGTATAGAATTACGAAATTATTATCTTAAATAATTTAAACTTGCATAGTGATACTTTAAATTTTGAATACATATAGCGACTGCCTTGTGATATTATTATTAATTGCATAATTGCATAATTTTACAAAAGAGGTTTGCAAGATTGTACCTAATGAAAAGCACTTTCTGCAATAAAAAAAAAATCAATAATTGAAATTAAAATTCCAGCATAAAAAAACCCTAACAAAAAATCCACCATTATAGTCTGTTTAACTAAGTCTGTTATTTGTAATTCGTTTTTTTAGGGTGAACTGTAACAAGCGAATTTATTCAGTGTAATTGCAACCCCATTGTATTTGTCATTGTGTGTGCCGTGTATTATAGGGATGGAGGCGTAATGGTGTGTTGTGAATGCGGTGAGAACGATCGCCAACAATGGATGTGCATTAGCAAATGGAATCATGTTTTTGTCACGCTTTTCGATTAGCATTACATATTAATTTGACTGTTTAACGTTTGTTCTTGATATAATATGATTTTTTATTCCATTTCAGTTATTTCTACTGTGCGATGACCTTTAAATTATGTATGTGTATAACGCATACATAATTTAGAGGTCGCAAAATAAAACTTATAATAGCACTGGCAACCCGCTATTCGCTTCGCGAGGACATCCCTAGTAAATGGCAGTATGTCAGTAGAAAACTATTTCTATAGACTAAATGTGTAAGTGATTATAACCTTCCTCATTAAATATACTAAATGATGATGAAAATCGCATTAAAATCTACTTAGAGGTTTAGAAGTTATAATCGAATACGCGGATGCGATTTGATTTGATACTATCTAAAATCATCAAATCTAAGAGACATATTTTACACCTCTTATTATGATGTAATTAGGGATGAAAACCGAACAAATCCTGAGTACCCGATTATCACGAAAAATCGATTCTAAATTGTATGAGCTTTTAATCGTTTTCTTTTTTTGGATTTTGGCCAAGCCTACAAAGTAGTAGACTTTATGTTGTTACACCTTGATTTGGCATTCACTTGAACAACTGTTATTGAAACTATTTGTATCGTATTTACAAAGTTGTTTTTGCACTGGAGTTTTGATTAGTGAAGGATAGTTATTTTGTACTTTTCAATGTTGTTTTTTGAGATCGGTTTAATTTTTTTCTTAAAAAGTTTTTTATTTCTACCTTTTGAGTGACCATGGCCTGAATAAATATCTAGGGTAGATCTCTAGCTGACTTCTTTTCTTATTCTCGAACGGAATGATTGATGTACAAGAGAATCATCAACATAAAAAAAACTTATAAACTGTTTAGATTATTTGGTGTATCTTCGTAGTCCAAGCTCGAATATCAGTGAATTTTAAACGGGACCACCTTGGATTTATACTGAGTCTAACGCAAAAAGAATCATTGAAAGTGGTCTATAAACGAAGAAGTTATACCCGAACATACATTAAAAAAATACGTACAGACAAATTGAGAACCTCCTCTGTTTTGAACTCGGTTAAAAATATACCTTTTACACAGAGCTCAGTAAGTAATAAATAATAATGCATACTCGTATACCAATTTACAATTTAGTCATCGATTTCTATTTACAATGTTGATTTAATAGCTTGGACTAGTTCCTTTTTCGAAACAACAATGTTGCCAGTTAACGACTCAATTTTGCCCAAAGTAATTTACTTTCGATTGCTTCGCCCTCTTTATTGAATACCGACCGCATTGTCATTCAGGTTATTCATTAAAACGCTTTGGTAGTTAGCGACTCAATTTGTCAGGGTTACCTTTAAAATTGATTTGTTAATTTACATAAATTAAACAATTTGCACCTGCGGCTACACTTTTAATTTGAAATGATTTTGAGTTCCTTTATTCAAATTATTTTACTAGCAATAAAATAACAATAAGTTATTTTCTAAAAAAGTTATATGCGAATGTAATTATTGAAACAATAACTTTATACCGAGGGACTATCAGTTGTGTTTGTCTTTGTATTTTAATTAAGTTAAATTATATTAAAATACAATATTCAGTAAGTCAGTAAATGCATGTGCAGAAAAGTTTATTTCAAGACTATAATTAATTCAATAAAAGATTATTTTGTGAATACATTTGTATTCAATGATATCGTTTGTTTTATAGCGTATTTTTTTTATTCAGTGTTATGTTTTATCTATGTGTATGACTAAATCTCTTTTTCCTTAACTGACACTCTCTTATCATAGATACGTAATTTAAACGATCTCGTGAGAAAAAATTGACATTCATTACAAAATCAATTACCAGCCGACCACTTTCCAGTCGAAAGCACAGATATGTTTGCTACAAACAGCAACAATCCCCCAGCGTCCCGCACAAACAACGCCGCGTGCACACAAGTTAATAGTTCTCATATTATCTGAACGCAATTACAGCTACGATCCTTTGTGCAAATAAATAACTCGTTATTAAGTAGTCGGGCGCACTCGTAGCGCAGAGGGCGCCACCCTCGCGCCCTCTGGTCGCCGGTGGCCCTCCACGGGCATGGTCACCCTACGCTTAAACGCGTTATGCAATAACGTTTAGAAGATGTTTACACATGTTCTTATTAAGTTTAAAGACTGTATCGATAGCACAGATCATCTGTCTGTGATCGACAGGAATACAAGATAATATAGGAAGAATATTTTAACTAAAGTACCTACGTACCGTAACGTAACGTACGTAGTGATATTTTAACTAAAGTTGACGTACACTCATGCTACGAGGTGTTTACATTTGACTTAAAAACCTCTAAGCGTATACGTATGTAGATTACAACTCGAAGGTTTCAACATTGAATGCAAGATATATGATGTAATACGGCGATTTATTTCCTACAAATTTGCAGACAGCGACAGCCACGCGATCACTGCGCGACCGGTGACTTATTCTAATAAAAAATTGGTACCATGTATGACGATTGCGTATCTATTATTCTATTACCGTAAAATGGACTTTTCACGGTAGATTTAGCGCCACTATAAAAATTACATTGCACAAATTCTCGTTTTGACAGCAGATATCGCGCGATATTGGCTGTCGCATGTTGACTGCAAGTTACCTAATAAGCGTGCGGAATGGATGATATAGGAAGAGATAGATAGACCGCTAGTATCTAACAGTGGCGTGCATTCCATAAAGACAAATAGACACTGTCTACTCTGACAATTTACTAATTCAATATAGAAAAAAAATATCGTAACTAAAACATGTTTTCAAAATTCCCTCGCTCGTCTTATCTTTCGCAACAAAAAAGCGTCACGGCAACTGTTCGCTCGAGAGACAAATTCAAATCACGGCTCGATTTAGACACATTCAAATCTTTTCTAACACTGTGTTTCATATAATTACATGCGTGCATCTGTAGTTACTAACACTACACTTACACACAAGTTAATAAAGAGACGGCGTCTCTAGCCAATAACAGCACCAGAAAAAGAAATTCTGATAATCACGAACATTCCTGTTCAGAGTTAGAGATTTTTATTTTTATTATATGGTAAATGGCATGTTCAGTAAATGGTGAATACATAGGTACTTAGTTGTTTTATATATAATATGTATGTATAGTAATATGACCGGTCCCTGACTCAGTATCTTTGATGAAACGCTTATTTACGCCTAATAGCTGTTAAATACCATCCTAATGAATCAAATAAAAAGTCGGCAGGATCTGTCCGCAAAATTACATTCGTTAATAAAAACAATAATAAGCAGTATTGCAATAGGTTAAGGTCTTTATTACTTTGCACGAAAAATGTTATTAAGTTCTTTACATTTCGAGATTCCACTAAATGATGTGGAGAAGGAATTAAATCATGAGATAAATGTTGAGTTTCATGCAATTCTCAGTTCTCTGCAATAAAACTAAAGTCGATATTGAAATGAAAAGTAATGTTATAGTTTGAGCTAAATTGTGTTTTGTGGCCTTTGTAATAGTGATTATTTTTGTTCGTAAGATGCGCCCGTTAGGGGTACGTCCAGGGTTGTTTGTCGAGAGTTAATTTAGTTGTGGATTAACTCAGTTTTGAGTGATTGATGTTTTGGGTGCTGTAGCGATGCGCCGCGCGCCCGTTTGCCCTTATACTGCCTTTATACAACGTATACGGCTCGCTTCACTTCAATTTAGATAGTTTATTTAATTTCGTGACGAGATAATACTTGGTTACTACATAGCAATCTTTATCGAACAACAACGGAAAATTGATTTGAAAATAGAGGATACAAATAAAAAATGTATTATGCTCTGCTCTAAAATTAAACAAAAAAAAACACTTAGAATTAATTCAATGTCAAATTCAAAGTCAAATCAATTTATTCAAGTAAATCCCATTGCGTCTTTTTTATTTAAAATCAAATTTAGGTTCGGATGAAAATACAATGTTCATAAAGCCAATAAATAAATATACAGAGAAGATTATTTCCAGACTACTATTTTGTCTTCAATGAAATCGTTCATCTTATAGGTACTATAAGATCATAATCATACTATAAGACTTATAGTATGATTTTCTAATCAACGTTTCACAGTAAATCTAAATCTATTTTCCGTAAATTGTCGTGTCTGTCTGTCTATATGCATGTCTATCACAACCGTTTTTGAGACAATTTGAAATAAAAAACTTAAATGTACAATACCTAATAAATAGTAATAATAATTTTATATAATATTTGAGAAAACGAAAGAAGTATGTAAGGATCGCGACGCTTGGCGCTCCGTCCTCTCTGACTACCCCGTTAGGGATACGGCGTGAAGATATGTATTATGTATATCCTTACTCAAATCAATTTTCCAAATGAAATTATAACGGTTCCGTCTTTTAGCAGTTAGCTACGGAACCCTAAAAGTGTGCCCTTTCTTTCAAACTTCAATTATGGATGGAGTGGAAAATTCTGAAACAATTAACAAATAACATACATATCTTCACGCTGTGTCCCTAACGGGTTAGTCAGAGAGAACGGAGCGCAAAGCGTCGTGGTCCTTACATACTTCTTTCGCTTCCTCAAATTTCATCATTCTCCTTACACATTTTCGCCTAGGTAGGCGAGTGTTTTTACATTTCCGTCGGCTAACATTCTGGTTATTTGATCTTCTTAAGTCAGCCTTGGTCTTCCGTAGCCTCTTTTACCACTCACTTTCGCTCTGTAGATTTTCTTCGTCAGTCTTTCATCAGTTATCACTAATTCTTTCTATGTGCCAAATATTTACAAATAATTAAAATAAACGCCCAACCGCACCATAAAATCCCGTCATAAAATTTGAGGCTTAAAACTTAAATAGAAAATTAAAAAATTGTTTTAACGTCATCGTGCTGGGTATGAAATGAAAATTGAGAATAATGCTTCGAAAATGACACGTTAGGTACTTTGAACAATTTCTTGTCCAATTAGTTTCTTTTTATATAATTTTGAAATAACATAACATAACCTCACGCTGTATACCTGACGGGGTAGTAAGAGCACATGGAGCGCTAAACATCCCAGTTAAGTATACAGGTCACTGCATTTACGTCGATGTATTTTTCAACTCATTGTAAATATGAGGGAATAAAGACGATAGTAAAGGTATAACTTCAGAGAGATCCTCAAAATGTACTAGATCTTGAGACTGTTACCTACAAAAATTCGGAAATAACTCGGGAATCTCCTACGAAATGCACCAAAGATGCAAAGGGAACCCTAAAAATCAATTTTCCATGTCATGTCAAGCGAACATAAAACCTCGAATGCAGTAACAAGCTAACTAATAGGCCTTATTATATTAAAGGTTCCTTCAAACGCAACGCGTCACGACGGCTGCCATCACTAGCAGTGTGTCATTACTCCCCGACGAGCCCTCCTCTGGCAAAACGTTATTATTAATTTTACCTCCGACACTCACTAACAAAATAAAACTTTATCTGCCAACGCATAAAGATCAATTTCATACATCAATTGTTACCTAGTTAAGTTCTTTCGCAGGCGAACAAAGCGAGTTATTGGCTAACTTTTGGTCCATGGGTTGCATCTAAGATGGCGTTAACTCCCCGTCTCTTTCGTTCGCAAGTGTCAATCCGATGGTTTTGTCTCGTTCGTTTTCTTACGTAACGTAAAGTACTTTTATGTTTGTGTAGGGCGTTAGGACGGGAGGGGATGTCAAAAGTCAATTGCGTTTGTAGTATAAATAAAGAGGTATTGGGAGCGATCGATGAGGCTCCATACCTGACGTTTGAAACACGCGGAGGAAAGGAACGAGAAACACACTTCTAATTTTTTTCTTACATACAGGCTGTCCTAGAAACTTTAACCAAATTGAATCCGATAAAGATTCTATTCACGTTCTAACATCTAAAAATAACTTACATTTTCATTTGTCCTCGTTTTTTTCATGAATCTCTAACCTCTATCAGTTGTTACACTATAACTTCGGCAAACATTTTTATATCGTCCCTTTCCTGGTCAATATCCTAATAACATAGCTACTGAATAAAATTATAAGTTTCGAAATAAATAGAACCTTCAATATAATTTTTTTTGTAACTGATAATAGCTAAGTTTTAGAAAATCGGGCTAAGAACGTTCATTAATTTAGGATAAGGTGTTACTCATTATGGATAATTAAAAAAAAGGAATACAAAATTACTCATTATTCAATTTTTGTTGTTCCTGGACTATGGCAAGACAGAAACGAGGGTTATGATGTTACCAGCATAGTTATTTATGTTTGTATGTGTCTATGTATGTATGTTCGTCTGTTCCCTTACAGATACAAAACAATTGAACCGATTCCAACGTATGAGACGTTGTTGGATTCATCTTATTATGCGCGGGACATGGAATCTTTTTGAAAAAACAATTTAACGTCTTTAGTCAAAAATAGTAAAAGAAAATTGATCCCATCGTGATAAACATCAAATTCAAGACTTAAGAAGGCCGTTTCACAAAGATACAGCACTTGTGGCGATAATTTAATACAAGCAATATTTTTCACATTGAAATAAATTAAAAGCCTGCAATCGTATAGGTCAAGGTATACTTTACTTTGCATTGCTTAAATCCCCCAACTCTGGCCATGAAGAATTACAGTTATTTTTTTCTAGTTTTAATTTACCAATTTACATCTCTATGCTCTCTCTCTATGATGTCGTTATACATCAGTTGTGACATAATTGTGTATACATATGGTCGGTAAAAACTCATAATTATGTGGATTATAAACTGTTAAAGTTTTGCGTTGCATTATAAAATATATCTAAAACGGGAAATTTAACGCGATTTCCTTTTTGTTTTAAGTTGTTGGTTTTTTTAAGTTTGCTTGAGACCACGGTCAATGCAACTTGGTCGCAACGTCAAGCCAAAATAATAAGGTAATCACGTTAAATTTCCCATTTTAGATATATTTTGTTATGTGGATTGCTGGAAATCCGTGAAACTTTTACCGAGGCTGTTTTTTGATAAATGATGGAGCGTTAACAGAGATTGTTAGATTCAATTCAATGAAAGTTTCTGGAACACCATGTACATAGAAATTGTAGTTGCGTCAGTGGATGAGCCGCCGTGCCGTGCCGTGTAGGCGGAGCGCTAATTGAATTGTCTGGTCAGTAGCCAATGACCACTGCTCTCATATTTTCGCTTCAGCCCACGCATCAATTCACCTTAAATTCAATTCATTAATATCCCACAGCATTTTTATTAATTTATTACATAGTTTTATACACGTTTTTGACTAACATTTCTATTTACAAAAGTACTAGTTGTTGCACGCGACTTCGTCCACGTGGAAATGAAAGAAGTATCACGTGTGAGAAATTAAAAAAAAAGATTTAAAAAAATTTGGTCGGAAAATTGAAATAAAATTGTCTGGATCTCTACAACAATGCCACATACCTGGTCAACTATAGTTAAGTACCAACCAGGTGACCACATAAGTGCAAAAAAATTCATCAATTACAAACATAACGCACAACGGAATTTTGTATATCTATACTACAATATCATAAACAGAAAGATTTGTATGTTTGTTTGTAATGGCTAAACTCCAAAACTACTCAACCGATTTCAAAAATTCTTTCACTTGTAGAAAGCTACATTATCAGCAAGTAACATGGTTTGTATTTTATTTACAAAAAATCTACGCGTGCGAAGCCGAGGCAGGTCGCTAGTAAGTTAATATGTATGTAAAATATTTTTTTAAGATGCGGATATTTCCACTTCATACTAAAATATGCGGCTTAAATATTTGTATCGTTCGCCCCCTCTTCAATCCGACCCTGACCAATGCCAACCTACAGCCGTACCTATATCTCATCACCACATACCATCAATAAACTGGCCATCCTGTCATAGTGTTTTATTCCTGTCCACCACACGTCACAGCACACTGTTCCTTTTAATAACTTTTAATTTTTTTATTGCTATGTCTAGCTTGGGTCGACTGATGGTTGCGTCCAAAACAATCTGTGAAAACCGGCCAAGAGCAAGTTGTATTCTGTACAGTAATTCATTGTCAATAATCACATAACAGAATTTGTCATTGTTTTCTTAGGACTCCATAACTTTTAAAAGAATAAATGAAACCTTAATATATGTGTAGATATTATAGAACAGATGTTCGCAATGTTTCAATAAGCTAAAAAAATCTAAAAAAATCTATACCTACTACCATTGCCGATAAAATAAGCAACGAAGAGATACGCGGTACGACAGGGTTGCACGACAGTGTTATTGTAAAAATGAAGAAAGGAATGCTTAGATGATTCGGGCACATGGAAAGAATAAGTGATAAAAGATTAACGAAGAAAATTTACAGAGCGAAAGCGAGTGGTAAAAGAAGCCAAGGAACACCAAAGGCTGACTTATGAAGATCAAATAGCCAGAGTGTTAGTTGAAAGAAATGTCAAAAACACTCGCATACCTAGGCGAAAATATGTGAGGAGTGATAAGATTTTAGGAAGCGAAAGTGGTATGTAAGGACCGCAACGCTTGGCGCTCTGTCTTCTCTGACTGCCCCGATAGGGATACAGCGTGAAGATATGTATGTATGTAAATTATAAGATATCTTTAATTATCATACAATGAATATATCTCGCTTTTTGCGCTTGTTCATGTCTTTTGGCTACCATTTACCGTAACTATTCTAAATTTTCCCATTGACGTCAATAAATCTCTTAGAAAAACAACTTCAATACACGAGGAGGTTTAATGTTCATTGGTTTTTCCAATTTTAGAACAGAATGTAACTAATAAGCGATGACGATAACACTGAAACAAAATAATTGTAAGCACAACTAACGACATTAAGGTAGTTTCACACGTGCGAGTAAATGAGCGCGACATATCTCGTTACTTCGCGGAAGTGTCAGTGGCCGGGCTCCAGAGCCGTCGCTTTCCTCGCCTCGCACGCCTCTCCCCTCGCTGTCTCCATGCCCGCGTTTCCGATTTAATAAAGCGAAGAAGCGACGCTGAGTGAGTTTGTAAAAATATACAATTGTATTGACATATCTGGAGTCTTTAGGCTAGTGATGCGCGACGTTTTCTTCTTCAGTAAATTTGGAAAACCTTTACTCGAGTGACCTCAGTCTATTTTTACTCGATTTACACGAGTAGTAGAGAAGAACCGATACTACAAAGTACTACGCGCCTATGTTTTAGAGCTTGTAACATTTAATAAGTATGTACACCTACTCTTTTATAAGTATTATGTTAAAGAGAATTATCGATACCTATTGTCATCGAATGGCTTGACGCTTTCTTTAAGAATTCGTAGCCTAATAGAAGTTTAGATAGCAGAATAATACTTTCGAACCGATATTGAATAGATATCGATACCATATTCTTTTCATACTAGATCTTATTAAGAGACATGAAATGAAAAAAAAAAAAAACATTCATTAATTGTATTCTTTTTTCCGTCCATTTATAACAATTTTATTCGAATACTTACCTACTTTCGATTCGATACGCGTATTTTATTCTATTCTTAGTAAGCATCAATCGCAACTAAAGGCATCGAATACAAAAGTAATTGGTATCGAATGAAAATAACGATTTTGTGCTCATAATTACTTGTAAGTAACGGTTTATTGCTACTGAGGTACCGAGTGACTCGATTAGTGCTAGATGTCACTAGTCAATATACTGCGACTTGCATGTAAAGTTTACATGCGAATTGGACATAAATAGTTTATTACTTGGAAAAGGAAGGAGTTGACTCGAACGCTTCGGAAACTCGAGCAACGCAGAATGACTCGAGCGACAAAATCTTACCCAAGTCTCATCACTATTTCAGATATCGAGGTACCCCGCAATTTTAGGAAATTGACGATATTGATTAGTTGTCAATATTCTTCTTACGTTTATACCAAATATACAGCTTAGTAACATTTAAGTACTGAGTTTCGTCAGATTTTGGCAAATACATAACGACTTCAGTTTCAGAGCCGTATTTTAAAAACGGCACCTTGGGCACAGTATAAACATAACAGTAGGACGTCTCCATTGAAAGCTAGTATACGCGGTTTGTATGTGTGCACGCTAATACGCACGCACCGTGACACGCATACGACTGCAATATTTTGGGAGAATATGGACAATTATTGTAGCGCCCGTCGGGGTCGCACGCGACGCAAACATGCGACGCTTTCCGTTTGTCTCTAATTCGTTCTTCACATCGTCACAAATAGGAAAATGTAAACGAACGTATTATAATGTATAAACGAACAAATCATCCTTAAATGCCTAAATACATACATACATATCTTCACACTGTATCCCCAACGGGGTAGTCAGAGAGGATGGAGCGCCAAGCGTCGCGGTCCTTAAATACCTCTTCTCTTCCTCAAATCTCATCATTCTCCTCACACATTTTCGCCTAGGTATGAAAGTGCTTTTGACATTTCCGTCTGCTAACACTCTGGCTATTTGATCTTCATAAGTCAGCCTTGGTCTTCCTTGGCTTCTTTTACTTCTCACTTTCGCTCTGTAGATTTTCTTCGTCAGTCTTTCATCACTCATTCTTTCTAAGTGCCCGAACCAATCTCAGTTATTCGAATGCATAGTTATTATTCCTCGACATTACTACAAGAAATTAAATTGTACGAATACGAAAAGCTTATCCGAGTGCTTTGTTTTTTATTACTATATACTAAATGTATAACTAAACGAAATGCTCTCCGCATCTCACACCTAGCGCAACAACCCTACGTATGCGGCTGAGAGCAGGTTACGCATAAGGAGTCGGCCTTCTTTTTTACGTATTCCTTGCCTTGGGCTTATAAGGTTTGCCGCTCCAAAAAGAACAAAAAAAAATAGGAAAATGAATATAATGAATAAGGGCATACAAAAGAATAAACACTATTTTTTAAATATTTAAATTTTTTGCGATGCAAAATTGGTTGGCAAATTTGTTACTGTCATAAATAATAATTAACATATGAAGGATGGCTATTTGTCATACGCCACTTTAGGGTAAATAAGCCACTGTTCGGGTCATATTCTTTTCGGATGCACAGAACATCAAGCTGTAACAAAATCACTGCATCGAATCTATCCTAAGTGAAATCTTAATATAACGAACCTCTATATAACTATTTCTTCGATTTAACAAATTCTCCGAAATCCCCAAGAACTATCCGTAAGAGTTAAATACAAAATGTACCTTTACATACATACATATCCTCACGCTGTATCCCCAACGAGGCAGTCAGAGAGGACGGAGCGCCAAGCGTCGCGATCCATACATACTTGTTTCGGTTCCTCAAATCTCATCCTGCTCCTCGCACATTTTTTCCTAGGTATGCGAGTACTTTTGATACTTCCGTCGGCTAACACTCTGGCTGTTTGATCTCTACTCCATCTCGACTCGATACTCGATCTCTACTCTCTCCTAATGGCCTAAATTTAATAATTTGTTCTGATTTATGTTTCGTGTCCTTTATGATCGGAGCGGATACCACTAACAATAGTATTATCCATAGTATCACACTTACTCATAAAAATGTTATCATCTATACATGTCGTGGAATGGTATGTGACCCTGGTCGGTTCATTAAAAATATTCACTAAATTAAATGAGAGAAAGAGTAAAATGAGCATATCTCTTTCCTCGGAATTATTCAATATGTCATCGAAGTCACCACACGCTATTATTAACTTGTTACATTTGCTAAGACTCTCCTCTACAGAAATTAAACATTGCCTAAAATCAGACGAGGGAGGTCGGTAAACACATAAAAATATGTGCTAATCCGTCTCTGCACACGACATTTCACATGTACGTTCAATAGAGCGAGCAACTTTTAGTTAGAGCTTCTAGTTTAGAGCGGTTTTTTAATTAAAGATAATTTTTACACAAAATCATGCTACCACCGCCATCTGTCGACGCTCTATTGAACACACTGGCCACATTAAAATTATTTATTTTAAAGACTTTTTATCTGTCCTCAACCACGTCTCGGTGAGGCACATGATGTCTATGTTATATTTTTCTATGAATAATTCAGCATCTAATATTTTGCCAGAGAAACTATTACCAACAACCGTTACGGTACCATATCATAACTACCGTTGTCTGATTATTTAATTTAAATACACACGTATCGTTCTCACATGTTATCGTCAAGCATGTACACTACTTTTTGTTCGTCGAGGTTGTGTAAAAAAAGCGACCCAGCTCTAGTGCTCTATGCAATATTAAACGTGTTTCGTGTGTTACCACAGTATACAAGCTCGGCGGCGCGCAGTTCAAATATGGACTCGTGTTGCTACATTTTATTTGGTTCACTTTTGTGCCGCACTTTCAAATATAATTTCGGTGACGTATGGCCGACAGCGAACACACGCTTGTGTTGTATTTTTTAAATTTTAAAGGGATGAATACAACGACTGTACATTAGTATTTCGATGCTGGTCTGAGAAAGCAATAACCGACTAAAATATTTTAACTCAAATTTTTGTAGCAGTATTGGACAAAATAGGTGTAAAATAAAAAATAAAAAAGGCGAGTGCAGAATACGCATAACTGATTTTTTTGTGGAAACACGATTGGAAAAAAGTTTAATGAGAAAAAATCCAAAAAAAAGCCCAATCTGCACAAAAAGTTAGTTAGATTTCCGAAATTATACAGTTTTAAAATGATTTTTAATAAAATGGATAAATTATTATAATACTAGCAAACCCGGCCCGTTTCACTGGGCGTTAGCTGAAGTTAAAATAAATTAAACAGTTTTTATAATTATTTTGATACTGCAAAAAAAAAACAAAAAAAAATCTACTGATCCGATCGCTACCAAACTTTACAGGATCGCCCGCTAGGCCAATCTGAAGATTCCCTGGAAATTTCATCGAAATCGGTCCAGCCATTTCGGAGTCCATAAGGAACATATATACATACATACATACATCGCCTTTTATATATAGAGATAGATAAATACCAAATCTCTCAAACCGATTTATTAATTGGTAATGTAGTTTCCTTACAATTGCAAAATTGTGTATAACACAAAAACAAATTTTAAGACTTCTCCGCGCTAAAATATGATTTAACTGCAACTGCGAATATCACCTTTATTGCTGCGTCATAGAGCACAAGTGAAGAACAAATTTGCTTCACGGGGCTGCATAGGTAGGTTCTTAAGAGGTCTATCATTCCATGCACCAGGCGCTCGTAGCGTATCCTCCACTTTTAACCGACTTCAAAAAAGGAGGAGGTTCACAATTCATCTGTATATCATCTCTTCACATCACATCTCTTCACGCTGTATCCCCAACGGGGTAGTCAAAGAGGACGGAGCGCTAAGCGTCGCGGTCCTTACATACCTTTTTCGCTTCCTCATCTCATCATTCTCCTCACAGTCAGATATATCAGTCTGTACATAATATGGTCTGTATATATGTATATATATATTATTTTACGTATATTCGGGCGTAACTTTCGTCGACTGAACTGATTTCAATGATTACACCAAATATTCTTAACTGCTTGTATCCTTTAAATATATTAATGATTCTTTTGTATATAATTCCGTTCTAGTATTAGAAAAGAAGTTAGTTGTAGATACTACCCTACCCTAGTAGCGGGACCGATTACCCTACCCTAGATATTTAATTAGGTCAAGGTCACTCAAAAGGGAGAAATATAAAATTTTAGACGAAAAAAATTAATAAACCCACTTCAAGAGAAAAACGAGAAAAGTGCAAAATATCATTTAGTAATCAAAACTCAAGTATAAAAATATCTTTACAAATAGGATACAAATACTTATGTAAAGGCAGCTATCGAAGACGGTGCCAAATCAATGTGCAACAACCTCGGACCAATAATAAAATGGACGAAATGTTTGCTCCAAGAGAGTGTCCTTTTTTTGTTGATCGAGTTTCTAGACTTTTACTAATGTGCGTGACTAGGGAAGGGTTACAGATCGCAGTACAACAATACATAACTGAACATGACATAATTTTATTTCTGTCAATACTAGTAACCAAAAAACTTAAGATTTATAAGTATTTTGCAAATATTTATTTCAGTAATATACGTGAAGTCGGCCATGAGCTAACACAAATTACTGAGAGAAAGATTGGCATACTTACTATATCTAACTCTTTTACTCGTGGTTACGCTGAATGAGATAGAAAGAGAGGAAAATTTGTTTGAAACACGGTGATGAGAG
Source organism: Zeuzera pyrina (assembly GCA_907165235.1). NCBI lineage: Eukaryota > Metazoa > Arthropoda > Insecta > Lepidoptera > Cossidae > Zeuzera > Zeuzera pyrina. The sequence continues at coordinate 16,819,310 of OU015640.1, forward strand.
CAGCAACTTGTTATGGCTCCATCTTTTTCTGAAAATCTACTAGTTTGGTAGGCTTGGCACAGACATCAATAACTAACAAATTTAATTATATAGGTATTTGTATCCCATTTATAAAATTATTATTGTATGCAGTTTTGATTAATATAAAGGATAGTTATTTTGTACTTTTCAGTGTTTTTAATAAATCGGTATATTTTCTTTGATAATAACGATGTAATATTCGAATAGTCAATTCGGCCGTAGGTATGCACCATGCCCAAGTCTATGGTACGCGTGTGTCGCGGGACCAATTAGCCAAACAATTCCGAGCACGAACTGTTTAACTGACTTAATTTCACCCCAATAACACGTTAATTCGGCCCCCGGCCCCCGCGCCCCGCGCGCTCGTTTCACCCCCGCACTCGCCATCCCTAGCGATAAGCGACTCGTAATAAAAATTAAATTTGTTCAACTGCAAAGCCGTTTAAGTGCTCTCACGAGACACGCGGTAGCTTGTTACGCGCACGGAAAGAATTGAACCTGTAAATTGAACCTGTAAATTAATTTATCGTTAATATTTACAAGGAAAAAACCAGCCATGTGCCAGGTTACAAATACCGTATTATGAGATTTGTGAGACATTACTTTGACGATAAAAAGTTGACACTTTTACTGCAGTTATAAACTCAGAAAAAACATGAGCTGAAGAAAAACTACTTAATCGAATAGAGTTTACAAAAATATTATATTTATCTATATAGTATACTTATATACACACCGGCACAATTAGCGGAACAGAAAAAAAAGTGAGACTATGAGATAATAACGCATATATTTGACGAAAATGTAATTAGACACAAAATAACAAATTGATTAACATCTTTTAACAACGACTTTGAAAAGTCTTCGTTATTTTTTATTGAAAAATAAAGAAATTTGAAATAAGTGAAATCGCGTATTCCTACGAACTCCAAGTTGTAAAAAACTGTCATCTCGCCTCGATGTACATCTTTTTCTACCTTGACCCCTCCTCCTCACAAGAGAATTAGACGATCTGTACCGCTGGATGCTGCGATGAATCGTTGATACTGGTCGACGAAGCCTTGAGGCAATCGATCTGTAGGTATGGCCATTTCTTCTCATTTCATCAGCCCTAATGATTTCCAGTGATGTTAAGTCAGGCATAATAAAGAGCTTTTAATAAACAAAATTGCCTATAGAATAACAAATTTATAAAAAACCATTAAGTGCAATTTTTCAAAAAAATTACAATTACGTAGTTATTACTCGAACAAGTTGACAAAACGTATTGTTCGGGAAAATAAAACAAATGAATGAAAAAAGTGTATGTCATCTAATTTTCTATTTTCAAATTTGACAATAAATTAAAAAAATATCATAACTGGCCAGTTCCTCAAGTAAAAGATTTTAAAATCCTGCTTTTTTTGTGTTCCGCTAATTGTGCCGGTGTGTATAAAAGTGATGTTTCTTTGTATGTTTGTCCTTACTAAACTATTCACCCGATCGTGATAAAACATTGGTTAGTTGGTTTGCGTAGACTCTCGAAGATTTCTGAATTATTTAATTTAGCGAATAAAAGACTAGAACAAAGTCACGGGCAACAAATAGTTAGAAATAATACATATAATTTAACAGCAAAAAAAATTTCTCGTGTATTTGAGCAATAACTGTACTTTTTTTATAAAAATATGGTCTGAATAATATTAAATTGATATGAATTGAACGATTTATCGATACATTTTTTATTAAGGTTATCATTATCTCTAATTAAGCTATTATTAATTTATATAAATTTTGTAATTAGTGCCAAATCAATGTGCAATAGAAACATTAATAGTTTGGTAGACTTGGCACCGACTTCAGTAACTCTCTTTAATTATATACGTATGAGTCTCGTATTTATAAAGCTATTTTTATTGTACTCGAGTTTTGATTAGTAAAGGATAGTTATATTGTACTTTCAGTGTTTTTCTTTGAAGGCTGTTAAATTTTTATCTTAATTTTTTTTTTATTCTACATTGCCAGTCTTGTAGATCGATGGATAACACTATCAAATATACCATAATATACTATAATAGTTCAAAACCCATCTTGTTCATAATTACATTAACCATTCATACTAAATATATAACTGGTACGTGACGTTATTGATCCATTATAGCGACGTCAATATTAATTTCGCTAATACTTTATTTACATATTATTATAATCATGCAATGAGGCCAGGAATTTGTTGATACATACAGAATATGAACATACATATGTGTATACTAAAACGTTACAAAGTGTAAATCTACGATTACAAAAGTACAGTGACTTCAAACAAGCTATTCTAATGGTACAAAATAAACTGAGTTAATAACATGTTAGTACCAAATACTTAGATTTTGAGACAATTTGAAGTTTCTTTTATAAATTCTTTCCAAAATCTAAAGACCTAGATTGCGAAAACCACATTTACTTTCGCATAATTCGCTACTTACATACAGATATATAATATATACATATGTCTATAGGAGCCCAAAGTTAATTTTATTATTCTACTAAATTTATTGAGATTGTGTTCAAAACATAATTAAATAATAACTCAATAGCAACAAACAGCGGGACAGCTCCCGAGTGTTTCAGACAATGGAATAATATTCAAATCGAGTGCGGGCGTCCAATCACCGTTCGCTATTCGAAAATCGAACGCGCAAATCTGACATCTGTCATATTTGGTGGCTATTGTTTTGACATTTCTTTTTTTAGTACATCGCAGTTGGCGCGGGCGTTAGCAACTATTTTGTTTTATTGTGTTATTTTATTCAATCAGTCACCATTGAGTGATAACACAACAACTTAGACGCGACATCCCCCCACCCTCTGCGTATTTGTTTGTATATTTGTGATATTTTTTAGGGTCCCTTACTTGAAAAATAAAAACCCTCACGAGAACCTTTATACATACATATATTCACGCTGTATCCCCAATGGTCAGATCCTTTATAAAAACCCTTGTAAGATCACTCGCGTGTCTGTCGATCTGCCATAGTCGATTGTGTCAGAAGTCAGAAATCGTGCGACAAAGAGACTTAAAATCATAGTAGAATGTACAGAAATTAAATTTTTAAATTTATTATGTATATAGCCTCTGTATTATTCACATTACAAAAGTAAAACACCTCACTTTACAAAACCTTTTCCATGTCACCTAAATCGTAGTTTAAATCACTTCCAGTTCATAACTATTCACTTGATCTTTAAGAGTCGCTTATGTAAGCTTTGTTGTGTTTGGTGACCTGGATCTCGGTATCTAAGAAGACTGAGGGTTAGATATTTGGATACATAGAACTTCAACTCTTTATCTTGAAATCCTTAAACGTGATAACATGATTGGATAATTGCGATGAAAAAAATTCCAGACAAAACCCTGTTTTGCATGAAGATACAGTTGCATCTCCGAAATTCTACACAATTTTAAAATATTTTTTACTGAATTGTTTTTATTTGTTATATCTCAAATCTCTAAAAGCAATTTTTTAATTTGTATTGTAGTTATCTTGCAAATTACAATTATGTGCAATGACAAATGTCGAGATGTCTCTGCACTAAAATATGATAAAACCGCAGTTGCGAAAATGAACTTTATTGTTATCCCCATAGGGCGCGGTTTAATGAACGAATTCGGTTGCGCTAGGCTGCATAGGTGGACTCTTAAAAGGAAATTACGAGTATAATGAAAAATGTAGGATTTCATAGATTTCCTGAAATCAATCAAAAAGATGTAAATTAAAATTTACATCTTTGTTTCGGTCAACTTCAATCTTTGAGAAAAACTACTGAGCAAACGCACATTTATCTAATTTTGGAATGAAACATCTAAAATTTAAATCGGGAAGTTGACGTAGTACGTACAGACGGAACTTTGAAAAACCGGCTGAATTCTAAGTGGAACTCGAGTAGACGCATAAAGGTTACCGCCATATAATATTTGTGTTATGTATTTAGTAAAATAATATTTCTTTCATTCAGTTCGAAATTAATACATTGAAAAGTATATTTTACAATGTAAGAATTTTTATTGACATTGCAAAAGTCCTTGCGCCGCAGGCCCCTTACCATTATATCAGGTGGGTTAAGAGTTGCCAAATACAGGCTTCTTCTTCTTTCTTTCTTTATAGCATGGCGCACATATTAGCGCATTTGCCAATGTCACGTTGTGTTTTAATAAGTAGAATCGTTATCATAAAACTCTGTAAAACTCTTCCAGTAAAGTGGTAGGCTTTACTGAAGTTATAAAGGACTTCTTGGAAGAGCGCGAAAACTTCAGCTCCACATGTTTTTTTAGATCTTCTCCATTCTTTTCACTTACACAGAACTTTAAAACACAATATAGTATCACTGTTGTACTTTAAAACTTCTAAAAATGTAAAAAATAGAAAATCTAAATAAAATGACAACCTCGCTTCTCCCGTTCCCACCAAAAAGTCAAATACAGGCTTTTCATTTCCAGGACAATTCAAGGGTTACGGATTTGATCGTTAGGAAGAATCAACATAAGTGTTCATTTATTTAATATACCTTTGGTAAGGAAACAGTATCAGCTATTATCATAAAACATTAAAATAAAACTTAAACCGAAAGTTGAGCACCTCTCTTTTACTTATTCATTATATTAAACTTTGGTAGGAAATCAATACCAGATTATAATACTGTCAAACATAAAAAAACAAAAATTTAAAAAATAGTAGTATTCGAAATCCGGGACAATAAAGTGTAATTCCTGGACACGGGACAAGACACGTAATTCAAAGTAAAAGTCAAAGTCAAATGAATTTATACAAGGAAACCCAATTACAAGGTATTTTTGAACGTTAAATCTACTTTAGTTCGATTCAAAGAGAAGAGAAATGAGAACCTGGATACTGAGAAGAACCGACAAGAAACTCCAGGTATCATTTCTTCAACATCATTTTACAAAAGATTTATTAAAATACAATATTCAGAGAGCCAGTAAATGCATATTGTAGTAGTAGTAGCAGTATTGTTTTATCTTCAACGAAATCATTTATTTTATAGTATGATTGTCTAATCAATGTACGTTTTATAACTAATCTAAATCTATTTTCTGTTAATTGAGTGAGTTCTTGAGGAACTTTATTATAAAAACAAATGCAGTTATCCATAAATGAAACATTACTCTTACGTAATTTAAATTATTCCGGGAAAAAACTCCGGGACAATCCCGGATTTCCCAGCCATCTGGCAACCCTAGGCGGCTTACTCACTCGTTCGTCTTCTCTCGCCACTCATTCCACTAGACTGCTTGCTCATTTATTTAAATATATTACAACTTCGATGGCGCAGTGGTTCAGGCGTTCTGTCTAATCGCGGAAGATTCAGGGTTCAAACGGTCGGGTCAATTTAAACAACGAACTATTCTAGTTTGTGACGAGTCTGGGTGTACTGGAATACACCGCTAGTAGTTGTCGTCTGGTTTTCATAGCACAGGGAATGCCCTAGTTAGAGATCAGATGGTCGCTGTGTATTGTCTGGCGTATTTATTATTATTATTGTTATTATTATTCTCCCCTTGACATAAGTGAAATAAAATTACCTGCAATATCCTACACAATAACACATCATACAGTATCTACAGGTATACTTTTCCCATATTTATTATCCCACAGTTAAAAAGATTAAACTGGCGGTGTGTCGTAGATGTCGCGACACCGACACCGGCACGGACAGACACCATCCCTCATACTTATCGCAGCTAGGGCTGCCGTTTGACGTACCATTTTATAAATCACACGGAGTATTTATTTGTAGATGATAGTTAGGATTTTAACCTACCTACCTAACCTTATAAAGAACCCTTATAGGATCACTTTTAGGTCCGTCTGTGTGTCTATTTGACTGTCTGTCTTTTGTTTCAGTCGTTTTTTCTCAGAAACTGTGTAATGTATCTACAAACTTATAATTTGTCATAGCGGTACGTTTTGCCATATAGACTTTAGGAATAACTCTAGACGCCATCGTGTTCTAGCAGCAACGGCGGGGCAAATCAGATACGATGGCTCACCTGTACATACGACACACATTTATTATCAGCTAAGCTGATCGGCCGCCATTTCGTTAGAAAACAGCTCTCACGCATCTATATTTCATTTAATTTTATTTGCCTCACATCGTTGTACGGAACAGGGTGTCTGCGGAGTTATAAAGTCTATGCGTTTTGTTTACCCTCGTAGTTTTTGCTGGTTAGATTATATTCTTATGAAGATTGAAGAAGGGGACAATTAGATACTGTAATACTGAATTAAACTCACACTTGACCGATTAAATCAATTTATTCGAGTAAACTTAATTGCAAGTTCTTTTTAAACGTCAAAGCTTAGTTTCGAAAAGAAAACCTAGACACTGAGAAAAAGCGACAAGAAACTCAAGCCAGGCATAATTTTTTCAACATCATTTTACAACAGGTAATTTAAAGTACAATATTCAGAAATCCAGTAAACGCATGTGCAGCAAGATGTGCAAATTTAGCACGCTATCTAAAGAATTGCGAGGTGGTAATGACCTTAATCGATAGGTCTCCGTTAGGTCAGTTAAGGACCGCTAATTTTTTGGTTAGGTCACCTATAGTTTTTTTATAAATATTTTTTTAAACTTTGCATTAAAAAATTCGCAATTTAGCAGGCCATAATATATGGTTGCTTTTTATCATATTCTCATTCTTTGTCGTTGAGTCAGTATTGGTTAATCATTTTCATTTTAATATTATTCATTTTAAATGTTTAAATAATACATACATATATACCTTCAGGCTTTATCTCCAACGGAGTAGTCAGAGAGGACGGAGCGCCAAGCGTTGCGGTCCTTACTTCTTTCGCTTCCTCAAATCTCATCATTCTCCTCATGTTTTATTAATAATTATAAATAAATCACATTCCGCGAATGCGCTTATTATGTCTATTCAGAGTATAGCGCGAAATTTGAAGGCTTCTTCCCGTCCTGTATTAATCAATGTATCAGTAAATCGATGAATATATTAAATAGTCTCAACATGCTTCATCAAACTCCGTAATTGCTCCAGTTAAATAAATGGTTCAGAGCTTAACTAACCTAACAGAGACCTATCGATTAAGGTCATTACCACATCGCAATTCTTTAAATGGCGTGCTTTTGCATAGCTTGTGCAGAGCTAATTGTTCCTAGACTAGTTTCGTCCTCAATAAAATTGTTGTTTTATAGTATGCTTTTTCATTCAATGTATATTTAATACATTTCAACGTAAAAAAAATAATAAAAAAATTAAACCGACTCCAAAAAAACACCGAAAAGTATGAAATAAATATTCTTTACTAATCAAAACTTAAGTACAAAAATAACTTTATAAATACGATGCAAATACCCATATAATGAAATTTGTAAGTTACTGAGGTCGGTGCCAAGCCTACTACTAAACTAATGAACTTTCTATTGCTGAACATTGATTTGGCATCGACTTCAATAACTGTCAAATTTAATTAGCTCATTAAATACTTACTAGTCGGCATCATTTACCGACTAATCACAGACTAGTTGCCATGTATAAATGTGGCCGGATAGTCGGCTTTCTCCAGCTAATCGACGAATAGTTGGTTCATCTCTGTCTTCCACCCAAAGAGTCTAACTTATTGTTATGAATTTCGATATACATTTTGAAAAATCGGAATAAATTAGAAAATAGATTAATATATGCAAATTAATCATATATTTTATTGTACAAATAGTACAATACTTATCACACATGTACATACAAATACCTAAGTTCATCGGCTGCTGTAAATTCTAATGAAAAATATGTCACAATGTTTTATTTGAAAATATCAATTGCGGGCTTTTCCTTTGCGGCTGTATAGTTATTTTATTGGTCGAATTTAATACATTTGACAGGCAAGCTATCAAAGCTCGCATGTCTGTAACTTGCTGTCTCCAAATGGAAGCGAACCGGTCACGCGAGCGCCGCGTATTTTTACCGTTTTACTGCTCTATGGATATATAATTTCACACTACACTTGACACCACATTACTGTACGTGTCGAATGGGAATAAACTTTATTTTTATGGCCATAAACGTGACATTGGCGTGAGAGCTTGAAGTTTTTAAGGTGCATGGCACAATGATGGTACACATTTGATTGAGTTCGTGTTCAAAAGTTTGTCCCGTCTGGGCCGTTCGCGAGTGACGTGTGCTCTGTTGATTTATCACGTAAACGCGAACCATTCACGAATTATGCATCGTTGTGACTAAGGATTAGAATTAACAACTGTAATAAATTGTAATACATTTATCATTACGTGTGGGGAGAGCTTTCATTTAATTTTTCATTGGTGATGTTCATAAATCGTTTATGAACTTAAAAAAGTATTTAAGTATACTATAAAGATACTTGGATCAAATAGGTATTGATCGTTTTTGAAGTCACATTTTGGCCGGAATACAGCGAGTCACATTGTACATATGGATCTAGTGCGGATGGGCAAAGATAGTTCGTTAGACGTTTTGGTTGTGAGTATGAACCATGGTCCAACCTAGGTTTAATTCTTTAAAATAGCTTTTAATGGAGTGATTGATGAGCGACTTTTTGTGTTTTGCGACCACGAACATACGGAACTTGAATTTTTTTATCACATTCTAACGGCGAACTCGAAGCACACCAGCTTATTGTAGCAGTGGTCATATTGGACGCCTTCAAATTAGACGCTTGAAGAAGCGCTGTTGTGGCTCCACTGTGGTGCGACACACATGCTACTGTAGTGCGACAGTATTGCGACCTAATAATAATCATTAATTCTAATGAAATAATCATTAATTTGAATTAGACTAATTGACGCTTATCCATACAAAAAATGCGTACATCTGCGTGCGCGTCAGATTTCAACTGACTCGCGCGTGTGTCACGACAGTGGCGCTGCGGCAGCAATTCTAGAAATTGTATGAAAATGTATAGAGATGGGGCTGAGCGCTACAACGGCGCCACAACAACGCTTCTGCAAGCATCTAATTTGAAGGCGCCTTATAGGTCGATAATGACGAATGTTTCAGGTGTGGTTCCAGAACAGGCGCGCGAAATGGCGGCGCCAGGAGAAGATGGAGGCGGCGCGGCTCGGGCTGTCGGAGTACGGGTGCGGCGCGGGCGCGGGCGGCGCGGCGCTGGCGCGGCTGCCCGGGCTCGGCCTGCCCGTCGACCCCTGGCTGGCGCCGCCGCTGCTCACCGCGCTGCCCGGTGAGGACCGCACCTCGTCATACCTCCTCGCACCTCCACTACATCACACCGTACCACTCTGCACTACACCACACTACTAAGCGCCACACCACGCTATACCACACCACACCATACTACATCACACCTCACCGCATCTCACCACACCATACCACACCGCGCCGTGCCACAACACAAAAGCCGCACAACAACACGCCATGTCATAATACTCCACACCGCGCCACGACACAACACACTACATACCACCACTGTACTACACCACACTACCCCGCGCCACACCACGCTTTACCACACCACATCACATTGCACGGCACCACACCACATCATACCACATGACACCGCACCATATCTCACCGCACCACACCATTTTTTTTTTTTTTTTTTTTTTTGCGTCAGGAAATGCTTTATGCATTCCGTCCTGCCGAAGGGGGGGGTGGCAGGGGGGTATGTGGGACTCCTCGACATTAGGGTGCTAGGCCGAGTCTACCCACTAAAACCTGACGGTGTTCCTCGAGAGCCTTGATGCCGGGGCAACGGGAGCGCGTTGGCATTCTGCCGCGACCCCGGCGGCTATGCCCAGCCTGAGCCGGGCCCTCCTCCGTTTGCGGGCAGCTTTACCTGCCCGCTCTCCTGGGAGGCGCGCGGGAACAACCGCGCGCACCATCCCGAGGCCATTAATGAGGCGCCTTCCCCCGAAGGACACCCCAGGCCTCCGAAGTGGCGGCTTCCGCACCCCGCCTACACCACGGCAGGGGCGTCAGCACGCCCACCTGATTTTTACGTGTTTACTCACGGGTTTTTACAAGTTTTCCTTCTTCCCACCTTTGATTTTAACGTGTTGTCTCACGGGTTTCATTTCGAGTTTTCCTTCTCTCCACCTCTGGTTTTAACGTGTTTTCTCACGGGTTTCATTTCGAGTTTTCCTTCTCTCCACCTCAGATTTTTACGTGTATCCTCACGGGTTTTTAAAAGTTTTCCTTCTTTCCACCTCCGGGGTCACAATACCCTTCCTGAAAGAGGGGCAAGTGACCCCGACACCTGACCCCCGCCCTCACGCAGAGGACGGGGAACACAACTTGTCCCCATAAATGGGGACATCCCCCCCCCCCGGTCCGGGCCAGGCCCTTTCGGCACTACAGCCTCATCGGCCCCGACCCGGTACTGAGGGCGCCGCCGAAGCACCACCCTCAGGAGTGTTTATCGACTCTCCAGTCTAGATCCGCAGTGTTCAGTAGAAACAGGGTCACCTCGAGAAGGATGTAGACAGAAGTCTACGCACTGCGGTCTTGGTGTGGCAGGCTAAGGCTCCACTTAATGGGAGCTGTAAGCGCCTGTTGGTCCACCCCCTGTGGCGGGTCACCCACACCACTCGGCCCCCACCGCACCACACCATGCCACAACACACTACGTCACACCATACCTAATCATACCGCACTGCAACTCATCACACCGCACTGCGCCATGCCATGTACAAGTTATTATTTATTTAATATCGTAGAAAAAAAGTTATCGGGGATCATGTTGACAATAGATTCCTAAGAGGTTAAAGCACTAATTAAGTAATTACACACAAATGAATTCTAAAGCAAGTCGCAAACTATTTACAAATATCGGAGACAAAACTTCTACTTAAGACACGAAGTGAAATTTGCTGCGACGGTTTGCTTGAGACCACGGCCGATGTAACTCGGTCGAAACGTCAAGCTAAAATAAAAGATAATCGCGTTAATTTCTCGTTTTAGATGTTTTATAATGCAATGCGAGAATTTAAAAATTTATAGTAAATAAATAATTGCAGGGTTCCTGTCACACCCGCCGTCCGGGTACCCGAGTTACCTCACTCCCCCCGCGCCCGCGCCCGCGCCGCCCGCGGCCGCCGACCCGCGCTCCTCCTCCATCGCGGCGCTGCGCCTCAAGGCCAAGGAGCACGTCGACAATCTCTCCAAGGGACTGCAGATGGTCTAATACGACCCGCGCCACCCTGTACATATTACAGCGTGTATTATATATCTAATACTTACTATATTGTACAATGTTTCATAATGTACGAACAGCATCCCGCCATTTCGCATAGAGATGTGCATGGAGATTCCCGGCAAAATTTCCAAAGGTTGAGAAATTATTATTTTTTATGGCGGAGGGGGCAAACCAGCAGGCGAGTCACCCGATGGAAATTGATCACCACCGCCTGCGACACGATTGCGATGTCTGGGCAATCACGGGTGCGTTGCCAGCTTTTAAGGGAGGAGTAATGAGAAATTAGTATACTTTGATTGTTGACATCTATATAAATTCCCATTTCACAATTTGTTGCATTGAAACATCAATCCTTTTTTCGGTTTTACCACAGATTAACAGATACGTATTAAATAAATATTAATAATATACGTATTGACATTTTATGGGTTTGAGTGAAAAAATAGCCAAGATACTTAAATAAACAACCTACTTCTGGGTAATCGTAACTGGTTTTTGGTTTCGTCATTGCTTTCCATCAAGTAAAACGTTATACGCACGTTTAGAGATGTGTCATTTCAAAATTTTGGAGTGTGCAAATAAATTCCCTGAAAAATTCCCACTTTCTCTTCACATTTCAATAAAAAAATTTCATCTACACGTCACTATTCGCATGATTTATGACTTTTAATACGTTAGTGCATTGCCTGTTGCAAAACACAGGGTGTGTGAACTTGTGATAAGTTTATATTTGTTATATTTTATAAATGAGTTAATAAAAAAATATTGATTGTGTATGATTGTTTACATTTTTTTTAATTGTCGAAGTAGTGTGATGCTGTTCATTTACTTATTTAATATTCCATTCTAATAGAAAGTTTTCTTGAGTTCCAAGCGAGTTAGAAAATTGGTTAAATTATTTTTTGTCTATTTCCTTGTTAAGAGTGTGGCAAAATTTAAATATAAGTGAACTGAGATATAATTTGGTAACTTTTAGTAACGAAAAATGCAACATACAAAATAGTTCATTAATTCAATACTTCCATTGTAAAAATGTACATCCAATAATTCATTTCTCAATGGAAGTTACGCAAATAGATTGTTGTTCTTATCTGAATTATTTAAAAGTTATTTATTTTTAGAAATGGTTAAGTCTGGATTGACACGTATCTGAGGAGCTCTTCTATCCTTTGCGATATTGATGATGATGTACATTGTACATCCAATTTTAGTTTAGTTTAGTTTATATAACAGGGTGTGTTTAGAGGAATTGTTCGACATGATGTCCACGGCCACCTTCTACCATCGCACCGCTCGCCAACACCAGGGATTTCATCCTCACACTTTGGAACTGAAACGGTCACGCACGGTTCGGTTTCAAAGGAGCTTTCTTCCTCGAACTTTGAGGTTGTGGAATGAGGTTCCTTTCAAGGTTTTCCCAAGAGACTATAGCGTGGGATTCTTCAAAAAGGGCGTAAAAAGGTTTCACAGGGTCGGCAATGCGCAGGTGATGCTCCTGGTGTCGCAGGCGTCCATAGACTACGGTAACCGTCATCTTCGTCGTTCGACATCTGGCGGGCCGTATGCTTGTTTGCCACCTTCGTGGTATAAAATAAACCTGGATATTGGATACGTATTCCATGGTATTTTTTGCCGGCATAATCTAATGAAGCGTGTGACAATGAAAGCGTGACATAGATCGGAGCAATATTTATAGGATATGTTCATATGTATGGTCAGTCAGACACAGGTCTGTAGTCACGGGAACTAGATAAGATATTTATAGGTGCGTGGAGCCGGACGTAAATCGGGACCCGTATCCCTTAACATGTCAGAGGTACTCATGCTTATTTTAACTAAAATACTGTCAATATGGGATTTTAACGAATTGTCATAACTCAGAATCATAACATATTTAAAAATATCAATTTCGAAATTGATATTCGTTGAAAAATAATTACAAACAAATACATTTCTTGAAACTTTCTGTTGCAATAGAATATACATAAATAAAGTGGATGACAATTTGAAACACTTCAGATGTAAATTAGGATTGCGTTATTCACATCATTATATTGATTTTTACTTGTTTTAATCGATTTTAAGAAACAGCACTACTTTTAATATTACTATTAAACTATACTACTGATCTAAAGTCTAAGTTATTCCCTACCTGATTCGCCTATCTTCCAATGCTTTCTAAGTTTTATCAACTGATTCTATTGTATTTTATATTTTAATAACTAATTTAGATACAGTAAAGGGTACTTTCAAAAGTTTATGACTGTATCGTTAAAGATGACCTTGTAAATATAGGGAATAGGACATCTGAAAATATGTACAATCAACCACATAAATTAATTAAAACAAGTTTTGTAATAATATTTTATATATATAACATATACACTACACAGTATGATCTCACTAACAGTTATACATAAGTTTGTAAAGTGTGTAAACAATAAGTACTGCACCAGTTGCCTTGTGCTGCAATACATGTATAGAAACCAAAAAACGTATCCCGATTCTACTAGGTGAAACTTCTTTGGCCATTATTAATTAGCTTGCCGTGAACTGCCATCGTGACTCAATGTACTTATATACGAATGCATTATATTTAAAATAAAACCAATAATCGTGAAATCGCAAACTAATCACTAAATTTGTTCTATTTGTGCTATACATTGTTCTCGAGAAGTACGCAGTGCCCACTTAAGTAACAAGCTCAATCAAAATCGAATCAAATTATTCCGGTAAACCCAATTACAAGGTGTTTTCGAACGTCACGTCTACTATATTTCGTTTCGAAAACCTGGACACTGAGAAGAGCCGACAAGAAACTCAGAAAGAGCTATTTTTGAGAAGTTAACTTCCTAAGTTGACCTTTGGACTCTAGATCGACGAGACAGATATACTAATCTAAACACCAATAAGTGTTTGTCAGAAACATTACTGAACAGAACTGTATTCATTCGAAATTTTAATTTTCTATAAAAATTATGGTCGATTCAAATTGACTAAAATTTTTAATTATATTTAATAATAAAAAAAAACGGATTAAAATTATTATCATATTATATACATATTATGCAAGTGTATAGTATTCGTTACATACAATTATCTTTATTTATACATACTGTGTAAGTATTTAAAAAAATGTAAGTATTGTTCATCCTAAATATTGCATTTAGTTTAACTGACCTCGTTTTGTCATGAAGTGTGGTTGATTGTAAAATATTATATTTAAACCATAAAAAAATTCAATGTGATCTCTTTTATAATGATATAATATAGAATTTAATTATTTCAATAGATCGTTTAAACGATACAATCACTAATAAAGGTATTACAAGTCTGAGATCGGCTTGCCACAACTTTTAAAACTCGATTTAGGGATTTGACATCTCGCTTGCACCAACGATTTAATAGTTCAAATCCTTAAACCGAGCTTAAGTAGTTGGTGCAAGCCACCCTGATTGTCTTTCAACACAAAAAAATCGGCGGGGCTAATACTTAAAATTTGCAGACAGCGACAGCCACGTGACTAATTAGTCACATTAGTAATTAAAAATTGATATCATGTATGACGATTGCGTGTCTATTGCGCCATGATCGTAAAATGCACTTTTCACGTTAGATATAGCGCCACTATACACATTACATTATCTATATATATAATGAAAGTTTTTTTTCTTTGACCGCGATAAACTTGAAAACTACTGGACCGATCGGCATGGGACCATGACCATTCGACGCGGAATTAGTTGTAGATGGTTATAGGCTACTTATTTTTGGAACTCCATAGACCCATCACCATTTTTCAAACAAAAATGTACTATTACGTACAAAATGTTCAATTACGCCCAGCGAAGCGGGTGGGAAACGGCCTGTACAATATATTTATATATAAATTTCTCATTTTGACAGCAGATGTCGCGCGATATTTGGCTGTCGCATGCTGTCTGCAAGTTGTCATAAGCGTGCCGCCTTACTGTAATTCTGACTTTCTGACAAAATAAATTTATTAGAAATTACAGTATAGATACACTGTTACAATATCAATATATTTCAGTACCTAATAAACTTATATTTGCCGAAAGGCAATTAGCCAAAATCAAAGCATTGATAGATAAAAACGTAGTTGCTATATGAGTGTCTTGCACATAGATCCATAATTACAATAGACAAAGCCTGTCTATTTTTCTATGGTACCTTACGGTTTTTATCATCATGTCTGTATATCGTACATTGCTTTTACTCCTGCTTTAACTATCTTTGAACTACAGGACAAAATAGCATGACATTATGTGTTTATGTATAATATGTATTTATTTACAAAAGAAAAGTATATAAGTAGTATATCAGTTGTCTAGTACCCATAACACAAGCGCTGTGCTGCTTACTTTGGGACTAGATGGCGCTGTGTGAAATGTCTGAGTTTATTATATTATTATATTACCTCTTTACATCATTTATTTAATGAAAATTAAGACTGTATAAGAACCTTCAGTTTTATATACTATATAAATAAATTAGTATTACTAGCGTGACGATTTGGACACAAATTACACCGACATAGCAATGTTAATGTAATTTACGTCCAGAAATATCACATTAGTATTTCTTAATAGGTAGCATTTACTGTATGTATCCTTTTCATTCAGTGTGGTTTGAAGTATGAGAGACGAGGAAAAAAAACTTTTTGCAGACATATCGATATATAGGTGGCAACAACATATGCTTCGTCTATATATTATATTAATATTATTATTTCTGAGTTATGTCTGACATACTGTTACGCATAATCGGTCAGTCGCACTGTATAGCAATGTCTCGTCTCGCTTCCACAACAGACTATTAAATAATTCTATCTCTTTTACTGCCGTCGCGTGATATTACTCTAGATATTTTGATCTGTCTATCAAGTTCTATTCTATCGCACCGTCCTCCTTTTTATTTATATCAATGTTTCAAATAGTTTATTGATTCAATTGTAATACTATTCGAACGTTTCAAGGAGCTCACATGAAGGAAGAATCTGAAAAAGCAATGGATGTATTTGTATTATTGTACCTATTTATGGTATATACTAACGGAGAAAAAATGTACTCTTAAGATTATCATTTTTTCTTGCATGTGAATTTGGAATTTGGAATTTGGTCTGAAAGTTACTATGCCTAGTTTTTAAGCCGAAAGTCCTAGGTTAAGGTGACGCATTGATAAACAACAATTTAATCTATAATAGACCTTCTGCTCTATGCAAACGTGCGCGTGCGTTTATTTTAAAAACTATAATTAATTTTAAAAATTCCAACTGTCATTTTCAAGAATATGTTTAGATTAAACTATTCAGAAGACTTAAAAACATGAATCGGTCCCGTTCCTCCGAAAAGTGTAAATATCTGTTTTAAAAGAGGTTTCTTTGATTTTCTTTTGCGTTACTATAGTTGACCAATCGTGTATCGCAACTGGCAAAATGAAGTCAATAAAATGAAGAATCAGGTTACCAAATATCACTTTCATACGTTTTGTATTCACTTAGAAAAATTGAGATCCCTGCCGTTAAAATTTCCAATGCGTCGCCTTAAACCAGGAAAAGCACTTTTTAATGTCCAGTCCAAAATTGAGAAGGAAAAACTTGTGGATTCCCCTCGATGTTTGTGTGTTTATCTCTTTGTCACAGCCATATTTCTCAGTGACTATTGATATAAAGTATAGCTGAAGTTTGGAACAGTAGTAAGTGGAGTTTTAGTTTTGAGGACTTACCTAGTTAGAAAGTTAAAAAGCTTTCTTAGTTCGTGTTGGGGGTATGGAATAACGTATTTCTTTCACAGTGTTTACAGAATATATTATAGTAAAATAAATTGTAAACTGTACATAATGTATGTAAATAAATCATTACAGATTATTTAAATGTGTCCATAGTAATTACATTTTTCTATTGTGTAACTGAGATTTTTATGTAACCATTCCATTTTGTTGTACATATATTGTTAGCTATACGTAATCGACGGCTATATATTTATGTTTGTATATAATGTGTGAAGATAGATCATTGCTAGGTTAAGTAAGAAGAAATATCAACTATACATATACATAACAAGAGATTAATAAATGTGTTCTTTCATCATGATCGTTTTATTTATTTATTTTAATTAATTATTTTCATAAACACACACAAAAATAAGAGAGAAATTCAATATATATGGTACAATAAAGGTACTGCTTATTTATTTCACTGCGAAGTTTCTTGTAGTCTTCTTGTTCTTGTCTTGTACTTATGACAAGAAAGATATACAATATATATTAATATGTATGTCAAATAGGGTTAATTTGAACTTAGTCAACAGTCATATGAATGGTTCAAATCTACGTATATGCATATTCATACTGTGCCGAGTTTAAGTAAATTAAACAATTTGGAATTAACTTAGTATTGTATCTCAAATATATTATGTCATTTTGTGTTGTGATTATGTGTGCAATGGTGAGACAAATCAGATCACCTGATTCACCTGTACATATTACATATTACACGCATTTATTGTCAAATAAGCAGACCGGACGCCATTTCGTTAGAGAACAGCACGCACACATCTACATTTTATTTAATATTATTTATCCCTACACAGTATGGGGCAATTATCTGGAGATATAGAGTCTATGCCTAAGATATTATTTTTTAAGCATATTATGTATTTTTGAATTTGGAATTACATAAAATAATGTTTGAATATCATTTCCAAGATCATTTTTTTATTTTGAGGAGCTCGTATATTTTTTTAAGATTTTAGTTTGCGAAATTACTATGTGATTATATTACGGTACCATATATATTAAATAAATTTGCCTAGGTCCGCAATTGTTTTTGATATTTCCCTCAACTGATACTATAACCTATATCCGATATACTCTTTATAAGTACGCTAGTCCAAATGTCGGATAAATGTTGAAGCTTCCACTCACAAATAAGATAGAAGATGAGTCGTACTGCATACAGATGTTACAGCAGGAAAATTCGTTACGGAAATAAAAACCCAAAGTGGGAAATTTATCGTAAAAAATCCCGGCAATTTACTTAATTATAATCCAGTTTTGGGATTTTTCCCAGGAACCAGAACCATCTCTAGTTCTGCACCTCACGACTTGTACGGTGTTTTTTGTAGCACGGGGAACACAAACGAGCTAAATCTACTTGGTGCTGAAGCAAATGGACATTTATAATGTGAAGGTTCCACGGACATTTAGCCAGACTCTACGCCGACTGAGTAGTCGGATTAGAACCGACTAAAAACCCTTCTCTTTGCTGTTAGCCCTAATGGCTTGTAAAGCGTCACCGGTCGCGTGGGCGTAAGCGCAGACGGCGCTATGACAGATGATCGACCGCTTGATGGTTCCTCAAGGCGTCGCCAGGGGTTCTCGTATCTGCGTGCACGTGATTAAGATCACTTACAATGTAAATGCGACAAAATTGTATTAGAAAAATTACCCTAAAAAGTGATTACAAAATGTGAAATATAAATGTCATAGGTACGTTAATTTCAATTCCCCACGCGACAAATGTATTTAATTAATGAACTCAAAACTAAATATCGTAGCAAATAAATATAAAGCATGTGACCGTCAACTTGTATAATTTGTTAAACCTATTATATTTGCATACAAGACCGCTTTGTTAAGTGAATCACGGGAATTAATGTGCGCCGTAATAACAATTATGATGAAATAGAGCGGGAGCTGCGATTAAAACTTGCAAATGGCTTCGATAATGAATTACATGAAATAAGGCAAGCTTTGACAATTATACTAATTGTAAGTAGAAACGACTAATGAAAAAAATTATGAAAAAATATAGGAATTTAAAACATACGGTGCAAAGATTTCGTCACAATAAAATTCACCAACGTGTGTTAGAAAAAGATTAATTTGGCACTACACACATGTATTATAATCTTATGTGAAATTTAATTTGTTTTACAATTTATAATTTGCATTAAGTTTTGCTTGAAAGTTGCAATTTTTGCAAATTCTTTGACCATACTTAATGAAAATTACTTCAAATTAATATTTATGTCACAGTTATATGGTTACAGTTAGTTATGTGATAAATTGGTCATTCATAAATTTAATTTACATAAGTCAAATCTTTCATTTTTGGGTAACTGCATTCGTTTTTATAATAAAGTTCCTCAAGAAGTCACTCGATTAACAAAAAAATATTTTTAGATTAGTTATAAAACGTACATTAATTAGACAATCATACTATAAAATAAACGATTTCGTTGAAGATAAAACAATAGTCTGGAAATGATCTTCTCTGCACATGCATTTACTGGTTTAATGAATATATTGTATTATCAACCGACTTCCAAAAAAGGGGGAGGTTCTCAATTCGGTTGTTTTTTTTTTATGTTTGTTACCTCATAACTCCGTCATTTATGAACCAATTTGGAATTTCTTTTTTGTCAAAGTCAAAGTCAAATCAATTTATTCAAGTAAACCCAATTACATGGTATTTTTGAATGTCAAATCTACTTTAGTTCGGTTCGAATAGAAAACCAGGACACTGAGAAGAACCGACAAGAAACTCAGTCAGGTATCATTTTTTCAACTTCATTTTACAAAAGGTTTATTAAAATACAATATTTTCATTAAGCCAGTAAACGCATGTGCAGAGAACATCATTTCCAGACTATTGTTTTATCTTCAATGAAATCGTTTATTTTATAGTATGATTGTCTAGTCAATATACGTTTTATTACCAATCTAAATTTATTCTCTGTTAATTGAGTAATTTCTTGAGGAATTTTATTATAAAAACGAATGCAGTTACCTAAAAATGAAACATTTGACTTATGTAATTTAAATTTTGAAAGAACCAATTTATCACGACCTCGGGTTTCCATACGATTCATATCGCCATTCTTTTTAAACTGATCTATATTTTTTCTCGTATACATAATAATTTCAAAGATGTATAAGGAGGGCAAGGTGAGGACATTAATGTCTTTAAAATGATCTTTAAGCGATTCTCGTGCATTCATCTTGTAGATAGCACGTATTGCTCTTTTTTGTAAAATGAAAATGGAGTTAATATGCGCCGCTGATCCCCACAACAGAAGACCGTAGGACATTAAACTGTGAAAATATGCAAAGTACACCAACCTTGCCGTATCCACATCTGTCATTTGCCTAATGCGTCTAATTGCATATACCGCAGAACCGAACTTACTAGCCAATGCCCCGATATGGTTCGCCCACTGTAACTTGTTATCTACTGTTAAACCCAGAAAACTGGCTAACTTAACGAATTCTAATTGTTTCCCACCCAGTTCTATTTTATCATTAATTCTGGGTACATTAGAAAGGGAAAATTTAATACATTTAGTTTTTTGTGCATTCAGTAGTAAATTATTGGCAGCGAACCATTTCGAGACATCTGTTAGAATCCTGTTTACCCAAGTAATATCTAGATTTTTTCTGTCTAGTTTAAATAACAATGAGGTATCATCAGCAAACAATACTGTTTCGCATAAGTCCCTGAGCATAAATGGGAAATCGTTAATATATACCAAAAACAGGAAAGGTCCCAAAATTGATCCTTGGGGAACTCCCATTTTTAACTTTGAACCCACAGAAAAAACCCCATTAACACTCACTTTCAGTTCGCGGCCAGACAAATACGAGATTACGAGATCGAGAGCGTTACCACGTATTCCATAGTATTTCAGCTTGCAAATTAAAGTTTCATGACTAACACAATCAAAAGCCTTGGAAAGATCACAAAAAACACCAATAGCATCTTGGGAACCCTCCCAAGCCTGAAGTACAGTCCCGATCAAGCTTACTCCCGCATGAGTTGTTGACCGCCCTCTCGTGAAACCGTATTGTTGACCGTGAATGTTAAAATGTGCCAACATTTGTTTGAGTATTATTTTTTCAAATATTTTGCTCAACGCTGGCAATATTGACACCGGGCGATAATTGGTTGAATTTAACATACAGTCCGATTTAAATAGTGGAATAATTTTACTGTGTTTCATTAAACTGGGAAATACGCCTTGATCGACACATTTATTAAATATATCTATCAAGATTGGCGATAATATAGGTATTACATTAGTTATTACATTAATTGATAGTCCCCATAAATCCTCACTTTTCTTTTTATTTAATTGCCTGAACGTCCTTTCTATTTCATGTGCAGATGTGTACCTTAATTAAAAACCTAGGAAACCATTTTCCAATATTATTGCTCAAAAACGTCTCTGCTGTATGCGAAGACGATCCTAGACCACTAGTAATTTCTATGGGTACATTTGAAAAATTTTGTTCGAAATTTGTTCGAAAGGATACACTTTCAGATTGGTCCCATTGAAATTTCACTGGTATTGAAGCTTTAGTTTCGAAGATACACCAAATAACGTGACCTGGTTATTTATATTGACGATTCTCTTGTATGTCATTTGTTAACTATCGTTGTCCCCACATGGTATAATGGTAGTATGGTATAATGGTAATGTAGGGAGAAGATATAAATTGGCTGTGATATAATAAATTCAGTCAGTAGAGTCAGTCTTGTGGCGGACAGAGAATACGGCTGGTGGCTGTCCTCTTCGGATTGTAAGAATACTGCTAGGGTTTAATTATGACGCAACCTTTACACTATTCTTTTATAACTGATTGATATTGATATGATATTACATTGATGATATTGATAATGGCCATAATGGGCAATAATATCCCATGTTCGATCTGTTCGCATCCTTTATTGTGAAAGCTCACGGTTTGTGCTCCTCAATAGAATAGAAGTTAACACATTGCGCTCCAGAAATAGAAAATAAACTAATTGTAGACCCGCTCTAGATATTTATTTCGGCCAAGGTCACTCAAAAGGGAGAAATAAAAAAACTTTTATTAAAAAATTAAACCGACTTCAAAAAAGAACACTGAAAAGTATGAAATAACTATCCCTTACGGATCGAAACTTAAGTACAAAAATAACTGTATAAAAATACGATACAAATACCCATATAATTAAATTTGACAGTTATTGAAGTCAGTGCCAAATCAATGTTCGACAACGGAAAGTCTATTAATTTAGTAGGCTTGGCACCGACTTCAGTAACTGTCAAATTTAATTATATGGGTATTTGTATCGTATTTTTATAAAGTTATTTTTGTACTTAAGTTTCGATTCGTAAGGGATAGTTATTTCATACTTTTCAGTGTTCTTTTTTGAAGTCGGTTTAATTTTTTTATAAAAGTTTTAATAAACCTTTTGTAAAATGAAGTTGAAAAAATTATGACTGAGTTTCTTGTCGGTTCTTCTCAGTGTCCAGGTTTTTATTTGATCCGAACTAAAGTAGATTTGACATTCAAAAATACCTTGTAATTTGATTTACTTGAACAAATTGATTTGATTTTGAGTTTTTTGAGTTTACTTACTTTTTTGTTTATAACAATGCACTGCTCTCCTGTTCTCATTTTAAAACAGATTTATTAGGAGTCGTAAGCTCCCGTGCTAGCCATGGGCGGGCGCGAAGGCATTTTAGCGTTTGGTAATTAGGTTTAAACATTACTGTGATCACGAGAGTCGCGCATTAGAGCGCCCCCTTCATCCCTCGACACACACATGAGAAAAACATTAATTGCTTACCTCCTTAGTATTTTTAATGAATAGTAAATTGGACTTACAAATATTATAGTTTGTAGCCAACAAGTATTAATTAAACTAGTCCAATACCCAATAGGTAGTTGCTACTAGTAGCATTATTCCTCTTTGTGATCGTTGGGAGTCATTCAATTACATTATTTCTTTATGAGACGAAATGACTCTCCTAGTAAGATATGATTTTAATGCATACATATCCTCACGCTGTATCCCTAACTGGGTAGTCAGAGGACGGAGCGCCTAGCGTAGCGGTTCTTACATACTTCTTTGGCATCCTCAAACCTCATCAATCTCCTCACACATATTCGCCTAGATATGCGAGAGCTTTTGACATTTCCGTCGGCTAACACTAGGCTACTTGATCTTCAGAAGTCAGCCTTGGTCTTCCTTGGCTTCTTTTACCACTCACTTTCGCTCTATAGATTTTCTTCGTCAGTCTTTCATCACTCATTCTTTCCATGTGCCCGAACCATCTTAGTTTTTATCTTAGTCATGTTTTACAATATATTGAATAAATTCGCTTTCCTACCAATATTACGCTCCAAGTTACGTAGCGTTTTACCTGTCTTACATTAGCATACATTAATAATGCGTTTACAAAATGAACGTAAAAGCCCAACGCAGCCATAATCAATAAATAATTAAAATTGAAGCTCAGTAATTCTATAGTAAACGCTATGAACAAATGATATGAATAAAGCAACAATATCCACGAAAAAAACATTGTTAAGACGCCTGTCTGACACTGAGTTATAAGATTATAAATAAATAATAATTTATAAATACACCAGACAATACACATCAATAGAATGGAGGGAACGCCCACAGATGCATTCCTTGCGCTAGAGAACCAGACGACTACTACTAGGGGCGTTCCCACTGCACACAGACCCGAGACAATCTAGAAAAGTTCATTTCTTAAACTGAATCGAACCCGAAATAATAAATTACATGAATGTTATGATATTGTGTTATGTATAATTATATTAGTAGAGATTATTAGGATTAAAAGGGATTTGTTATTGGTTACAACTCACGGCGTTATAGCTTTATGCCACATAACTAATGGGGTGAGTACCCAATGACCCCCCATAATCAAAGTCAAAAAAATCTTTAAAATAAAAAATTGAAAAATATGAAAAACTTGAAAAATTTCAAGAATTTTTCTTGAAAAATTTCACTGACCCATCCATTAATCCGAAATAATGTACTTTTCAAATAGTGAAGGATTTTTGTGAATAGACGCAGTAGTTCCGGAGATTACTTCCCTCATATTAACAAAGTTACGAAATTCGCCTTCTTTCTTTATAACTTTACTGTAAATTACATATCCGGTTACATTTCAATGTTATTACATTTAATCTTAGTTATAAATATATCGTTGTATTTGTATAAAATTACAAAAAAATTTGCAAAATTTTACCCAATGCGAAACAATTTAAAACTTAGCCTTCATTTTTGTCCTCCCAATTTCCTCCCAACCATTTTAACCCCTTCCACCCACATTAAAGTTTCAGTGTTTGAAGTTGTAACCAAAATTTTATTGTTAAAACTATTAATTTTGAAGTTTACCATTTTTTTATAGCAATGATCTTTAATTTTAAAGATGTGATTTATATCAAAAGTAGCTTTGTAGAGAAAACCGTCAATTTTAAATATTGAGATTTGTAGATAATGTTAATAATTTTATAGCTCCGTTGAGGTTTCCTGTCGTCAGGGTCATTAATTTAGGGATATTATTAGTGTTCACTTAATTTTCTTTTATTATATGTCCAAATAAATAAATTACATGTCGGTGTTAAAGTTTATATTTATTCTTACACAATTTAACAAGTACGCGATGTGGCATGGCAGGGCGGCGGTATGTAAGCGACTGGCGAGACACGCGTTCAAATTGATTTATATTCTACTAAAATGCAATTGAGAACTTTTAGCATCGCCAGGTCGCTACAACTCCATTATATATAAATATATCCCTTTTTAATATTATGTTTTAATGTCTTGCTCAGTTTGCCCATGACCACGATCGTTAATTTAAGACAGCTTATATTTCGTAATTTTACAATTCATAGCTGCCTCTGTAACGAGCTTTTCCGTAAAACGAGTGGTTTACAATAGTTGCATGTTTATTGGTGTAATTATTCACTTTTTCCGGCCCGTGGTCGCAACTAGTTATAATTCGTTAATTCGCCGGTGCCGTGCGCGCCGCGCGCGCCTCGTTATTGTTTTAATGTTCGTAATTAATTGCTGTTCGGAGTTTTATTGCTTGTTGCGTTCTTGAAGGCGAGTGTCTACAAAGGGCTGGTTGAGGAATTTTTGAAAACTATTTCATTATACATATTTATAATTAATTACATTTGTAAAGTTACCGTAATTTATTCGCTTTTTGCGAAGTACACGGTTACGAGAGCGATAATGATCGCAGTGCACGACGTAGTCAATAAGATCCCGAGGTGGCCAGCGGTGAACTATCTCCAATAAGTCAGTAAAATCTCTGTGATTTTGTAATGACAGAAAACATAGATGGGTCCCTAAAAGCTATTGTATAATATTAAATTGTGAAAATAATATTAAACTTTTGACCGAATGTCTTTTCTCTTTTGTAAAATGCTGGGTGTAGCGGCTTGAATGCCAGTTTTAATTACTTACTAAGAATCTTTTTTTCCGAAATTAAAAAAACAACATGTTTTATACATTTTATATATTATTACTTTGTAACATCACAAACAATTTAACGAAAAATGTAATAATACCTATTTCATAAAGAATTTAGGTACAAGTAGCACTGTCATTAGAAAAAAGTTCTCTTTAGATAACGTTGCGACATCTGTTGTCGAATAGCAAATATGTTAAACATTTAACATTAAATTTGAATATAATAGTGTTCTTCCGACTGTAATTATTATTAGAACAAATTAGTAACAAGTCTTTTTCCTGTCAACAATCGAAGTAATCTCTTAAAAATAAAATATTTTCGGTTTCGTTAATAGTTCATCTATTCACCGCAGTGGCGCTGTCGTGCTTCTAGTTGTCAGATTTTTAATTACCGCAGTGCCAGCGGCACGGGGCGCGGGCTGCGGAGCAACGTGCGAGAATTTGCAAGTCAAAGCCGCTGAAAAAACCCTAAAACACCCGACACACAGCCCTTTGCCGCGAGCTGCGGAACAGAGCCGACATTGGAGTCGTCTTAGGAACATAAGATATTGTCTAACATTATTTATTAGTACCTGAGCGACCTAGCTTTGCTCGTTAATTGTATATTAAGTCTGTAATTAATGACTCCCGTAAAAAGTAGTATTCACGGATAAAAGGGACATTATTTGTTTAAATCAGGCGAAGTACTGAAATTTCAATGACAATAATTTGAAGCTATCATGTGGCTGATGACTGTATTAATGCAACGTTACAGATGTATAATAATATGAAAAAATAAGTCGGTTTTTTGAAAGATCAAATGGTTGAATAATAAATATTACGTATTCAAGTGAAAGTATTACTTTTATAATACTTAATTGAAAGTTTAATATCAATTAAGTCTAAAATATTTACTTCATTAAATATCATAACTTTTATACAAAGATTTATTTAGTTTATCTCTTAAATCTATGTGTATATACGAAATTAAATAAATAAAGTGTACTTATGGTTAAAAAATGTCGTACGTGTAAATGCGACCCACAGTTCCGTTGTTCCACAACGCTGATCTCTCTCGGAGGTGAATTTCGTTAGCTCTCATTTGTTTTGCCGTAATTGCTCGAGATATGAGGGTTTATTGAGCCCCCCTCCCCCGCCGCCGCCCCGCGCTCCGCCCCGTGCCTTTATTGGATTGCCTTATTGGCTCTTTATAGAGAGGATTTTATTTAACCGCCTCATTAAGGCTGCTCGAGACAAGTTTTTGTCAGTCTCATCTCATCGCGTTAAATTATGTTTGTGAACGTCGCTCGCTCCGAACTCTAAATTAACGTTGAAATTCAAATGAAAATTAATGACAAAATTGCTGTCAAGACTCAAGTAGCAGATGTTAACGTTTCAGTGATTTTAAGCTTCCATTGCAAAAAGAAATAATAGAACTCTGTCGGTTTGTCATGTTGTTAGCGTTGTCTAATAGAAATAGTTTTAATATTATTATTAATATGGAGAGCCAATAGTAATTTAATTGTGATCACTTATCCTTTCTATTTCATTTTTAATTCTACTAAAATGTTGTTTGTATCACCAATACTTATTTCAAAATATTTCGAGTTATTTATTCAATCATTATTTTTTTCATTCTTTTACTAATTTTAATCACTTTTCATTTTCTTACTGTTCCTACTTAACTTAATTATCCTCTCATTTATTTATTTTATAATTTACATATTACATAATTATTATTTAAAATGAAATGTACGTTTAAAAAGAAATTTCTTCAATTGTAATCGCTATAGGTTTTTAGCGCCATCTATGTACAACACAGCGAAACACAATAGATTCGACTCAATTACAAGCTCTTGAGCAATTTTAACGTATTACCGACATCTAGCGAATAATATAGTCTTTACAGTAGATGTGACTAGAATAGATGTCGTTACTGTGAGAATCCGAATCTACTTACCAAGACAAAAAAAATTTTACTTCGTTACAAAATGACAAAAATAACAATACGTAGGCATAAGACGTGATTTCATTTGATTTCATTAGTTTATTTGTACGCAATAAATAGTTCAGTTACTTCTTTTTATTTTTTTCATTACGTGTATCTGCAACTATTAAGCGATACAATATTATACATACGTACATACATACATATCCACACGCTGTGTCCCTAACGGGGTATTCAGAGAGTTCGAAGAGCCAAGTTTCGCGGTCCTCGTACTTCCTTCGCCTCCTCACACTTAGGGCCGTAAGATCAATGGTAGTAAACGACGGAAGAGAGTTTAATCTTCTGTCTTCGATTATTTCGTAAGATCAATGGCAGTTAATCGATTACGAGCAGATTAAACTATCGAATATTGAATCTTGAGAATCTTAAAAAGAACGAACGAATTATGAAAGAAACGGATAATTTTACCATGTGTAAGACATTATAGTAGGTTTTACTAATCCGTTCACTATTTCCATTTGGTATTAGGGCAGTGGATTAAACTGGCGATCTAATTTTATTGTAGATTACGAAATCTATAGTTTTAACTCTTCTTGATCTTACGGCCCTTACACGTATAACGTTGAAACTAATAAAGTAATATTACATTAATTTTGACAATATTCTTTCAAAGACCTTATGGCTTTCTGTGTTATTAGTTTTGTGTTTGTATGTATATGTCTTTGAGTTTGTGACGTAGAGTTTTCTTTCGATACTTAACACAGTTTGGTTTTAAAATTTTCTATTTAAAGCCTCAAAACCAACTCCGACTAAAACTAAAAATCAGATTTATGCAGTCAAGTTCCTAGTTCCGAGAGTTTTATAAGCTAATTTCATGTTGTCGTCGCGCCTCGACGACCGCGACTCTATTTAAACAATGCGTATTTAGCTCTGTGCTGGAGCGAGCCACAATACTGTGATACTGAATTAACACGGGATTCCAACAACAGACACTGTGTAATAGTCGATTGTATTTTTAATATACTTAATAGATGACTCTGCGGGTGGAGTTCCTACCATGTGAAAAATTCGTCTAGATCACTATCAACATCTTAATAGATATCGATCAAGATGTTGGTAGTGATCCGGACGTAAGGATAGTTATATTGTACTTTTCAGTATTTTTTTTTCAAAGTTGGTTCAATTTTTTTCTTCAAAAATTTTTTTTTTCTCCTTTTGAGTGACATTCGCCTAAATAAATTTCTATTGTAGGTCTATAACTAACTTCTTTCCCAATTCTGAAACGGAATGATGTAAGAAATAATCATCAATATAAATAAACGTTTATAATCAGAATTATTTGGTGTATCTTTGAAGTCTAAGCTCCGATGTCAGTGAAATGTTAATGGGACCACCTTGGAGCTATAATCAACCCAATAGAAAAAGAATAATTGAAATCAGTTCATAAACAAGGAAATTATGCCCGAACGTGTATATAAAAAAATACATGCAGATGAACATAGAACCTCCTTCTTTTTGAAGTCGTTTAACAGCAATACAGCAGACATATTACAAATATATGCGCATACTTAAGTCTATACTTTGTAATATAAATGAATGACACAATACAATACAATATACTTTATTGCACCAGTACGGAATATACAGAGTAGTAAAGAAAATTACAATGGAAAAAGTACAATATAGGCGGCCTTATCATTAAAGCAATTTCTTCCAGGCAACCTTTAGGTAAAGAAAAAAGCACACGGAGTACATACTGGGTGGTGCGAAAACAGAAATATTTAATAAATATATGTGTATATACATACATACTTACATATGTATATTCACGCTATATCCCCAACGGGGTAGTCAGAGAGGAGTAAATATAAAAAAAATGTATATAATATATACATATACGTTTATTTCAAATATAATATGAATAATATGTAATTACTAATAAAGATGAATCATTAACAAAAGAGAGTTAATGAGTGATATAAATTGATAGAAGTGATATTATTATTTAAAATGATTGCTATAAAATATGTCGTCATTTCTCATAAAAGAATAGTCACATTTGGACAATTGAACATTTTGATTTCACTTTCGAACTACTGTCCTGTAAAACTACGTTTCTGAGTCATCGTTGACACAAATGAGCGACTTCATAGAATGTACACATTGGTCTGCGTGCTCTACATTTGTTGCTCTACTACCATATTATTTATGTAAATAGTTATAAATCCTAACACGATTATAAATTGTGTTAGGATTTATTAAAATTAATAAGATTTAATGATTTTAATCACCAAACCTCTGACAAAAAATGAAATCAGTAGCAACTGTACTGTATTGTAGTAGATTAATTACAAATTACATTATGTGTTTGTTAATCTCAGAATCTGAAAACTGTACTGTAGTAGTAACTGTATCAGAGAGCAGAAGAAGAAAAAGGTACTACGAGTATAACTTAAAACATTCCATATTTGATAGTTAACTCACATCATAATGTATATAATATACAATGTCATCAATAAAACCTCATTAAACTATAATAATGTTGGAGCGAGCAAATTCCGGCCCTCACCCGCGCGCTCGCTCTCTTTTAGACGTACGCAGCTTCGATGAACCGACTCAGTGTTCTAGAACAAATTGTTCAAACTCGTTATAAAATTGAAACTGAATCGAATGTTCCAAATGAATGCTTTGTTACTACGATCTTACATAGTCAATAGTAACATTTACGTAACTTCATAATTTATTGTTAATCGTAAATTATATCAATTTTAAGTATCTAATACACCAATACATTTTCATTCACTTTTGACGTAAACAGTGCATGAAGGTTTAACAATTTAAATTAAAATTACGCCAAGCGCTATTCTCAACAATTAAAATACTATTTAGGTTTGTCTAATGATACTAAAATGGAAACAGTATTGATTTATGAGTCCGTTAGCTATAAAACTTCTTTATTTCGAGCTTATTTAGCAAACTTTTAAGATATTCAATATTTTCCTTTCTCTCCCAAACATGCACGGAATGTATCTTCGAATTATTTAGTTCATTTATGAAGACGTTGACATTCTGTCAACATAAATGATGTAAATGATTCGTTGTCGATAATGATACACTTTTACCATCGTTAGTTGACAACATTTTATTTGCGCGGTGACTTAACCCGCGCACCGACTATATTAAATTCTGCAACCGAGCCCCGTGGGGTGAGCCGGCCCGTCCCCTCAACCCGCCCTCGCTGAACGAGAATTACATTATGTGTTTGTTAATCTCAGATTAAGTACGTGATAAATAAGTTCATGAGTTGTTATGAGTTTATCATATTGCGATCGAGCCGATTGGTTATAATCGACTCAATATTTAGAATCGAAAAACTTTTACGAGTTTTATAATCTGTTTAGCCAGAGTGCTAGCAGATGGAAATGTCAAAAGCTCTCGCATACCTAGGCGAAAATGGGTGAGGAGAATGATGAGATTTGAGAAATCGAAAGAAGTATGCAAGAACCGCGACGTTTGGCGCTCCGTCCTCTCTGACTACCGCGTTAGGGATACAGCGTGAAGATATGTATGTATGTATGTATGACGTATAATCTATTTATGGATATATGATTTGAAGTCACTACTTAATATGGATTATTAGTCAAATTGAATTGGTATTTTTCCAGGATGAAAAGTAATCAGAATTGCATTTTAAAAAGTACTCTACCGGCCAATGAAAGCCTTATCAAAACTAATTCAATCGTTGCGGAGATTAGCACGAACAAACATACAGACAAACATTTAAAATGTTTAATAAAGCGTGTTTAGAATTTGGTAATGCGTAAATAGCCAAATGGCTTCAGAAACAGCCTTCGAAATCACAAACAAACACTTTAATTTCATTTATTTGTATGAAGGTACATACATACATATATGAATTATTTATAATATATCAATGAACATTTTAACAGTTCCGTTTACAAAATATTAAGAACAGAAACCTTGTGTCATATTTATTTTTACCCTTATTTTCGGTTTGTCTGTCTGTCTGTCCGTATATCACAGCCGATATATTTCAAAATTAAATAAAAGAATATTTTATATTAATTGTATTTTTTTTAATTTAAGTTGTACTTGGTTTATATCGACCCTTAGTTATTGCATCTCCTACACACTGTTGCTCTGTAATTTGTTTATTTTTGTACTATCCCTGAATCCGATGTAGTATTACATTGTCATAAATTAATATAATAATATGAATTATAATATGACTTTTTCTCAAAAAAAGATTTACGATATTGATATCCTAAGTCTTTGAGACATCATCATACTGTCAGAATACACCTAATGATATGATGAAGAGAGTGATCAGATAATATCCACTAATAATTAACGTAGATTCTGGTCTCTCAAACAGTTTTTCCATTCAGCAGTTTTCACTCGAATAAACAGACAAAATTTCTAATTACTAGATATATATAGTTTTCATAGATTTATTAGATTACTAGATAGATATTTCTAATTACTAGATATATATAGTTTTCATAGATTTATTAGATTACTAGATATATTAGATATATTACTAATACTATTTACATTACAACTTAAATCAAGTCAAGTCTACTTTAGTTCTGTTCCAACAGAAAACTTGGACACTGGAAAGAACCGACAAGAAACTCAGTCAGGTATCTTTTTTCAACTTCATTTTACGTTACACATACCTATATAATTAAATTTGATAGTTATTGAAGTCGGTGCCAAACCAATGTGCAACAACATAAAGTCTATTAGTTTGGTGGGCTTGGCACCGACTTCAGTAACTGTCAAATTTAATTATATAGGCATGTGTATCGTATTTATAAAGTTATTTTAATTGTACTTGAGTTTTGATTAGTAAAGCTGTTATTTTATACTTTTCAGTGTTTTTTTTGAAGGCGGTTTAATTTTTTTAAATAAATTTTTTTTATTTCTCCCTTTTGAGTCGTCTTGACCTAAATAAATATCTAGGGCAGGTCTGCAATTAACTTCACTGGCAGGTCTGCAATTAACTTCACTCTAATTCCGGAGCGCAACGATATACAAGAGAATCGTCAATATAAATAAAGATTATAACCAGGTCGTGTATCTTCGAAGACCAAGCTCCAATATCGATGAAATTTAAATGGGACCACCTCTAAAGTATTGCCTACCAAAAGAAAAAAGAATTTTCGATATCGGTTCATAAATGACGGAGTAATGAGGTAACAAACATACAAAAAAAAACAACATACAGACGAATTGAGAACCTCCTTCTTTTTTTGAAGTCGGTTAAAAAGGTTTACTAAAATACAATATTCGTTAAGGCAGTATCTGCACGTGCAGAGAAAATCATTTCCAGACTATATTGTTTTATCATCAATGAAATCGTATATTTTATAGTATGATTGTCTAATCAAAGTACGTTTTATAACGAATCTAAATTTATTTTCTATCAATTGAGTAATTTCCTGAGAAACTTTGTTATAAAATCGAATGCAATTACCCAAAATTGAAACATTTGACTTATGTAATTTAAATTTGGAATAACAAATTTATCACGACCTCGGGTTTCCATACCATTAATATCGCCTTTCTTTTTAAGATATCCTATTTTATAATATTCTATTTTTTTACATTTTTGGGAGTTTGAAAGAACAAAAGTGATAGTATATTGTGTTTTAAAGTTCGGTATAGTGAAAAGAATGGAGTTGGTCTATATAAACATGTGTAGTTGAAGTACTCGCGCCCTTCCAAGAAGTCCTTTATAACTTCAGTAAAGCCCACTATCACTTTACTGGAAGAGTTTTACGATAAGAAGAAAAAACGAATTTACTTCCAACGTGCTTCATGTCGATTCAACTTATTTGACATTAGCAAATGCACTAGTCTGTGCGCCATGCCATGAAGAAAAAAAAGAAACTTATCACAAACTTAAAGGGTCAATAGGTACACATTATTTTTTTTACTTTTTAGAGCTTTTTTGAGTCGGGGGTTTTTAAAATTTTTAATTTAAGTTTTATTTTATGCTTCTTAAACTCGGTGAGGAGTTGGACATCCCGCTGTTTCCAGATGATACTGCAGCATCAGTTCAAGGTTACCACGTTGTTGTAATATCATTGAAGTCAAAGGTTACTTTTCGAATCGATCTGACCAGTAGAAGTTACTCGCATCCCTTTGAGAACTAGAAAAGACTTGATGATCTTCAAACGGCTGAACAGATTTCATTCTTGAATCATCGATAAGAACACCCTCGATCAAGTCACCTTGCAACGTGGCTTGCTCAGGCCGGCAGAGTGAGATGTGGGTTAAATAATTGAAGCTGTTAATCATTACTATTACCTGGAGAGTGGTGTACCTAATTTGTATAGGGCGCCTAGTATACCTCTGCAATCGACATATAATGGGATATGTATTGAAAGTTATTTAATTAGACACAAGAAAACATCACACGATGAAACAATATATATAACGTTCAATGGTGGATTCAATGAGTTCACTATATACAAAGAGTTATTAACAATTCTAAAAGATTAAATGCTATTGTAATACAACATTACATTGTTTATTATTGTTTATTTATAAAGAAAGAACATCTATTATCTAACAGCATTTAGATATTAATAAGTTTATAGAGTAATTAATAGTATGAAAGTTTTACAGGTATTGAGCTCAGATGTTACTTGTTATACAACAACATAATTTATTTATGTTATCTTAAATTCCAGAGAAATATACTTAATTATAAAGATTTAGAAACTAATACATAGTTTATGTACTGCATTTAAATTCTCAGTAGTACAGATACATAAATCAAAGTATATTTTATACATTAGAATTAAATATTAAATTTAGAGAGAAAAACATATTAGATACACAATATCTTTACGTGGAGCTAATATCTAACGGAGAGTCATTTGTTAGTTACAAGTAGAGGAGTGTTATTAGTTTTATCACTGATAAACCAAAAGAAGGAGGTGGTCATCCACCAACTGCACCTACTCCTCAGCCTTCCCACTTGTAGAGCATCTACTGAAATTATAGCACCCAAGTGCCCCGGTCCTTAAGAATGCCCCTTTAAAAAAGGGAACTGTGACCTGGCCACTCGTTCTTCCACCCAGAGCGAAGAGGATTCAGACTTCTTGATAGGCCCATAGAGTTGTGTACCAAACCATTCTAGGTACTCATTGGATATCTAAGTTATACTGAGCTTTAGATGATTTAGAATAGTTTTAAGTACTATTCCTAGGTATTCATTGAATACAGGAACAGGAGGCCCACCTGGTTTTGTTAGGTGTCCTTAGAACTCCTACCCTAACCCTAGCCCTATCATTCTAATGCTCGCCCTTCTCTACCGATGAAGTACTCACAATAGGATCCACCATGAGATTACCTAATCTACACTACTACACATTATTAAATTAAAAACATTATTTCTAATTGGGGTGCTAATCCCACACAAGTAAAGTTAGACTAGGCGACATGTGGCCTAACTAAGAGTTTCTTCATGGTTGAGGCAGCTCGTTCCGCATAAGAAAGAAAAGAATAAGGATCTAGCCAGACACGAAACGCTTCATATACCCCCACGACGAAGGTCACCTATGCTCTTACTCCTGGAACAACTAGTGAAGAGACAGTGGTCGATAAACTCTATCTAAAATTAAATCTACCTAGCGAGTCGATAAGATTAATTAATATTATACTAGTGTATGACGTTTATGTCAACTATAATTTTATTACTATTCATTAATACAACCAAATTAATGAACTTGAGACCTAATATTTCATTAATTTAGAACTCATTCTATCTGAAAACAGAGGATACTTAATCAGAGTCTATCGATATGTTTATCGATCGTACCTTTACCTCCACACTCCTAACCCTAGATAATCTAGACAATCTAGACAATCTAATCTGGTTTTGAAACTACGGTGCCACAGACGTACACACAGATACACACATTTTTAGTAAACGAGCAAGCAAGTCACCTGATGGAAAGTGATCACCACCGCCCATGGACGCCCGCAAAGTCCGGAGAATCCCGGGTGCGTTGCCGGTTTTTAAGGGAAAGGAGGGAAAGGGAGTGATGGGCCACTGACACTCTCACTCACCGAAGGAAACACAACAGCAATAGATGCTGTTATTTCACGACGATACTCAGTGAGAGGGTGGTACTTCACCGGGCGAGTCTGCCCAATTCCTGCTGCAATGCAGCATGGCTCTACCACACATACATAAATACACACGTTTAACTTATAACACCCCTCTTTCGGCGTTAGTAGTTAAAAATGTATGTTTTAATTTCAGAGACTTATGATTTTGTCTCCGATTACTATTGCCATAGGTATCATTAATGTACAGAAGGTTTAATTAAACCAACTAGAATTACGACCCGCCGCGTCTTCGCACAGGAACTTGATTACGAGATGTCAATATTTCCCAGCTTCTATAGACTAAATGTGAATGTAAGCCTTTTTCGTCATCTGCTCTAAATGATAACGAAACCCACGTTGAAATCCACTTAGTAGTTATGAACGAATGCACAAACAAACGCGAAATGTGGCATTGTTTTATATTACAGATACTGCATTGTAAGTAGGTTTGTCAGATGGTCGGGATTCATTCAAACTGTCCCGATATTTCATATAATGTCCAGACTTCTGACAAAATACAAAATATCCCGACAGACGGCTTCTCGTACAGTCTGGTAATTCTAATGTAGGTATGTCTAAACCTGATTCCATGATGAGGATAAACAGAGAAATGACATTACTTCTTAATGAATATGACCACTTATTGCATGATAAAATTAATTTACAAATAACATTTTTTTACAATGTAATGTAAATGGTAGAGATGGTACGAAAAAATTGTCAATAGATTAAAAAATGCTAACCATGCAGAAATCTTTAGTCCATTCATAGTTAATTTATATTGTATACGTTTAGGGATACTCGCAAAGGTGTTTTTTCGAAAAGAGAAAGTACAGATTAACAGGAATAACTAAGGATCGATCGTCAATAGATTTTATGGTTGGTTTCCTTGCGTCAATGGTGTGTACACAATGGTTACTCTCACTAATTCTCTGAAGTACAACGCAAATTATAATTAACTGATAACGCGGCTCTGTGTATTCATAGCTTTATCGACGGCTCTTACATGTACATGTACAAGTCATAAATTCACAACTTTAATTTTTTTTACATCTTTTACATTAACATGCATAGAGTACTTATTAATCGGTTTATTAAATTACTAGATTTTGACGGCGATTTCGTGGAATTTGAAACAGTAGCCAATGTCCCCTTTTTCAGGGTTTATTTTATCTATCCATTCTAAATCTCATGAAAATTGATCCAGCTGGTTTAGTCGTGAAAGCCAAACAAACAACTTTCGCATTTGTAATATCAGTGTGGAAGTACGGATATTCATATATTATGTCGCTTTTTATGTTACCATCTGCAAGTTAAACGCTTAAACTGATCTAAGTGAATAAAGTATCGTTAGAACAGTGAACTCTAACCTGTTTTAAATGGTAATTACACCACTTTTCCTGTAACAAAATTATGCAAAAACTGACATTAATAACGCAAGTGAAACAAATTTTTAAATATACAGGTATTAAATATCTTAGCCAAATACAACATCGACATATTTCAGAAACTCATTTCAATATATATATTAATGAGTTATAAGCTTTAGAATCAGTCTAACTTTAAACTCCTGTAAAATTATTTTTTACGTATTTTGTACTTACTCGCATTATTAAACGCAGGCGCCGTCGTTATGTTCGTTCATGTGTTAAGTAAGACAGGTAGCTTTATGACTTGACGGTTCCCTTTGTCCATTAGTTTTTTATTAAAAAGCAATTTTGGATGATTATTCTGTAGATTAAGAATGGTTTTAAGTGAGCAAAATGTTATAGTTTCGTTGAAAAACCTAATCCATAATTACAAGAATTTTAAATGTACCTCGTAGTCTTTGACTGGCTCTTCAGTCCATTTTTTAAATAAAAACCACTTATTTTTTTAATTCTAAAACTTTTTTGTATAAAAAAAAAATACTTACATATTACTGAAAAATGAGGCAAAACAACCTGCTATGTGTTTAGTTATTAATATTAGTGATAAAATGTTACAATAATAATATTATTAATAGATGACAACACTAAAGAAAGGAATGCTTAGATGGTTCGGACTTTTACGTTCATTTTGTAAACGCATTATCAATGTATGCTAATATAAGACAGGTAAAACGCTACGTAACTTGGAGCGTAACATTGGTAGGAAAGCGAATTTATTCAATATATTCTAAAACATGACTAAGATAAAAACTAAGATGGTTCGGGCACATGGAAAAATTGAGTGATGAATAACTGACGAAGAAAATATACAGAGCAAAAGCGAATGGTAAAAGAAGCCAAGGAAGACCAAGGCTGACTTATGAAGATCAAATGGCCAGAGTGTTAGCAGATGGAAATGTCAAAAGTTCTCGCATAACTAGGCAAAAATTTGTGAGGAGAATGACGAGATTTGAGGAAGCGACAGAAGTATGTAAGAACCGCGACGCTTGGCGCTCCGTCCTCTCTGACTACCCGGTTAGGGATACAGCATGAGGATATGTATGTATGTATGTATGACAACACTGTTGTTTGTGAGCTTTGCTACCATTGTTACTTAACGATAGTATATTCGCGATTTTAACAATTGGTATTTTGAACACCAATTTTAAAAATAATTCAGTTGAGAATTACACGAACTAGCGAAAGCATTTCTCTTCATTATATCTCTATATTATGTATACCTTTCCATCCACGTTGATATCCTAGAACGATAAACTTTCACATGCATGTCTAAATTCCTGCTTTCATTCGAAACTCCACGAAGTTTTTTCATTTTTCTTTTTAAAAGCCACAACCATTTAGGTACTATTACTTTTTCAAACAGAGTTAGCATTCTTTAGGAAAAACATCTGTAACAGAAAGACACTAAGATGACTCCGTAATTATTCCGTTTTTTCCAATATTGGAAGCAATACTAAAAACATCTTATGTTGAAAAAAAATCGTCAAGTGTGTTCGATTCGCGCCTAAGAGTTCGTACGTTATATACGAAATATTTTTGTAAACTTAAATTGTAAAAATCTGTAAAACTTGGTAAGTAAAAATCATTAGGTAAGACTTCACATTCCCTAAAATTATTATTAAGTTCAGTACGTAACAATTAGGATTCCTACCCTCTATCAGATTTCAATTACCCTCTCAAGATATCTCGCAGTTCGGGGGATATCATGAGTCCGAGGGTAGAGAATGGAGCCCTTGGATCAAGAAATATAATAGCCGGAGTCATAATAGCTGCCGCTCTTACCACCGCGTGTCAAACGAATTTTACTGTCATGTTCTCATTAAGCGTAACCACGAGCTAAACGGTTAGCTATAGTAAGGTTGGCAGCCTCGTAATGTTAGTGTAATTCTTGTCAGCTCATGGCCGAATTTACGTACTGAAATAATTATTTGCAAAATACTCATAACACTTTCAGTGTTTTGGATACAGTATTCACAAAAATAAAAATGTGTCATGTTCGGCTTCTTGTCGTTATACTGTGACCTTCCCTGGTCACGGACATTAGTAAAAATCTAGAAACTCGGTCAACAAAAAAAGGACATCGTAAGGACGCCCTTTTAGAGCAAATGCTCCGTCCGCTGTGATACTTGACTGGCCCGTTGGCGCAGTGGCATATGCATCTGCTTTCCAGACTAGGGCCCCGGGTTCGATCCCCGGTCAGGTCAATTTAGGAAATGAACTTTTCTAAATTGGCTTGGAGTCTGGGTGTTACTGGGAACTCCTCCAGAGTTCATTGTGTGGTACCCATAGTACAAGCTTACTGCTTAGTTTGGGTTCACACAATCTGTGTAATTGTCTGAAGAATTATTATTATTATTACTTGGTCCGAGGATTTTGGCCTAAATAAATATCTAGGATAGGTCTACAATTAACTTCTTTTCTAATTCTGGAAGGAAATGATATATGAAAGAATCATCAATATAAATTGTAGAAATAATAAAGTATGCGTTGTTTTAGAATTATATTACACAAAAATACGGTACGTTTAACAACCAAAAAAAGAAATGTCCTTTAAAAACATAGACTATAACGTTTTACACATATAAGTATGTTCAGTTAAAAAGATACTTTGTGGCTACATGTTACAGTGCCCATCCACAACACAGAGCAACACCGCATCACAGACCACAAACGTTACGGTCTATAAGCTGGGGCTTGCGTTCCAGAACAATAATACTATAACATAACATAAATAACTGTCTCCACTAATCACGCACGTTAGTAAAAGTCCCGAAAGTCGGTCAACAAAAAACGGACACGCTCTTAGAGCAAATGCTTTGTTCATTTTCATTCTTGGTCCGAGATGGAACCGGACAGTAAGAGTGCGCGGATGATCTTTAAATTTGAGCTGAGCATTCATATATAACTTGTACCTAAGTGTGAAAACAAGTGAAGGTGATGTTACTCGTGTCTTTGGTGTTATGCATGGAGCACTCAACCTATAGAGCAGCAATGTCATTTATTTTGTATGGAAACAAATTACGTCTCTGGTAAACACTGTGGCAGTTACTGGCGTTCTGTTTTATATTTTGATTTTTTGCTGTTTTTGTCATAACACCGAATAGAGCAATAAGCCATTACATGAATATTTAAATATATGTCCAGTTTTGGTTATGTACTGCTTAATGCGAACGAGAGTTGATACTTGTTAGTGTAAAAAACTGAGCAGTGGTGAATACTATGGTCCGATATTTCATATCTATAGGTTGAATGCTCTGTGGTGTTATGTAAGGAAATAGAGGATAAGAGGGGCATAATAGACGAGATCAAGTTTGCAATTGACCTCTGCTTAGATTAACTAATTAATTTGTGGAATACTATGCCAGATTTCAAATGTATACGTCACACAGTTTCTGAGAAAAACGGCTGCAACAAATAGACAAATGAACTGACGGTCAAACAGACATGTGGTCAAACGGTCAGGCGGTCAGTTGGATGGAAGAAGAGTGATCTTATAGTGGTAACCTTTTTTGCTTTTAAATGCGAACGCGTGGAACTCTAAAACTGGTAAATAGCAAATCGATTACAAAGATACGAATTGAGTATTGAAAGAAAAGTTCAATACAGTGTTTGTGAGAGTAGTGCGGGGCGGCGCGGGACTTGCGTCAATCGAACTCATCTCGCAGTTATCAAGGGCTCGCAGTTATATTAATAAAAGCGCGCTCGCTTCGCTCCAGCGGCTTCGAAAGAGCAACACGGCGGCACGGCGCGGCCCATTATCGCCTTCATTGACGCATATTCAATTAACTTCGACGCTTTGTCAGATCACAGCACATTCCAACAATGCTCCCTTCCCTCCCTCCCACCCCTGCAGGTTAATAATGATTATTAATATAGTTTAGTAGTCGTTAGGTCTAAATGAAGCGCCGCGACAACTTGTCTAATATCGTTCAGCGCAAATACTCGCGGTCGTGCTACAACGGGAGGCGGCTGATGGAGTTCACTGATTAGAATAGCGCGTATTTTATAATTTACATGTAGTAGTATGTACATATTATTATTAATTAAACTATTTTATTTTTTGGAATATTCCATTCCAGTACATTTGAGGTTGTATTTTTAGGAAAAGAATTCAAATGTAAAAAAAATACCGAATTAAAGGCGTTAAAGTTAAAAATTTTTAAGCTTTTATTAATTGAAAACGCAACAATATATCAATTTTGACATTATCATCGAAAATTTTTCACTTGACTTATCATTAACTTATGACTATTCTTATTTTTTTATTCTTTCTGACGTAAAAATAATGTAAGTGTAGTATTTTCCTCCAGAACTTCGGTTCTTAATTGAGTGTATGTGAGACGATGAAATACTTCTTGTCTCACTACTGTTCCTAAATTTCTGACAAAATACTCGAAAAATATAGTTGCGTCTTCATTTCACACATAAACACTGTATTTATTATAAAACTCATATTTATCTCATCAACATATTAAATTATTTTTGAACAATATTTCGATATTTTTCCCTACTTTCAAAGTCAAAATCAAAGTCAAATCAGTTTATACAAATAAACTCAATTACAAGGTATTTTTGAATGTCAAATCTACTTTAGTTCGGTTCACATAGTAAACTTGGACACTGAAAAGAACCGACAAGAAACTCAGTCAGGTATAATTTTTTCAATTTCATTTTACAAAAGGCTTATTAAAATATAATATTTTCATTAAGCCAGTAAATCCATGTGCAGAGAAGATCATTTTCAGACTATTGTTTTATCTTCAATGAAATCGTTTATTTTATAGTATGATTGTCTAATCAATTTTTGGGTAACTGCGTTCGTTTTTATAATAAAGTTCCTCAAGAAGTTACTCAATTAACAGAAAATATATTTAGATTAGTTATAAAACGTACATTGATTAGACAATCATACTATAAAATAAACGATTTCGTTGAAGATAAAACAATAGTCTGGAATTGATTTTCTCTGCACATGCATTTACTGGCTCTCTGAATATTGTATTTTAATAAACCTTTTGTAAAATGATGTTGAAAAAATTATACCTGACTGAGTTTCTTGTCGGTTCTTCTCAGTGTCCAGGTTTTCTTTTCTCTTCTCTTTGAACCGAACTAAAGTAGATTTGACGTTCAAAAATACCTCGTGATTGGGTTTACTTGAATAAATTGATTTGACTTTGACTTTGAGTATATACGCAATATGGAGTATGGATTATCTATCGTTTTCAGACAATAAATTAAAAAATTATATTCCAATAAACTAACCAACCATCATCGACCAGTGCAATAAAATGTTGATCAATCCGTGTAGATTAACCCTAGAGATGATCGATCTCCTTTACATAGATATTCTATCGTAGTGTATCGTCGCGAGCTCCCATACTAGATGTATGAGCGAGCCGGGTCGAGAAGCCGTCGCTATATTAAACGCCTTCGGAACACTCGCTCTAACATCTCATCTATTACTGTAATTCAGTTACAATTACATTCAGATTATTACTGAAATCGCGTTTTAGTAAGTTTATACTTTATAACTTATTTTCTAAGAATTAATCGATTAGAAAACTATCATTTCACCAATATTGTTTTATTCTTAAGGATAAATTGACTTTTGTTAAAGGACTCATGAGTCGACGTCGTCAGTGAAAAAAGTAGTTATCATTTTAAACAAGATCATCATTTTGAAATATCAAAGAGAAATGGATATTCGAACAAGATTTTTTTTTTATTTTAGCTATACAAAACAGATTACATCCAAAAATGATACAATCATTACAAAAAAAAACACAAAAAACAGGATAATCCAAAGTATACACAAGTAAATGAACAGTAATATCTAACTTATTGATTACAAAGACAAATAAGATATTGTATAGACTCAGGTGTTACATACATGCATATATATCTTCACGCTGTATCCCCAATGGGGTAGTCAGAGAGGACGGAGCGCCGAGCGTCAGACTCAGGTGTTACTTTGCGGAAATCTATTTCATGTGATAAGTTCCTGAAATCTTTTAGCTATTTTCCTCTCAAACTCCAAAAACCACCAATCGACACGTGTTTCGCCTCTCAACGAAGCATCCTCAGGATATTCCAGAGATCAGACGACTGGAGGTTTTAGAGTTTGAGCGGAAAATAACTAAATGATTTCAGGAATTCATCACAACAAATACAAAGACTGTTTTTTGATTTGACTATTATTAATTCCTCCTGTCGTTTTCGAAACTAATATTAACTAGACTTTGAATTTTAAACGTGTATATATATTAGCAAACATGTAGAATTTTATATAATATGAAGCCTTATTTTTAAAAAACACAGCCAACGTGTCCCGAAGTTAATAACAAGTAACAACACTACATACTCTATAGTTATACAGGTTCAGCTCAAGCGTGTGACAACGCGTCGCCACGTCGCTATGCCTTTAATTATGGATGATAATTCTTTATTTACAAAACACAGGCAACGTGTTCTGAAGTGAATAACAACACTGCATACGCTATAGGTATACGAGCTC
Organism: Zeuzera pyrina; assembly: GCA_907165235.1. NCBI lineage: Eukaryota > Metazoa > Arthropoda > Insecta > Lepidoptera > Cossidae > Zeuzera > Zeuzera pyrina. The sequence continues at coordinate 16,862,868 of OU015640.1, forward strand.
GGTACAAGCGCGTGGCGACGCGTCGCCTTGTCTGATTTGCCGCATAAGGTGTTACATCTAAATAAGTCTAAGTGTATCCTATATCTTACAGATATTTACCATTATATAGATATGGTTCACACACAAAGTTAAATTCATAAAATTTATAGTTTTAGTAAGTACAAAATAACTATCCCTTACTAATCAAAACTCAAGTAAAAAAATCACTTTATAAATACGATACAAATACCTATATAATAAAATTTGACAGTTACTGAAATCGGTGCCAAGCACTACCAAACTGTTCAGTTGTTGCACATTGATTTGGCACCGCTTTCGAAAATTAACAAAAATAAATTTCTCCCTTTTGAGTGACCTTGGCCTAAATAAATATTTAGGGCAGGTCTACAATTAACTTCTTTTCTAATTCTGGAACGTTATGACATACAAGAGAATCATCAATATAAATAAAGGTTATAAGCAGAAAGCAGTTCGCCTAATTGGTGTATTTTCGAAGTCCAAGCTCCAATATCGGTGAAATTTAAAGGGAACCTCGGAAGTACACTCTTTAAAACAGATGAAGAATTTTTGAAATCGGTCCACAATTGACGAAGTTATCTGTGAACATACATAAAAAAAACATGCATGCAGACGAACACAGAATATCCTCCTTTTTTGAAGTCAGTTAAAAATAAAGTACTCTTCATTTTTAACTGACTTTTATTGAACTTTTACTGAAGACCATTTATTGACTTAAAATTTTGTAACTTTATGTCGATGTTATTCCACAGCTCTTGTTCTTCCAAAAATAAATAATAAATTAAAGTTGTTATAAGTAGTTTTCTCATACGTACATACGTAAAAAGAAAAAAGAATTTAAAAAAAAATTAATGAATAAATTAACGACTGTCATACATAAAATATGCATATATATAAAAGTTACACAAATTCACAGTACTAATAGAGAAATACAAATAAATTATACATACATAAGTGTACTGTATAATATAACGAGATAAATTGATCACAACTCGAAGGATTTGTGTTTGAATAACTATTTATTGGATTAGTTTCTGAATTCAATCACTTTGAGGCGGTTATGAGCAGTTCAAATTGGTTTTCGAGAAACTAATTCGTTAATGTTGTCAAAGTGTTACGAAGTTGTTTGTATGATCTCGTATACATATGATAGTTAAACAGGGACTTGCTTCGTCTTTTCAACTATTCCTTTCATACGACTAATAAATTATGTGTTAAAATAGAAACAAATATATGAAATATAAAGAGGTCCAAATAATTTAGCCCCGCGGCCATTTTGAATTTTGTTTTTGTTTTTAAATATGCCAAATCCGGCATTTTAGAATAAATATTGATTTATATATCGAATAATAACGATTTTATAACTATTTATAATATCAGCACCTGGACGATAAAACTTTACTCTCCGTTTTTACGTTCGATTGTATATAAAAAAAGTCTGACCATATTGCAGGATTTGAACACGCACAAATCGACGTGATTATTCTACGCTTTAGTCACTGTGCTATTGAGAACGTATTCTGCTAAATTACCCATCAATGTTAATTATTATAATTTATAAGTGTGCAAAAACACGAAGACAACAATTTTTCCAAAATTGAGACCTAGCTTGATCGATTTTTTGCACACATAATTCTCTATATTGTAAATTTCATCGAAGTTGTTAGAACTGTTTTTGGGAACGCGATACATTTATATGCGTAAATATTGCTTGTTTAACAGTGTAGTTAAAGCAACTGCAATTGCATAACAGCGTTGTAATAACCGTTTTGTAGCGTATTGTTGGACACATGTTGGCTCCGACGAGTGAAATAAATAACGTCTATAAGCCGAAGTACGTCATCATATCTCTTGATACTGCGTGAGCTAAAAACGCTCGCGATCATCACAAACCGCGTTACGTTCTCGTCGTTGTTTCAGGCGCTCGAATTATTAGGGGTCCGTAGTAAAACAAAGGATTGCCACCGCGCAGACAGGTATATTACTTGTCGTATACTTTTCTTGGACATACCTACATACATACATGTCGTCAAGCTGCATTCCTGACGAGGTAGTCAGACAGGACGAAGTGCCGATCCGTGATTCTTCTATATTTTGCATACATCTTTAGCCGCTACGAATCTCATCATTACACAGTACATACTTTCGCCAATGTACGCGAGTGCTTTTGATATTATCGTCAGCTAACACTTTGCCTATTTGAACTTCAGAAGTCGGTCTTGGGCTTCCTAGGCTTCTGCTAAATACATTTTTAACTGAATTAAAAAAAGATGTTTTTTTTATGTTGGTTTCTTGTATTAATATTAAATTATTATTATCAATAGTAAGTCTTATATTAATATTAAGTTAACTATAGACCTGACTTAGATATTTATTGTATGTTGTTGTTAATTATTGTTAGATATTTATATATATAGTGCCAAATCAATGTGCAAAAACAGAAAGTCTATTAGTTTGGTAGGCTTGGCACCGACTTCACTAACTGTCAAAGTTAATTATGTAGATATGTGTAGGTATCGTATTTATACAATTATTTTAATTGTACTTGAGTTTTGATTAGTAAAGTATAGTTATTTTGTACTTTTCAGTGTTTTTTTAAGTCGGTTTATTTTTTTTTTTAACATCAATTTACAATAGATTTATATTTCGTTCAGAAAGACAGCAAATACATGTGCAGTTATTTCCAGGCAATTCATTTAAATCGTTTATTTTTTGGTACGATTGCCTCGTATGATTGAAGAATTTTTGCAAATAAAATTGTCATACAACCTTATGATATTGTGTATTTCTTCATTACTTTCTTCTTTGTTTTTTAAAATCTTACTTTGTATTATAAATTCCATTATTTAAAAATACATACGAAACTCTCGACATACAAGCCGTATTCATTCTTAACAAATGTTTGAGTTCATTGTTACTCTAATTAATTTATACATATTGCTACTGATTTACACAGATAACCCAAAAATCACTCAAACCATCAGCGTGAAGTCAACTTTGCCGACAGGGAGTGGTGCGGTACTGAAGCCATGGCGCTGGTTTCAGAAATAGCGCCAAACAATCGCCCTCGTGTTGTTTGACACTTAATTGCTCTCCGACTCATTCCCGGGTGACTTCGTTTTGGAATACGCCCACGAATCGTTTTTAGCAAGTGCTTAATTACCTACGCGAGCACAAACTGATGCTACTTACAGTACTGTAAGTTTCGTTTCTTTAGCTCCTAGACAATAATATATAATACATACATACACATCTTCACGCTGTATCCCCAACGGGGTAGTCAGAGAGGACGGAGCGCCAAGCGTCCCGGTCCTTACATACATTCAGTCAAGAAAGTATCGGGAATGGATGATTTGTTTATGGTTCCAAATTCAATTTTTTGTTTTTTTTTGTTGTTGTTAGATTGGCACAACTGTTTTCCATTTTGGCGTGGAGTTTGAGTTGCATCTGTTATTTAGATTAAATACAGTGCTGTTTTTAATTATATCATTCTAGTGTATATTGCGAATTTCATAATGGACAAAAACATCGAAAAAAGAGTTTGTCTTAAATTTTGCATCACCAATGGAATTTCGTGTTCGGAGTCACTGAAAATGTTACAGAAGGCTTACGGTTAATCGACTTTGTCAAAAACACGTGCTTATGAGTGGTACAAAGCGTTCAAAAGCGGTCGAGATGTGTTGGAAGATTTGCCTCGCTCGGGTAGGCCATCAACGTCTGCAACTGAAGTTAATATCGCAAAAGTGAAGGAAATAGTGACTGAAAATCCTCATTCAAGTTTGAGAGAGATAGGCGCCGAACTTTCTGTGTCTCACGAGTCGATCCGTACCATTTTAAATAATCACTTGGGTATGAAACATGTTGCCGCTTGGCTAGACCAAAAGACCTGAATTTTCGTCAAAAACTCAATCGCATAAGAGTCGCTGAGGACATGTTAGAACGAGTCAATTTCGATCTAACATTCATGAAACGCATTGTTACTGGTGACGAGACGTGGGTTTACGAGTTTGACATGCGAACTAGTCAACAAGCTTCGGAGTGGCGCCTTCCAACTGAACCGAAACCGAAAAAACCACGCCAAAGTCAATCAGAGTCAAAGTCATGTTGAATGTTTTCTTTAACTATCGCGGTGTTGTGCACTCGGAATTCTTGCCGGAAGCTCAAACGGTAAATAAAGAATATTATTTGGGCTTTATGTGGCGTTTAAGAGAGCAAATTCGACGAAAACGGTTAGATTTGTGGAAAGAAAATTCTTGGATTTTGCACCACGATAATGCGCCTTCGCACAAGGCCATCATTGTGATCGAATTTTTGACCAAAAACTCAACAAATACCATCGAGCAACCACCTTATTCACCAGATATGGCTCCAGCCGACTTCTTTCTTTTTCCTGAACTCAAATTACCACTTCGTGGCACCCGTTTTCATTCGGTAAAAGACATAAAGTAGAATTCGTGGCGCGCACTGAACTCAATTCCGGAAAAAGCGTTTAAAAAATGTTTTGATGATTGGATTATTCGTTGGCGTAAGTGTATCGTTTTTGAAGGAGCATACTTTGAAGGTGATAAAATAAATTTGGATGAATAACTAACATTTCGTGTATTATTGATCTTTTCCCGGTACTTTCTTGACAGTGTAGTACTTCTTTCGCTTCCTCAAATCTCATCATTCTCCTATATGCAAGAGCTTTTGACATTTCCATCCGCTAACACTCTGGCTATTCGATCTTCATAAGTCAACCTTGATCTTCCTTGGCTTCTTTTACCACTCACTTTCGCCTTGTATATTTTCTTCGTCAGTCTTTCATCACTCATTATTTCTATGTGCCCAAACCATCTAAGCATTCCTTTCTTCATTTTTACAATAACACTGTCATGCAACCCTGTCATACTGCGTGTCTCTTCATTGCTTATCCTGTCCGCAAGGGTGACACCGCACATAATATTTAATAATAATAATAAAAAAAAAATGTATATGGAGTTTATTGCAATTTTAAACGAGGGACGAACTTGAAAAACATGTTTACATAAAATACTGTAGATTTCTAAAAATATTTACAAATTCTGCTTCGCTCTCTTAACATATCTTCAACGGCAACTGGTTTCATAGTTATTTGTATGGACGACGGCAGCGCATTCGTATAGACGACTCATTTTCTTCTTGGTGTCATACGACTGCCGGTGTCCCACAAGGTGGCGTGTTGTCACCTCTTCTGTTTGCTATTTTCATCAATTCTATTACTCTTCGTATATCTTCTTCCTACCTATTTACATCTACTTCCTACCTACCTACCTACATCTTTATGCAGACTATCTTCAAATTTCCACACATGCCACATTAGAAAACTTTCATAATGCTTTAGCTGCCACCAAAGAGGATTTAAATAAAATATCTCAATGGAGTAAGTCCTACGGCTTAAAGGTAAATCCCTCTAAGACCCAGGTCATTATTGTTGGCAGCACCAGTGTGATTTCGAAGATAGACTGGAAATCGCTTCTTTTAGTTTTCTTTGACGGAAACCATATTACGTATAGCGATCACGTAAAAAATCTTGGCATTTATATCGATCGCACTTTGTCCTGATCAACACAGATCGCCGAGGTCAGCAGGAGACTGTTCGCTGCTGTAGGATCACTAAAGAGATTACGTAAATTTCTGCCTCTTGTCATTAGAGTTACGCTTGCACAGTCACTATTATTACCTATTCTCGACTACGCAGACGTCAGCTATCTTGATCTCACCGAGGAGCAGCTTAATAAACTTGAGCGACTTCAGAATTTCTGTATACGTTTCATATTTGGTCTTCGCAAATATGATCATGTTTCTGAATTTCGTGCACAACTCAAGTGGATCCCTATTCGTCTTTGCCGGAACACACACCTTCTTTCCCTCCTTTATTCTGTTTTATTTAACCCCACGACACCGACATATTTAAAATATAACTTCAAGTTTCGCAGCGATGAAGAACGTAGTTTGACAACTAGTGAAACTCTTCGTCTTGAAACCCCTTTTCACACTTCCCAGTTCTTTTCTCGATCGTTCTCAGTACAAGCTGTTCGATTATAGAACTCCCTACCTATTACTGTAAGACGTGCCAACACCCTTTTTAGTTTTAAACGTCAACTTAAAACTTATTATCTTTCCTACTCGCTGTTATTTTATTTATTTATTTAATTTTTCATTTGTCTGTGTATGTGTCCATATGTATAATATTATGTATAATATGTATAACATGTATTATGTAATAATTATGTAGATATGTAGAGAGTGCATTATATATTGTTATATATTATATCATATTATACATTATTATAAATGTAAATAATATGCGTATTTTTTATTATTTACTTATTTATAATACTTATAAGTACTCATGTCAATATCAATTTTGCATCACCTACCCCAAATGTACTCTAAAGCTTTCTGTTACCCTAAGGTTGCCTGGAAGAGATCGCTTTAGCGATAAGGTCGCCCAAATTGTACAACTTTTATTTTTTATTCATATTGTATACATTTGTATACTTTTAATGGTGTAATAAAAGAGTATTATTATTATTGTTAATATTTTTCAATTAACCCTGTACAAGCGGGTCTAATCATTTTTGTCGCATACTATGTGCGAGTCTCTACTCTCTGTATGTTGTATGTGATAAAGTTTAATTATAGTTTTTGTGAATAAGTTTTCTGGTTAACTTCGCTACATGTAGTATTGATATAGTTAATCTTTAAGAGAGATCGCGAGATAATCCCGGTTTTAATTTATCGAACTACATATTTCGAATGCGCTCTGGCTATATATCTAATCACCAAAACTGAACTTTTTTAATAACATATTTGTAGAGTTACGTGTAAAATATATCGTTTACGTGTCTGTTGTCTTGTGTCGAAATAGCGAGCGGTTATTCCCACTGTCGACGTTGGCCGCCCGTCACCAGCGCCTCGCCACACTTGGCAGCGGCGCTTACTTCTATATAAGTAATCACCGCGTACCTCTTCGTAGGTTATCAATAGTCAGTGACGGATGCGAGAACTTCATCCAAATACACTGACAAACTTGGCAGATATCGAGACTTGATTATTCTGAATGGCTTACACACTTAAATATTCTACTGAGTTTATTACTGGATGGACTTTAGTTTCATTATGTTTTGCTGAGGTTTTTTCTGAACTCGAAGTAGAGTTAACTCTTATTAGAAATTTGAACTCGATATCGATCATACAATTTTATTTTATAAACATTGTAGTAAAAAACAGAATCTTGAAACTATTTTCACAAACATATGAAGGCAATTACAGATTCCATAAGAAATACAAATTAACAAGTGGTTAAAATAAAAATGTCGCAATTCAAAAAATAATACAACACAACCAAAATATGTTGCAATAATTGTGGCTCTACAAAAACATTTGCATGAAACACATACCAATAGCTTAATTAAAATATCTGAATTCATACGCATAATTTAATAACAACGATTTGGAATGTCTATGTATGTAAAATACATCATCTAACATCCAATATTAGCGGTGCCAACACTTATCGGAACACCACGTTGTCTAACCCGGACTCGTACAATACCTCTGCCATGAGTTTCATTGGTTGATCAGGAAACTGATAACAATGAAACAAATAATTTGTATGAAAAATCATACATGTTTTATTGCATGTAACTGGTAAAGATACACGAGTAACTTGGCTAGTTGAAAACAATCTAAAAGAATAGTTTTAATGCATTTCACCATGGCTTTAGAAGTATTTACACTATGATTTCAATTGAGACCAGAACAACGAGATTGTGAAATTAAAATTATTCTAAATAACAGAGATAGCCAATGATCATGCACGTGCTTTGAAAATTTGACCAATGTTAACTCTTCGTTATCAGTGTGCCCAGCCGAATGATTCAATAATACATACGATTAACTTGAATCTTTTCCGTAATATTGATACACATGCTCCAACGTCATCAAAGATACTTTGCCGTCTTAGTCATTTAAAACATTGGATCCCCAACAAGCCACGTGTAGCACGCGTCGGATCTGTCATAACAATCCGCTGACAATTAACAATGAACAGTGGAATATGTGTAAATGCAACCGAATGAAAAATGTCCAAGTACCGAAATAGCGATGTCGACGTCAAATGGAGTGACGGAGTTCATTGAATTCAAAATCTAAGGGTCGTCTGATAAGACTGCGAGTGAATTAGGACAAGGCCAGGACGATGACGTTGGATCCCAGCAGTGCGCGAAATTGAATAGTAAACAACAGATGTGGACAACACGCGTGGTCCCGCGCAGCCGCGTCGCTCCAGGAGACCGCGGTATTAATAGAAAAGTCGGGCGATCGCTTTTTTCACTCATGCTGCCCTCAACCGTAGTATATTTACGGAAACGACGCTCTACACGCGAAACATAAGCTTATCACCGGAGGAATAGTCTCGAGTTCCCGTGGCGACAGGCGCCGCCGATATTCGTTAAAATTAGAGAACGCTTTTAACCGCGGGAGCAGTCTTTACTATTTATGGTAATGCACACGGTGGCTAATTCCGACGCGTGTGGGGTAACCTCTGCGAGCTAATTATAGCGGCTCCGGCGCGCTGCCGCCGGACCGGACACCAAGAATTTGGGATCTGTGATAAGTAGGCGTTTAGTATTTGTGGAAATATTGACGACATGATTGACCTACTTTCACACAGGTGCGGTAACACTTACTGACATATTTGCAATTGTAATTTTACACGAGTGACGGAACAGACCGTCGACATAGGAGTGCGGGAGCGGGGACTGGGAAGGAAAGGCAATATTGATATCGAAAACCAAAGTCAACCATTGTATAAAAAGAAATAATGTAATTAAAATAAATAAATTAACCGTTTATTTATTAATTACATTTTGGCTTGAGATCCATAACGATCCCGTGTATAATAAAAATAAAAAAAGAAATTAAATTTATATAAATTTTACAATAAATTACATTACAATAAGATGGCGTTATATTTAGATGTTCAGTTCTGTCAGGTATCACTACGTACAACGTACAAATGCTTGCGTTCCGAACTCGAAACAGAGCACCACAACACACAGCACTTCGCTCACGCGGCGGCGACGGCCCGCGGCGGCCCGCAGCGACGCGTTGCGGCCCGCAGCGGCCCGCGGGGGGCCGCGGGAGGGTTAACGATGCGCTTAGAAGCACTTGCGGTGGACGATGCCAGGGCCGGACTCGTCGTATTCCTCCTTGGAGATCCACATCTGCTGGAAGGTGGACAGGGAGGCCAGGATGGAGCCACCGATCCATACGGAGTACTTCCTCTCGGGGGGAGCGATGATCTTGATCTTGATGGTGGAGGGAGCGAGGGCGGTGATTTCCTTCTGCATCCTGTCGGCGATACCGGGGTACATGGTAGTACCACCAGACATGACAGTGTTGGCGTACAGGTCCTTACGGATGTCAACGTCGCACTTCATGATGGAGTTGTACACGGTTTCGTGGATACCGCACGATTCCATACCCAGGAAGGAAGGCTGGAAGAGGGCTTCAGGGCAACGGAACCTCTCGTTACCGATGGTGATCACCTGACCGTCAGGAAGTTCGTAGCTCTTCTCGAGAGAGGTGGAGGCGGCAGCGGTGGCCATTTCCTGTTCGAAGTCCAGGGCGACATAGCAAAGTTTTTCCTTGATGTCACGTACGATTTCCCTCTCAGCCGTGGTGGTGAATGAGTAACCCCTCTCGGTGAGGATCTTCATGAGGTAGTCGGTCAAATCGCGACCGGCCAAGTCCAGACGGAGGATGGCGTGGGGCAGGGCGTAACCTTCATAGATGGGTACAGTGTGGGAGACACCGTCACCGGAGTCCAACACGATACCAGTGGTACGACCGGAGGCGTACAGGGAAAGCACAGCCTGGATAGCGACGTACATAGCCGGGGAGTTGAAGGTTTCAAACATGATCTGGGTCATCTTCTCCCTGTTGGCCTTAGGGTTAAGAGGAGCTTCGGTCAAGAGAACCGGGTGTTCCTCAGGGGCGACGCGCAGCTCGTTGTAGAAGGTGTGATGCCAGATCTTCTCCATGTCGTCCCAGTTGGTGATGATGCCGTGTTCGATGGGGTACTTCAGGGTGAGGATACCTCTTTTGCTCTGAGCTTCATCACCCACATAGGAGTCTTTTTGGCCCATACCGACCATCACGCCCTGATGACGCGGGCGGCCCACGATGGACGGGAACACGGCGCGGGGCGCGTCGTCGCCGGCGAAACCGGCCTTGCACATGCCGGAGCCATTGTCCACTACGAGCGCAGCAACATCGTCGTCGCACATGGTGACTGTTTTTGTGTATTCGGGACGCGCTGGAAGTTGACTCTACGGCAGCGAGACTGCGAGTGCGGCGCTCAGCGCTCTGCTCACTTTATATACGCGCCGCCCGCGCCGGCTCCGCGCTCCATACAAGGCGTGCGCGCGCGCCGCCGCGCTCCCGCCCCACGCTCGCGCTCGCAGCCCTCGCGCTCTGCCTCAAGCCCTCCAACCCTCTATTCTCCCCTAAACGACCACACTCGCTGTAAAGCCTCATCGCCATCAAGAATCGCGAACTGCCGAGCCGTCCTTTTGAGGCGTTAGGCGGGCGCGACGCCCGTTATATCCAACTAATACAAAACACCGCCGTTACATTTTGTTCGTGCAGATTCGCTTCATATTAGGCTTTCAGAGAAATAAATATTATTTTTTCTATCGCAAAGTAAAATGATCGTTTTCTATAATTACTTCAAGAGCAAACGCGTTTTTACATACTGGCAAAAAAATCGCATAGTTTTTGTAGCGCATTTAAATTTCATATCTTCCCATCAAAAAATCGCATTACTCAGACTGGTTTCAAAGTATTATTTTGTCTTGCCTTGATCCACTGTCCACCCACAATGAGAAATTATTAGAAGCGTGAAGATATTTCAAATTTTATATACTTAACTGTTAATATGTTTAATACGTAAATTACATATGTATAATTATATATTAATTACGACATAATTACGAATGTAAAACAAATCAAAAATTCATGCCTTGTCTTGAAATATTTATCTCGTTTCTTAGATATTTTTCTTTAAAAAACACTTTTTGGTCTCCAAATTTCAACAGTTTCTAATGTTTATTCAAAAATTACTTTTAACAGAAGACGTAACCGGCTTTACGTTATCATTCTAAAGAAGCAAACGGAGAGGACTGACAGACAAATATCTAAGTATTTGCATATATTCGCAGGGTCAATTGCAAGAGTAAGGCAAGGAACTTGTAGACCTATAGTACAGCAAGAGTACTTTATTTTCATTTAGTATTGTTCATTAGGTAACTACAGCCTGTAGGCCTACAAGTTCATTAGCTCTATTCCCGCTATTGACCCTAAAAATCTATATAAATACTACAAAACTTAGCATTCGGTATTCTTTATTTACCCCATTAGAATTAAGCGTTATAATTAGTCAGGTGCGGGCTAGCCACCTTTCGTTATCTAATCCATTTTTTCATCTATAAGCCAACTTTGAAAATGGCGTGACGATATGAGCTCTCTTTTTACACATTTAAGCCAAGTTGTAACTGCGATTGATTTTGTTAAGTTAGCCTTGGTTTCCATCAGTGTTTTATCAATCAAACTTCATTCATGCTTGTTATAATAAATAATATCTTTAATTTAATTGTATCACCGCGTATATCTGTATTTATTCACCTAAAGCCTCTAATCTTATTTTATATTAACCAAGTTCATTGCCATAGTTTAATTTAACCACGACAACAAACAATATATTTTTAATCGCGACAACGATAGGGCCACTGTCACTGCCGCTCGTTCATTGATTGATTTCTATTGCATATCGATCTTACCAGTAATTACTAGTATTGTTTATAGTAGCAAGTTCACCGTTTATTGATGGTTTTACAGGGTAATGATAATGAAGGTCTCGTAGTGAACATTCCATGTATACTGTATTAGTTCTCGTGTAGTTTCATAGTGGAAGTCCGCTACAAGTGCATTGGCCGTGTCTATTTGTGGGGCCAGGTGCGTGCGCATGCATGTGGGGTGATTTTAGTCTGAACCTAATTATAACTGTCCAGATACTACGCCTATTTATGTGTGTATGTATATTCTACTGAACAGATTTTTTATTTCAGTCAAATACTCAGTCAATCAAATCTTATATTTCCTTTATTTATTTATTTACCTGATAAAATGTCACTGTAAATATGGCATAGGAATGGCAAACCTTTATTTGTCTACGTGCCATTTCTTTTAAAGAAATATTTAACGAGACTATGACGTGCCATCAAACAATATTAACTTTGTGGTTAATGGAAAAGAACCAACAAATGTATATAAAACAAATTAATTGTTTCGATTAGATATACCTAAATCCTTTAATGACAGCCGTGCCCCAATTATTTTGTCACGTGCCATCACTGGCACGCGTGCCATTGGTTCGCCATCGCAGGCTTAGATGGTTCTGGCACACAGAAAGAACAAGTGACGAAGTGAAAATATGTGGGATGAGAATGGTGGCAGAAGCCAGAAAAACCTAGGCTGACATAAGTCAACCTTGGTTTTTTTGGTCAGCAGCATTTATAATAAGACCGAATAACCAGTGTTAGCTCATAGAAATATACAAGAAGGGAAAAGAAGTATCTACATATGCCTCGTACGATGCCTCGCAGTCCTTTTAGTCTGTTAACTCTGTCAGAGATATGACGCGAGGATATACGTATATAACAAAACATTACATACATACGTTAATATTTATAAACTTAAAACTACACATTATTTTAAATAATAGACTTCCTCAAAGTTGCCGGTTAAAAAGCTGTCATTGCTTAAGGTGCCCAGCAGAGTGGCAGCATTACCTATTTGAATAGACAAACTGATTCGTTGGCGGAAGAAGCTGCCAGCCCGGCGGTCTCCCGAGACCTCGACCACTCTCTTACATATATCAGAAACCAGTCGATGGGCTTCGGGGCCCTAGGGACCTAAAGTTCCGACTGCAAAGGGCGCAAACATGAAACTCTCAGAGAGAGTTGCATACTTACGCTGCCTCAAGTTGTCGGCAGTGCTGGCCACGGCACCTGCTGACTTGGAAGTCGCCGATACATATATAGTATACTACTATATGCTTATATAATTTATATATCAATGTAATGTGTGAGGAGAATGATGAGATTTGAGGAAGCGAAAGAAGTATGTAAGGACCGCGACGCTTGGCGCTCCGTCCTCCGACTATATGACTGTAAAATTAAAGTAAATAATTGGTTACAAAAACTTAATTATCATGAGACAGAGTCACTGCTAAATTATGTTTGAAAATTAACACAATTATAGTACTAAAGATTTTTAAACACATATTTGTTATACTCACACATTCACTCGAACATACATACGAGTACATTTACTTACGTAGAGGCAATTCATTCAATTATTATAAAAGTAATCTTTGTTATTTTTCTATCGTCAAATTAGCTATAAGTTTTACAATGTCAAGAGAACACTAACACCCACAACACAAGTTTAATCTTAGTGTAGGTATCAGATAGGTAGGTATCAGGTAGAGCTCAAATGTAAAAAGTTTGTAATCTAAGAAAAGTAAAATAAATGTCATTATTATTATTTTCAAATTGTCAAAAATAGTGATAAAAATGCTATATAAAGTCTATTTACTCTTGCAGCTCGGATTACTTGGCCGTCGTATACAACATACAGGTTTAGTTCCAGTTAAATTAAAATCGTTAAAAATATAATAGCTTTAAATTTAGTAGTCACAAAATAATTATCTAACGTATAAAAATCAATGTTTGTTTGTTTGTTCGTATTTCGTGGACTGCCATAGCGTTCATCCGATTGCAATGAAATTTGGTATGGAGATAAATTGAATCCTGAAGAAGGACATAGACTATAGAGGTCGCAGACATCAGTTGGTAGCCTATAAAAAATAGTAACCGTATAAAATAATATTTATTTTCTAAAATAATATGGTCTATGAAATTACAGTTCTGTGTATCTCTTCAAACATCTGATGTACTAACCAGCCAATGCATTAGTCGCGGTGTAACAATGTGCATTATATTTATAAGTAGATATTTGCGCGCTGTATCGATATACGAGTAGTTTGTCTTACTGTAGTGGCTCAAGCTGTACTCTTATAAATAGCAAGAAACGCGCTATCGGCAAGTTCAGTGTCGATCACCAGTCGCCACGGGGGCCACGAAATGTGCGATGTTCAAAGACTTGGTTCGAACCAACATTAGCTCTAAAATTACACTGCTACGTGGATATGTTTATGTTCATATGTAAATGTTATAGCCTAAATCTGTAACGTATTGTCATATATCACAAAATCAGTAAGGGCGTATAGAGAGAATGAGTGAAAACAACCGATGAAGAAAGTTCTCGCTTTGCCCTGTAAATTCTTAAAATGTTAACGGATATTGCTCTGTTCAGTTATGTTTCTACGTAATTCCCGACTTTGGACGGAGACCTATGCTTGTGAAGTGGAAAGAAGGTTTAGAACTAATTATACAGTTAGCTTGTTTTAGTTTAGGTACTTTAAACTGATATGTTTTATTTTCTAGCGGTTGTAATGAGCAAATAATGAGTTGGAAATGTCTAAAAAATCAAACTGGATGCATTCATGACAGATGTTCAGTGAAGGTTTTATCAAATTTGTAACGGAGCAAGATGACGTCACTGTCACCGGGTCTGCCTAGCTGACATCACATCTTGCCTGCCACATTTGCTGTCGCAAAGGCGACAGCAAATGTTAGCCAACCCAGCCAGCCAAGCCGAGCTAGCCAGCTCCGCCGGGCTTGCCAGCCCCGGCGGGTTAGCCAACGCAACCAGCCAAGCCGAGCTAGCCAGCTCCGCCGGCCTTGTCAGCCCCACCGGGTTAGCCAACCCAACCAGCCAAGCCGAGCTAGTCAGCTCCGCCGGGCTTGCCAGCCCCACCGGGTTAGCCAACCCAACCAGCCAAGCCGCGCTAGCCAGCTCCGCCGGGCTTGCCAGCCCCGCAGGGCCAGCCAGCCAAGCCGAGCTAGCCAGCTCCGCCGGGCTAGCCAGCTCCGCCGGGCTAGCCAGCCCCGCCGGGTTAGTCAACCCAACCAGCCAAGCCGAGCTAGCCAGCCAGCCTAACCTATTATTTTCAGCCTTCCAATACTTCCTGCCGGCTAGTCGCCATGTCGTCAAAGCAAGTAGGTATTGAATTAAAAAAAGTGGTTTATATGCTGTGGTAGCAAGAGCCAGATTGCAACACTTCTAAAGTAAATTCGAAGTCTCAAGTAAATTCGAAGTTAAATGGCGTCTAATCTGACTCTGATATGAAAGATACTGACCTTGATATAGAGGTTAAAACGATAGGTGTAGAATGCGTAGATTAGAGGCCATCATAAATTTACAGAGCTAGTTCGGTAGATTTCTTTAGGTCTTGATATAAACGAGTAGATGCAGCTAATATGTCACAGCGTAAATGCAGTATGGTAAAACAGCTAAAGACTGAAAATCTCATTGACCTTCCTTCTTGGGAATGAATACTTGTTTTGTATACAATTGCGGGAGCAATCATCCCAGGATGGCCGAGCGTAACGGAGCAAGATGACGTCACTGTCACCGGATCTGTCTAGCTGACATCACATCTTGCCTGCCACATTTGCTGTCGCAAAGGCGTGGGAGAAGTGACGTCGGGAAGTCTATATAAGCCGATGCGAGCTAAGATACCGATCATTCTACATCATTCTGCGGTTTAGCATGTGTTCTGTGGGTTTAGCTGTTGATTGGTCGTCGTCCGCTATTTGTGACAACGTGTTATAGTTTGTAATTTGTTATTAATTATTGAGAAATAAAATGTAAAAGTGAATATGCGAGTGAGTGTTCTTAATTTGCGTAACAAATTCTTGTCTTGGAATTTATAAGTCACTGACACAAATCCGGCTCGAGGGACCACAAAATATTTGCGGATTGTGCAACACTTAAAAAGAAATGCTACTTATGATTTATCTATGTTACTTCATTATGTACTATATTTTTTTATAAACTGATATGATAATTGCTGTAATGTGGTGCCATACAGACAGCGCACGCGACGTAGTTATCGTTTAAGCTTGTACTTATGTTAATTTATAGATTTATCTACGTCGCGAATGAAAGTACTCACAAAGCTCTACTGCTAGGTACAGACTGGGTCTAATTACAGAAATTAATTTGACTTTTGTACGCATTGTACGCATTTTTTTTTTGCTACTTTTACTTAACTTTCTTTTAGGGCTGAATGGCTGTTCGCTGAAGAATGCCGACAGCCGATCTGCGGACTGGCGGACATCCCTACAAAGAACTTAGGTAATTTTCTTATAACTAACAGTAGAGTTTATCACAAGTATTAAGTAGTATATAAATTAAGTATAAGTGTTTAAACTTTTAAACTTTCGCGTTGCATTATAAAACATCTAAAACGGAAAATTTGACGCGATTACCTTTTTATTTTGGCTTGACGTTTCAACCTACTTGCAACGGCCGTGGTCTCGAGCAAACTGTCGCGGCAAGTTTTACTCCGTGTCTGCGCTAGACGTTTTGTCATCTACCCCCGATATTTGTAAATAGTTTTCGGGATACCTACACACAACACTCACAGTGTCCACGTGTTTAACTGAATACGAAACACGAAGCTTTGTTCCTTGAATCACAGGATTCTATATCGTCGATAAATTGTACCCGTTCTGTGAATCCTTTTGTTCCTTGAATCACAGGATTCAAAAACCTCGTGTTTCGCATTCGGTTAAACGCGTGGACACTGAATGTTGTGTGTAGGTATCCCGAAAACTATTTATAAATATCGGGAGTAGATGAAAAAACGTCTACCTTAGACACGGAGTGAAACTTGCTGCGACAGTTTGCTCGAGACCACGGCCGATGCAAGTAGGTTGAAACGTCAAGCCAAAATAAAAAGGTAATCGCGTCAAATTTCCCGTTTTAGATATAAGTATAAGTGTAGACATATAGCGTATTCATTTGTAGAAAGTAATAAACTAACTGTCGACTCAAGAACTCGTTGTCATTTCAACTATCCCCGTTCCCCGCACACCACATGATGACCCTGCCAAGTTCCTGTTACAACGAGTACACGGGTCGATGGTTGGTTTATTATCATGAATACGCTATAATTTATATATCTGCGTCTCAAAACAATATTACTTATCACCAAAGTAATTTATTGCAAACTATCATTACAAAAAAAAATAATAAAAAATTAAATCAACTTCAAAAAAAAACACTGAAAAGTGCGAAATAACTATCCTTTATTAATTAAAACCTAAGTACAAGAATAACTTTATAAGGACGATACAAATACCCATATAATTAAATTTGACAGTTAAATGCTTTCATAAATATTGTATGGTAGTATTGTTTGTTGACCCCAATAAATAGAAAAAAAAGTTACTGAAGTATACAACTAATTACTTTTCTAATTCTGGAGCGCAATGTGTTAACTTCTATTCTATTAAAGAGCACAAACCGTAGGCTCTCATAATAAATAATAATAAATTATAATCTCATAATAAATATAATGCGATAAATAAATAAGATGCGAACAGATCGAACATGGTATATTATTAACCATTATCATTATCAATATCATCAATATCAATCAGTTATAAAGAACAGTGCAAAGGTTACATCATAATTTCACCCTAGCAGTATCCTTACAATCCGAAGACGACAGCCAATAATCGTATTCTCTGTCTGCCACCATACTAGATCATCATCATCATCATCAATATAAATAAAGGTTATAACCAGGTAGAAATCAAAGCTCCAATATCAGTAAAATTTCAATGGGACCAATCTAGAAGTGTATAATTTCAGACAAACAAAAAATTTTTCAAATCGGTTCATAAATGACGGAGCTATGAGGTAAGAAACATAAAAAAAATCAACCGAATTGAGAACATCCTCCGTTTTTGGAAGTCGGTTAAAATAAATTAAATTCAAATTCATTTATTTGCCATTGTATTGTTAGTTTTACATAGGTTTACATATCACTGATGAAAGTATTAAACATATAGGCACAGAATGACATGCAAATATTAATTTAAACAACGAGACATTTAATTTTCAGCCAATTCTTGAGCTTAAATTTAAAAACTTTGTAGGGCAAACTTCTTATGTTATTTGGTACATGGTTAAATATTTTACCACTCATGGTATGACAATTTCTTAAATAAAAAGTAGTCCTAGACTTTCTAGATAATTCTATTGGGATTTCTTTTGTTTCTCATGTACATTTCAGAAGCCGTGGTGAACAAATTTTCATTAGCTTTAACGAAACATGCCGATATGTACATGCAGGGCAATGTTAGAATACCTAATTTAAAAAAAATGGCTTACATGATTCCCATGGGGGAATACCAATAATAGCTCTTAATATATTCGTTTTGATTAAATGAATTCTACCGCTGTGTTAGTGGCCCCACATCTGCAATGTGTTAGGATCTTCGGACACAAATTATTCGATACCAACGCGGAGCGCCGCACTACTCGAGCCCTTCTTCCTCCCGCCCCCGACATCCCATCTGTTGCGCTGACCCGCCGACATGTTGACACGGTAGTTTGTAGTTTCAGACAAGTTTACTTCCAATCTTGTATCTATTAAGTACATATTTACATATACCTATTCAAAATTGATTTACTTGTGCTCGCATTATATGACCATTCAAAGATGTCTAACCAATCGAAATTTAGATATTAAATTATGCTCTTTAGGCGCTCCGCCAGGCAGACGGATATATAGAGTTATACTAGAATTCGTGAAATTCTTTATGTAATCTAGTAATTATTACATACATAGATACATATCCTCACGCTGTATCCCTATAACGGGGTAGTCATAGAGGACGGAATTATTGGTTTTATTAATGAAATTTTATTTGTATTTTATATGTGCGGTACAACTCCAGGCACGACAACTGCGCGTGCTGGGTTCTTTGTAAACTTCGGCAGGGTAACAAATGTGCCGGGAACTGCGCCGATATCAACAGCGATACGCGGCGCTAATAAACAGAATAATACAAATAACAGAGGTTAAACAGCTTTAATGCCCGTTAGTCTTCAGGTTGGTGGAAGTCGGGAGGTCGCTTCCAGCACCGTAAAGCGTTTTGTGGCTTTACGGTGCCGGAAGATACATCCACTTATCACCTTCCTAACCTCTTTGCCTACCACTTCAAGTATTATATATTAACAATATAATGCAAAAAAATTTAATACTAATTTCAGTCGGCGAACACAACATAACATATAAACACAACACGGCAGAATTTCCTTTAGCTTCAAAACAAAAATATAATTGAGATTTTCAACCAATATTCCAAAACTTTCCCTTTTATCACGAAGCGACTGACCCTTTTTTAAGACTTCTCCATTACAAGTCAATTCACACACTAAATTACCCACATACCAAAAGAAATTAAATTAGACCGGCGCTGAAGGGACAACTAGCGCCATCTCTTGATTACATTAGAAACAATATATAAGACATCGTTTCTAATGTCTCATTACACATTAGAAAGCGCGAATTGTTTTTAATCTCTCTCGATACCAACCTAACATTATAAATGAAAAATATGAGACGGCAAAAGTGTTGTTGAAATGTTGAAGAATGTTACTAGGTATATTATTATTATTTTTTTAAATAACAAGAAGACGACCTCTAAAATTTGTAAAAAAACAGTATTTGATTAGGGGATACGCCTTAAAACCAATCGTATTTAGAGTTTTTTACCTCAATAGGAAAAACTGAACTCTCTCTAAATAACTCTCACACTTATGTGTGATTTATGTTTCTATTTTGTCTGTTCGTGTGTAATGGACCATTTTTGACCGCCTAAAAAGGAGGAGGTTCGTCTGTATGTACGTTTTTTTTTAATGTATGTTCACCGATATCTTCCTCAACTCGACCGATTTCAAAAATGTTTTTGAAAGGGTTTACTTCCGGAGGTGGTCCTATTTCAATTGGAGCTTGGATTTCGAAGATATACTAAATAACACTAAACAACGCGATCTGATTATAACAGTTATTTGTATTGATGATCCTCTTGTATATCGTTGCGCTCCAGAATTAGAACAAAGTTAGTTATTTTGTTAGTTAATTGCATTTAGTAAGTATTTTTATGTAATTTAATTTGTCAGTTATTGAAGTCGGTGCCAAATCAATGTGCAACAACAGAAAGTTTATTAGTTTGTTAGGCTTGACACCGACGTCGGTAACTGACAAATTTAATTATATACGTATGTGTATCATACTTATAAAGTTATTTTTATTATACTTGAATTTTGATTAGTAAAAAATAGTTATTTGGTACTTTTTGATGTTTTTTATATTTTACATATAATTAAATTTGTCAGTTATTGAGGTCGGTGCCAAATCATTGTGCAACAACTCAAAGTTTATTAGTATTGTAGGCTTGGCATCGACTTCGGTAAGTGACAAATTTCATTATATAGGTATGTGTATCGTACTCATAAAGTTATTTTTATTGTACTTGAGTTTTGATTAGTAAAAAATAGTTATTTTGTACTTTTCACTGTTTTTTTTTAATCCGGTATAATATTTTTAATTCAGATAGTACCCACGCGTCGGTTTAAACTTTAAAGGTAAAACTCATTAGTTGCTAATTAGTAATTACCATTTTAGGTAGAATTAGTAACGTTTTCCCGAAGTGCAATCATAATGAGTTAATATTATTTCTTAATTAATATTATTTTTTCTTATAGAAAAGAATTAAATTTTATTAAAAATATCACTTCATTAATTTTAGCTTGATAGCGACGAATGTATGAACAGGTTTAACATAAAAATATAACAAAGTGTGTAATGACAGTGACACTTGGCCATCCATCCTTGAAAGAATTATGTAAGGACTTGGCGGTCCTTATATAATTCTTTCGCCTTTTCAAATCTCATCATTCTCCTCACGCATTTTCGCCTAGGTATGCGAGTGCTTTGGACATTTCCGTCTGCTATCACTAGTTATTTGACCTTCATAAATCAACCTTGGTATTGTATTTTATATTAATTACGTAAAATATTGTTCTATGTATTGATTCTATCGTTTTTATTATAACTTAATAAATTTGTTAAATAAGTTTGTTGAATATAATATCCATCGGTGGGTGTCTGAATGGTGCGGTCCGATAACTTATTTTTTATATATAGTATTACTTAATATACTTTATATTTTATATTAAGTATATTAAGTATTATTTTTTGTATTAGTATTACGAAGACACGTGTAACTACAAGAATCCAGAGATACCCCGCGTTTAAATCAGTTAAGTGATTCGGTTCTAGGAGGGAGCAAATACATGTTATGCTACTAAAAGTATTTTTTACCCTTTTTTACTTCGCTGCCGTCGCATAATAATGTTGATGTGGAGTTATATATCCATCTGTCTATCTATTCTATTATTTATTTTATATAATAAATATTAAAACAAGGTCGCTATTTCAGTCTGTCTACATTGAAATGCGGTTTTTGACATCTGATGAAGGTGGAGCGGGCCGCTAATGTTCTAATAAAGAATTAATGTTCTAATAAAACACGAATAAAATTCTGATATTATAACTAGTGATGTGCCGGATATCCGTATCCATATCCGCGTCTATGTCCGAGAATGTCTGAGGGGAAAAAGATCTGTATTTGTATCCGTATCCGTTACTTTTTAGCGGATCTTGAATGGATCTTTTATATTAATGAATTTCATTAAACGGAATTTTGAAAATAAAAAGTAACGAAATATTAGAACTTCGAATTACGTTTTATTTCTTAGATTTACAGTTTTAGTACTTTTTACTGCAAAAGCCAAACAAATAATTTATGATAAACAATATAATAGTAAGTTACCTCACTATGTTTACATAGAGTAGGATTAATTTAATTATATTTGGTTGAACAAACGAAGTACAAAAGATGAGGTCCGTATCCGTATCCGTATTCGCGGATTTAGACACTAATAATCCGCGGGGTTATTATCCAAAAATTTGCAGACAACGACTGCCATGCGATCACTGTGGACCGGTGACTAATTTTACTAAAAATTAGTATCATGTATAACGATTGCGTATCTATTATTCTATGACCGTAAAATGCACTTTTCGCGGTGGATTTAGCGTCACTGTACAAATTACATTACGCAAATTCTCGTTTTGACAGCAGATATCACGCGATATTGCCTGTCACATACTGACTGCTAGTTACGTAATAAGCGTGCCGTATACGTAATCCGCGAAAGTACATTTTTAACAATCCGGTACATCTCTAATTATAACAGACATTTTCAATTCGCTAAGAATTTCTCCCTCATTCAAATTGCTAACCTCCAACTACATCAATTATTACATTTTTATTAAACCATTCATCTGCTGCACGGACAATAACGATCTTATCGTTAAGCCGCATAATTGTCAAAATTGACATTATTATCATTATCTCCCCTAATTGGCGCGCAAATTGATTCGAAAAAAGTTTAATCTCTGATATTTGCCGCGCGAGTGCTTGCTCACCCCTATCTGCCCGATCTTTAGCAACATGCACCAGGGTCTATTCACTCGTTTCGAACTCGTGTAACTATCCTTTAATTATTTTCCATTTTGAGCTTTAATGGTGTTGATTTAGGGTTGTGTTTTGCTTGTAATTTATATTGTACACAAGTCGTCGTGGTACTAGCTATATACCGCAGTGTTTCCATTCACTTTAGCAGTTATTAGTTCTGTCTGTATCCGATCTCGGATATTTGATAGTCGTGCGGCTCCGTCTCTCTATGTACTCCTATTGGCTGTATTAAAGTGATCGTGGGCGATGATCGTGCTCGTGTAGTGACTTAATCTTTTAACTAATTGGTTATGTTTGTACTAAACTACTTTTGACGAAAGTTCTCTTTGATCATTATTATTAAGTTAAAAATAAGAGAGAAAACTTGAAGCGACGTGAGTATGCGACTCTCTCTCTGAGAGTTTTATATTTACGCACTTTGCAGTCGAAACTTAGGGTCCTTGGGGCCCCGAATCGACTGGTTTCTGATATTTGCAAGAGACTGGTCGAGGCTTCGGGAGACCGCCGGGCTGGCAGCTTCTTCCGTTTACGAATCAGTTTGGCTATTCAAAGAGGTAACGCTGCCAGTCTTCTGGGCACCCTAAGTAATGACAGCTTTTTAAGTGACAACTTTTTAACGTTAATTCATATATAATATAATAGTTTTTACTTGGTTATAGACGACATAAATTTTTTTTATTATATTTTCTATTTTGAATTAAAAGAGTGAAAACAAGTCTATACTAAAATACATAAAAAAAATTGAACCGCCTTCAAGAAAAAAACACTGTAAAGTACAAAATAACTGTCCTTTACTAATCAAAACCACCATTCCACCTGTTTCCGTGCCACTAAAAGTTACGCGATTTGATGTTATATTTATATCATTTTGCATATGATTGTTTTTATTTCAGCGTTTAGAACTCTGCCCTTTCATGGCGTGAAGTCACGGGCACAAACTAGTTTATCTGTGTGCATTATTTGACCCCTCGTGTATAAGCTATAGCTATGATGGTGTTTGTAAGGGTTGCGTTTTTCTTCTTAAGTTAAACCCTAGTAACCAATTT
Source organism: Zeuzera pyrina (assembly GCA_907165235.1). Lineage (NCBI taxonomy): Eukaryota > Metazoa > Arthropoda > Insecta > Lepidoptera > Cossidae > Zeuzera > Zeuzera pyrina. The sequence continues at coordinate 16,886,551 of OU015640.1, forward strand.
TATTAAACAGCGTAGTATTTGGGATTAGCTAATTATTTTTATTGAAATTTTTTGAACTGAATACATTCGGGTAATCTGAATAAGACAAGAGATAAGATAAGATGCATTTGTTTGTTCATAACATGTGTTACAATAGTTAATAATAATAATAATACAGGGTTAATTTAAAAATACTAATAACCTCTCAGTATTTTGTACTAAACATTATCCTCAATAACTTTTATTTTACGACTTTCAAAAATTCATAAGTTTTTTCTTTCATACAAAAATAAAAATACATTAAATGTTTCTGAAAATGGCACCTACTCTATACCCAGTAAAGCAGCTCACGCAAAGCGCGGCGCTGAGGGCCGGTGCGCTTGCACTGTACCATTGGAAATACGTACAGAGTAATTACGCTTCAGACAGTACAACAAAACTAAACAAATATTTTTTGAGGAATGTACTGAGTTTTGAAAAAAATCGTAGAACAAAAGTTGTTAGGTATGTTGACAGGAATTTTGGACTAAGAGATTATTAGTATTATTAAATTAATTCTGTATAATAATGGGCTAGACGATACACACCAATCATCTGATCTCAAACTATGGCATTCCCTGTGCTATGAGAACCACACGACGACTACTGGGAGCGTCTCCCAGTACATCCAGACCCGAGACAATCTAGAAAAGTTCATTTCCCAAATTGACCCGACCGGAAACCGAATCAGGAATCTTCCGCGCTTGGTGCAACGTCTAAACCACTGCACCATCGAGGTCGTCAAAGTCGTTGTTATATTACTAGTATCAACATGTTCTGCCACATCAGGCGTACGAATTTTATAAATGATTATTTACAAAAATATATAATATAACGGGGTAGTCAGAGAGGACGGAGCGCCAAGTGTCGCGGTTCTTACATACTTCTTTCGCTTCCTCTAATCTCATCATTCTACTCACACATTTTCGACTAGGTATGCGAGTGCTTTTGACATTTCCGTCGGCTAACTCTGGCTATTTGATCTTTATAAGTCAGCTTTGATCTTCCTTGGCTTCTTGGCAAATTGAGTGGTAACTTTCGCTCTGTAGATTTTCTTCGTCAGTCTTTAATCACTCATTATTTATTTATATTATTTATATTACATTACATCAATATGTGAGGTGAAAAATGTATTTCGTATATCACAGTATATGCCATTTACTTAGATTCGTAAACTTAATTTCTGTCCAGTGGCTGGCGCACGCCGCGTGTGGCCGCGTGTCGACTCGCCGCTAATTGACTGCATCACACGGGTGCACTGCCTTGCACCATAATTGGGACACGTTGCCATTATATTACAATTTGTCAAAATACACAAAAAATATTTTGCGTATAAAACAGCGGATAACAGGGCTACACTGATGCGTAACCTAGCACCTATTTTTAATTTTTTTTTTGTTAATATACATTTACGATGAGTCAGTGCGGTCAGTTCGCCGTAGTCTATGCATTATACAGATACACTGCCTACCGTCGTAATTGGAACCGTCATAATTACATTTAAATATCTAAAAGTTCGTGAAAAACACAGGATAAATATTTTTTAAATTAAAATTCGTAATTATAACGCAATAAATTCTTATAAAGTTTTTCCATTTTTTCAATGAAATATCACCAAATCTTCCACAACTGTCATTCATCTGTCGCAGTTTAATATTGAATTACATAAGTTTAACAGTTTTGTTGTTCTTATCCAACGATTAAATTAAAATTTAGCTCAATTAAACAAAACATATCACAACCTTTAAATTCTTGCAAAAACTAGTTGACTTAGACGCATGTGTAAATTCACGCCATATCTCTTTCGATGTGGCCGAAGCATTAAGACGTAAGACTATCCTACCTTGAGGCTGCTTCTAGCAATAAATGCAGATGGCAAACTTGCTGGCTTACAAATGGCAAAGTGGAATTTGACAGTGATAGGGTTGCTTCTTCATAGTAAGACTAATTAATGTTGTGAAAATTAATTAGCTACAACAAAAGCGTTCTTATTCTCGCTTCAAATGAAAAAAATAAAATGATATTTTATTATTCACCCTGTTTGTGTTATTGTTGTGTATTGCAACTAAAAAGACTATTAAAAATAAATTACGCCACCACCGGTGAGATTGTGATCATTAAAAAAAATTAATTTTAAATTAATTTAATTCCAATTGATTTCAATGTCCGTCAGTGTACGCGAACACGTCGTAATCCGCTGGCACCAGCAAGGGTGATCTGTGTACTTAATTTGTCCTTTATTGTGTTGATTTCACTCTGCTCGCACCCTTCGGCAACTGGCTAGATAATATGAATCTGTTCGCGGCTCGTTTCCACTATTAATTGGGTATTGTTGCTCTTTTGGGACACGCGCCTCGCTATAACTAATACAGAGAAAATTTTGTAGATTTGTCAGCCCTCTATTTGCCCGTTGTCAGATTTTATTGGGTTTGTTAAATTTGTGCAGTCGCTTTATTGGATATTTTGTATTTAGTTCCAATTTCGATATGTTAGTTGTACAGAACACTTTAACAGTTCAATGGACAATTAAATTTACTGTACATAAAACGACCTGACATTTCACACGCTCGTTGATAAATTCATTTTGAATTAGTAACTCAAGTTAAATACACGTGAGGCTAATCCAGTATTATATCAAACAAGCAATATTTGTATATATAATATAGGTATACTATACTACCTATACATTTGTCTCGTGGTCTCAATTATGGGTAAAATCGTTTTCTCCGTCTTTCACGCACTTAAAACTTCTAAACTCTAAACTTTTTTAATTTCGCAGCAGAGTTTACCTTCTCAATGACACAGTGGCTGACTATAGATCTACCACACCGAAGTGCGCAGGTTCGAATCCTGCAATGTGGGGTCAGACCTTATTTTGCTATTTGTTTAATGAGTTGAAATAATATGTCTAAGTTCAGTTCGCAACGAGTATTTATTCAAAACACATATCACTTTAATAATGTACTTATGATAAGGAAATAAAATGAAAAATAATGATAAAACCATAGACTTCGTAACTTCAGACAGCCTGCATGATGCAAATAACATCTGTGTGTGGGTGCTGTTTTCTAACGAAATGGCGACCGATCAGCTTATCTGATAATAGATGTGTGTCGTATGTACATGTGAGTCAGGCTATCTGATTTAGCTTACCATTGCTGCTCGGACACGGCGCGGCGTCTGGCTTTGTAGTTATTTATAAAGTCTATGGTTAAAAGTCATGGAGAAAATTCTATGATTTATTTTCCTGAACAATTAATTTAATGTTAAATTCCATGGACTTCCTTTAATTTAAGATACTATGTTATTTAAAAGAGTAGTATTATACTTTTATACAAGCAATATTTGTATATTTATAATCGCGTTCTCGAAAACGTTTCTAACGATTTCAATGAAATTTACAATATAGAGCTTTACGGTGGTCAAAAATCGATCTAGCTGGAGTCCATTTCTGAGAAAATTTGTTTTTTTTTATGATTTTACACATTTAAAATTTCTAAACTCTAAAATCTTCTGATTTCACAACAGAGTCTACCTTCTCAATGGGATAGTGGCTAGAGGGTAGATATACCAAGCTGAAATGCGAGTTCAAATCCTGCAACGTGGGCAGACTTTTTTATTATTATTTTTGTAAGACATCGAGTAAAGCTCGGTCGCCCAGGTACTATATATATATATATATATATAGTACCTGGGCGACCGAGCTTTACTCAGTGTCTTGTATATATATATATATATATTAATGAATTGAAATTCTTACTGACGTTAAACTAATTCATTCGTTTACATTTATTTAAGTGTATATGAACCAGGAAATTACCAAATGAAAGTACCGAATTTTTCTTTACTTCGAAATACGCTAAAATTCAATCGTTTTACTCATTCATTTGGGTCTCTAATCCTATTTAAATTTCACTGGTATTAGAGGTTTGGATTTTAAAGATACACTAAATAACATTAAATAACTCGAACTGCCTGTAACCTTTATTTATCTATATGGATTCTCTGGTATGTCATCGCGCTCCAGAATTAGAAAAGAAGTAGACCTGCCCTAGATATTTATTTAGACCAAAGTCACTCAAAAAGGAGAAATAAAAAAAATTAATGAAAAAAAATAACAAAAAAAAATCACTGAAAAGTAAGAAATAAGTAATTATACTTTACTAATCCAATACTCAAGTACAAAAATAACTTTATAAATACGACATGAATACCTATATAATCAAACAGTTATTGAAGTCGGTGCCAAATCAATATGCGACAACAGAAACTTTACCAGTTTGGTAGGCTTGGAACCGACTTCAGTAACTGTGAAATTTAATTATATAATAATAATAATAATAAATACATCAGACAATACGCACCAATCATCTAATCTCAAACTAGGGCATTACCTGTGGTATGAGAACCAGACGACAACTACGAGGGGCGTCTTTCAGTATACCCAGACTCGAGACAATGTAAAGTTCGTTTCCTAAATTGACCCGACCGGGAATCGAACCCGGAATCTTGCGCGCTTGGGTGAAACGTCTAAACGATTGTAATATATTAGTATTTGTATCATATTTATAACGTTATTTTTGTACACGAGTAATAATTAGTAAAGATAGTTTCTTATTTCGTACTTTTCAGTGATTTTTTTTGAAGTCGGCTTAATTTTTTTAAATATATATAAATAAATTAAAAGAAATGAGCAGAAAAAAATAGAAATAAGAATCAATCGAAATGAAAACTGTAAGCAACAATATTATAACTTACAGTATAATTTGACATTCGCATTGTTATTTGTATAAGTGCCGGCGGCATTCACTGGTCTTGGTTCACGTTCCCACAGCTAAGCTGCGCACTCGCTTCGATGATATTCACTTGTTTACTGTAATAACATCCACGACAAAGACAAACATAATAACTATTGCTCGATGATTAGGTCACAGAGAGGAGAGTTTGACAATAGATTTATTTTATTTTAAAACCCAAACTTTCAGCATAATTAAAGAGCAATGTTTTCGCTTTCATTGTATATATTTTAACGCAAAAATGTAAATTCCCTTTCAGTTCAATTTGTCAAACAGGTAAATTTAAGTCTTTACCCATGAAATTGCAGTTTAGTATACAAAAAGTTAAAGTATTTTTTTATGTCTTTTTTTTCTAGTAATCAAAGTATGCTACCCATGCTATCCATGCATCTCTGCCAGCGCAGTGGTAATTTTTCAATGCCAAGTTGTCCAAATTTTAGAAAAAGTAGAAGTCTGTCGGCGCAAGATCTGGTGAGTACGGTGGATGACGCAAAACTTCTAACCACAAGAAGCTACAAGAGCTAGGTAGCTTAGAGACCGTCTGTTGTGCCATGTGAAGTCGCGCGTTGTCGTGCAGGAGCAGCGGTGACGAGCGTTTTATCAAGGCTGGCCGGAGATTTGCAAGCTTCTCCATCATTGTGTCCAGTTCCTCACAGTACACATCGGCAGTAATGCTCGTGCCATTTGGTAAGAAGCTGTGATGAATTACACCGGCACTAGACCCCCAAACAGTAACCATCACTTTTCTAGGGGTAAGTTTTCGTTTGGGGCATTGCCTAGGTGCTGAACTAGGGTCATCATGATTATTATAATTCTAATAACTAGCCGTTACCCACCCGCTTCGCTAGGCGTAAATGAAAATTTTGTACCCAATAGTACATTTTTGTTTGAAAAACGGTAATTGGTCTGTGGACTACTTTTGTAATGAGAGAACTTCGAGGTATGGCTGAAAGGAATCTTCTCAAGACCATATACATGGCTCTCTGTCAGAGTGTCATAATATACTGCTTATCGGTGTGGGGTAGCGCAACTATTTCTGCTTTAATCAAGCTGCAGCGCGCACAACGTTTGGGTCTTAAGGTACGAGTAATGCTTCGGAAATCGCTGTATTACCCTACGGAATCATTATACAATGACGCCCAAATGCTAAGTGTTAGAAAGTTATACCAGCGAATGAGTGCATTACATGCGGACATAGTGATGAACACTTTCATCACTATGTTCGCAATTATTCAAAAATATTTAAAAAGGTATCTAAGCATGGGAAATCAATCCATATCGCCAATAAAATTAGTGAGGCAGATAAAGGCAGTAAGGCGTAGTAAGGCAGTAAAAGCGATATGGAACACTATTAACACAGAAATAAGTAAAAAAATAAGAAAAACGAAGACCTCTCACTATGCATTAATAATGAAATTGTTGCGAATAAAAAACTGGTTGCTAATGTTTTCGTTAATTTTTTGTCAAATGCACCTATAAAAATTACTAGTGGTCTAGTATCCTCTGCACATTATACCATTCCCACCAGGATGCGACGAAAAGGGAATGGATAAAATAAATTTTGAAACTATTGAGTTTTTAAAAATAAAATTTTTTTTGAAAAGGGATATATATATATATATATATATATATATAATGAAATTTAAAAAGAAAAACAATATTAATTTTAAAATGAAAAAAACAACAGAAAAGTATAAGAAGTGGGTGTGACGGTGTGGTGTGGAGTTTATAAAATTAAATATAGATACCTTTTACATTCACCTTTTAAATTATAATTTACATATGATAAAAAACACTAACTATTGGCTTATATTAGATATTATTGTTCCACATTTCACTCTCACTCTCGAACTATGTCTTCAAATTTTAAACCAACTTTTCATAATTCTTTAATCTTCTACATAAATCTCGACACTCTTATTAGATATATCTCGGCGAGGTGACAAAATAAACATATATACTGTTTTAATAGTAATTATTTACCATTTTTGGTTATAGAATTTTCGCCTTGAATATTTTATTCAAATCATGTAAATTTTCCGACTTTTACTGAACTCGTTATATCATCTTTGTTTTTATTATCAAATCGGATATCATTTAGAGGAAAAAAATCTTGTCCTCACTCCATCACATCCTTCCTTCTAATCTGCGCTTTTGTTTTCTTTCTATTCTTCAAAATTTCTCTTCTATTCTTCCAAAAAACATATTTAAATTTTTAACTTGCCAGTTCTACAACTAATACCTCTGACAACCTCTAAGCTCATAAAAAACGTACAATAGGGAAAAAAATTGTTACAACATGCAGCACGGGCACTCTTAAGCTAAAATATAGGAAAGTGGTTCCGTAGTTTTCAGTTGAGGCATACATTTTCATTTGAGATAGAAAAAACTTTTAAACAATTAAAAAAAAAGAAAAGTGTAGATTTGTGGGAACTATCAGTTCATGTACCGGCTGTACGGGCGGACCATATCGGGGTTTTGGTTAATAAGCTCAGTTCGGCAATATATGCTATTAGACGCATTAGACAGTTGACAGATGTGGCCACGGCTAGGCTGGTGTACTTCGCATGTTTCTATAGCCTTATGTCTTATGGCCTACTACTGTGGAGATCAGCGGCGCATATGAATTCTATCTTTATTTTACAAAAGAGGGCAATACGTACCATCTACAGTATGAATGCACGAGAGTCGCTGAGAGACCGTTTTAAAGACATTTGTGTAGTACATTACCTTCGTTATACATTTATGAAAACATAATGTACTAGAAAAATATATAGATCTATTTCAAAGGAAACATGTTATTAATGGTATGGAAACTCGTGATCGTGATCAGCTAGTTACTGTTAAATTTAAATTTTTGGGCAACTGTGTTCGTTTTTATAATAAAATTCTTCAAGAAATTATTCAATTAACGGAAAAGCAATTTAAACTTGTTATTAAACGCACACTGACTGGAAAAGCATACTACAAAGTTAGCGATTTCATTGAACAAAAAACAATAGTCTGGCAATAATCTTCTCTACACACGCATTTACTGGCTTTATGAATATTGTATTTTAAATAACTATTGTAGAATGATGTCGAAAAAATGATACCTGACTGAGTTTCTTGTCGGTTCTTCCCAGTGTTCAGGTTTTGTTTTCGAACCGAACTAAAGTAGATTTGACGTTAAAAAATCAAATAAATTAATTTGACTTTGACTTATGTCCACAAAGTTGTTTTGAACTCCTTTGATTACAAAAAACTTCTCAATAACAGAGTTTTTCGAATCTCAGTTCCAATCGTTAGGACCTTATTTGCAAGATTTTTCCGTAACTTCATGTCTTCTATCATTTACAATCGAATACTAAAAATATATGAAATTAAACATAAGTTGGTCAAAGATACTAAAATAGAATTGTTTAAATGTCTTATAAACTTAACATATAGTTAACCGCAGCTATACTTAAAGTTATATCCTAGCAAATTTTTCTTCGTTTATTTAATTCATTTATTTTTAAAATATTGAGCATGCACGATTGCTTTATTATTTATTTTAATTATTATTTTGATTTCATAAATTATTGTCATGTTTATTTAATTAAGATATTTGATATGATTATTTAATCATGTTTTCATTAAGTTGCTGTAATGGCTATTAGTATTGAGCACAAATCTGAGTAATCGTATACGAATCCTCGCGACACAGATTGAAGCTAGTGTGGTAATCCCTGTAATTTAATCTATATGAACAATCTGTTTTTTGTAAATAAATTATGAATATTATTATTAATTTAAAAATAAAAACCCTCAATCGATTACATGTTGAATGGTCATAGTCCCATTTACGTTACGTTACGATACGTTCCGATACGTTCAGTAGTTTTTGCGTGACAAAGAAAATTATTTTCATTCATATATATAGGTACATATATTATGTAGATTACCTTTTTCCTAAAATAGAAAAATAAAGTAATGTCTTTATTAAATGTGTAGAACATAAACATAGGCGACTAGTATCATATTAGTATATACATATCTCAAGCTGTATCCCTAACGGGGTAGACAGAAAGAAAGGAACGCCAAACATCGCGGTCCTACGTACCCTTCGTCTCCACAAATCTCATCATTCTCCTTATACACTTTCGCCTCAGGGAGTGCTATTGCCCAATAATTTGGCTATTTGATCATTGCAGGCCAGCTTCAATGAGGCTGACTTGTCAGACAAATTTCTTAGCATTCTATGGGATCATAGGGTCCATCGCATTGCCGTTAGAGGAGCCCGAAGCAGCGCCTGCGACTTACGACCCAGGGATAGGTTCAAGGGGCTCTGTTACGATACGCATCAACGCATACGTTAACTGCTCTGACTCCTCTGCCTGCCTAACCAGATTTGGTAGGAGTCTGCCAATACCGCATTGTATGTTCTTTCTAATATTATTTCTAACGAAATCGTGAAAAATTTATATTAGTTGTATATACAATTTCATAACGACTTCAGTCTCAGTGTGTCAGTGAGTCAGCGCGCCCCCGCGACTCGCCCACGCAGCCGCCGTGGGAACATTGTACAATACATACTTTAACGTATTTTTCTTATATATGAGTATAACATATAAATATACGTATGAGAGGCGTACACGAGACAGTTATTTACGTAACAATTATCGACTGAGCTTGTTATGATGTCTCATAAGCCCACGTGGGACGGCAAGTAACAATATTACTGCATCTTATCAGAATGTGATATCAGACTACAGGTGCATAGAGGAATAAATAGGAGATATTCACTATTCATACACCAGATATTCACAGTAACGTATAAGAAAGACATTATGTTATTGATGAATGCATGTAGAATGAACAAGTGTAAATCATATTCGTAGAGTAGAGTATGCTTTGATGTATAAGATGGTAAGTCGGCTAATAGCGAGTTAAATTGCGAGTCGACTGTTATCTATGTAAACAGCTATGTAGGAAGTAGTAAATTGCCACTTCAGTTCTTTAGTTTGTAAGTAAATAGAATACAATGGGTCTATAGCCATTTACACGTGGTTTAATTGACTCGTTACTTACTGACTTACCAACTCATAACATGTAAACCAGATCGTAAAGTCAGTTGTTACCATTGAATTATACGTAACACTAGAATAGTACCTCAAAATAATAATCGGCACGCTTATTACGTAACTTGCAGACAGCATGCGACAGCCAATATCGCGCGATATCTGCTGTCATAACGAGAATTTCTGTAATGTAATTTGTATAGTGGCGCTAAATCTAGTCATAGAATAATAGATACGCAATCGTCATACATGATACCAATGTTTTATTACAATTAGTCATCGGTCATGCAGTGATCGCGTGGCTGTCGCTGTCTGCAAATTTTTAGGTAATAACCCCGCGTGACCTTACGTGCTGGCAGAGCGGGGCGCGGGAACTGCCGCTTTGCCGTAAGTAAGAGTGAGAGAGTGCTATCGTGCCGTCGCTCCGGATGGACAAGACCTGCTCACGACGTTTTAATAATACGTATAATGAAATAAGTTTAATTCGTTACAAATCCAAATGTATATTTTGCAGTCTTATAGTAATCTGAGCATCATTTTTTAAATTATTGATTGTAAAAGCATTACATAAGCGCATTAAATATGAAATGAAGTAAGACACGCTACGTTTTCAACTGCATCAGCGTCGAATTGAAAAAGAGCTAGGTGTAGTCTCCGTAGCCTCAGTTGAGTGAAACATAGCGATTGTTTATGACTCAATCTAGTACTTATATAGATATAGTTGGTTGGACTAATCACGAACTAAAAGCTAAAAGTATTTTTCTTTAATGAAAGAAACTGTCAATAGCAAAACAGAATTTGCAGTTGACAAAACTGAACGTGATAGAAGGACAGACGAAAATGATAAAAAGAGCTCTTATGGAGTGTCTTCGTCCATCTGTCTGTCACAGCTGTATATTTCAGGTTGTTACATCATCTGATTCCGTCTCCGTTCTACATTCGAACATTCAGGCCTAATGAGGGTCTCCATTCTCTTATATTGTCGACATTCGTCGTACGCAGTATTGAAGGTAATGATGTGCTACTCATTTCGTCATCCTACAGTGGACTTGCATGATAGGTGTAATGTGCTCACTGTATGTAAATTTTATATTAACCAATGTCCCCGTAGAATGCATAAATCTAGTTCTGGCTTATCTTCCGTCTCCGGTAGACGAATTAAACATCCAGTACCCTTTGCACATAGTTCTTTTGCACAGCGGCATTATAGTTTTCAGGCTCCACGTTTGTATAACACATTTATTAAAGTTTTCAATCATGTAAACTACACTCACAGGCAGTTTAAAATAAAAATTAAAGAATTTCTTAATGATTTTGACTACGATATGACGGAACAATTACTTTACCCACAACTCTAGCACACAATCACACATAGTCACACACTTAATCACACGCACACGCAAGCACATGCACACATACACACACACATACGCAAACATAAACACACATTATTAAACATCAACATTTATATTCACTCACACATTCTCAAACTTGTCCTTTTTTACCAAATTAATTTTAAGATACGCATTTTTAATTAATTAATTTATTTACTTAATTTATTTATTTTCTTTCATTTTAATTTATAATTACATTCCTTTTAGATTTCATATGTAGCATGACTTTTTTTTATTTTTTATTATTGTATCGTGGTTTTGTTAAATTAGTTAGATACGCTTTCCGACATGTAACGATCCGGAGAAGACTGTCTCCTGAAATACAGGATTTCCTAGTTTAGAAGGCAGGACCCCACTAAAGATGTTATCTGTAATAACTTTTATCAATAAATCATTATTATTATTATTCCTTCGCACAAAGCTATTTGTTTCATCTTATCTAATAAAACAGTTAATGTCTGAAACACCCACCACCGTAATCTTTTCCTTATTCTTACAATTTAAACACTTTCTAACCAAGAATGAAATAAGAGTGAAATCTTCTGGACTATATGAATGAAGCGCTGCCTCATTATTACTTTCTATTAGACACTTCTGTTCTTTAATAAATAAATAAAATGAGCCGTCGCGAGACACCTGGCACATCGAAACTACCATATTTTGTATAGAAAATATGCGTGAAAGAATGGTTTATTAAAGGAAATAAATATGGCATAATCGAAAAAAGCACAGTTTTTTTAAGAAAAAAATATTCATTTTTTAAAAAACATAGGCAACGTGTTCCGAAGTGAATAACAACACTGCATACGCTATTGGTATACAAGCTCGGTACAAACGCGTGGCGACGAGTCGCCACGTCGCCACACCAACAGCCAGTCTGACCCGCCGCATGAGATTCACATCGAAAAAGGAAATCGATTAAACATTTACTTTATATATATTTTTTTTATTTATTCAATTTATACATATATAAATATGATATTAATGTAGTGATTACATTTGTGTGATAAGAATGATGACATTAGAGGAAGTGAAAAAGGTATGTAAGGACCGCGACTCTTGGCGCTCCGTGCTCTATGACTACCCCGTTAGGGATACAGAGTGAAGATATGCATGTATTAAATTTGAACTCTGATTGTGTCTTCATTTTATACCTATGAATAACAATTTGTAGTGAAAATCAAAACAGACTTCAAAGATGTAATTGTACAAACCGGAAAAGGTTTCCCCTTTTTTTTAGTAATGTAGGAAAACCTGAACACGGGTATCCAGCTCTCTGGAAGAGAGACTGGGCTATGTGAGGCTTCGACCCACTGAAACTCCTCCGCTGATTGACCTCTGCGCTTTCTTGAGTTATCCGGAATCTCCTATGAAACACATCGGGGTCCTTCTCGCGCTATGCTGAAGGACTTCTCAAAGGGGCAGCGATAGAGCCCCCCTACATCCTCATAGTACTACGACGCGCAAACCACACGCGCTGTCGTTCTCTTCAAGATCACATGGATGAACAGCCGGATGCCTTGTCTTTAGTTTCCTCTTCTGACAGGCGGGGAGAACACCGTTCCTTATTCTTTATTCTGGGTTGCAAAGCTGACGGTCAGGGGCATAAGTTGCCACCGCCCTGGTATTATCGTCTCCGAGCGAGATCGGCTCTCACGCCCTCCCGCTCGGTGTGCTATTTCTGCATCACTACGGCCTTGCAAGAAGAGGACATGGCCTTTCATGGATGTTCACCTGAAAACATACCCACATCCACTACTGACAGAGACAGATCTAACCCGATCCGGCGAGTCAGGACTTGGCGCTCAAAGAGCCACACGTGGCACTCCTCTAAAATGTGCTGGTCGTTGTCCTGATCCTCTGCTGCAATGGTGGCAGCGTGCTGTCTCTTCTCGACCGACCCGATGCAGATACTGGCTGGAGTAACGGTGCCAGGTCAGTACCTGTGTCAGTCGGTACGTGACATGCCATCGTCGCGAGGTTCGGCAGGATTGTTTTGACATCCCTGCAACTTATAAATCGATTTAAGATAGGGTTCTCAAATCTTAAGATTTACATCAAAACGTATGATAGAACCACAGCACTGGCTAAACATCAAACAAAATATTCTTATAGTTGTTATGAAATTATGGGATATGTGTATACTTACACATAATATGTGTAATGTTGTGTGTACGTGCACAGCGGCGCTTCGGACGTAAACACGACATTACCAGAGTATGTACCACGAGCATGAAAATATTCTATTGACTAAAACGTCCACGTGCGAGGGACGGATTTAACAAGAGAGGGACGCAGATACGTTGTCGTGGGAGTTGGTATACGTTGGAGTAAGACAGAGCGGCTGCAGCGCGATACCATTTCAGGCGAAACTCTCACCAGTGTTACACCCAAAAAACTTATGCGACGCTCGATAATACAATGTGTTATGGTAGGTAACGCGTAGGCATAAGAGTCATTTTCCAATAGCAGTAGCTTAAAAGAGTTATTTCTGGATTTACACAGTGCTGTAGAACAAATTTCATTTCAACCGCTAAAAGTTTAGAGTGCAAATTAAATATTGCAGTTTTAACAGCGAGGGCATACTGTATGCATAATTTAGGATGTTTCGCTGATATAACACAGAGAACACTGTGTCGCAGTGTGTCTCTCCACACCTATTGAAGTCATAACAGTAAACCTTCTCGGGTTATAGCAGGAAACTAACGTGTAGATTTAAGACCGCAAGAGATAAAATTTATAATAACATGACAGGTAAAATAGTAGATTAAGCAAATGGATGTTCAAACGAAAAGAAACTGTATCTCATAGACGTAAGATTGTTTGTAGTTTGTCGTAAGTTGTTAGAAGTTATTAATAATCCAGATGCAGAATGCGTGCTAGGGCCGGCTTATTTGGTGAGAGACTTAAAATGGCAGTGGCGCGAAAAAAAAGGACTTGTGACATACAAAGTTTTCATCGAAATTAATTGGCGCAAACACCTAATAATTGACCAAAAGACGGACGTGAACTTCAAAGCTTGAATTGTCTTCTGGAAGTTAGTTTAAGTGTCGCAAATACGAGAACAAATTACTAAACTAAACAATTAGATGCATGTTTTTATATAATGCGTCGAAATAGAATTTATAATGAAAAAAATAAGTACAATTTGTTAAAGATATGCAGCGAGGAAAATTTGAACATACTTATCTTATCTTCATACTTAGATTCCCAACAGACAAGCATTTTGAAAATAGTTACTTAGGTTCAATGCTTTTGCAGTTATTTAAAAATAATTTCGGAGCTTAAGTAAGAGATACGTATGTTTGTCTGAAAATAATATCGTACTTAACGATAAGTACCTAAAATAACATTTGTTTCAGTTTTTCCCAAAGCTTTTACTTACTTTTTAAACTACTCAGAAAACCCTATCCGCACACTTGTCAGATGTACTTCGAACTAGAGTAAATCAGGGAAAATCTGAACGCATGGCAACCCAACCCAACCAACCATGGAAAAAAATACTTTTTCGTGGAAACGGAAGAAGTGAAATTTACGTTTGGTGTAGATTTTCTATTTTATGCCTTTTTGGGAGTTTCAATGTACTAAAAATGGTAATATATTGTTCATTAGAGTTCTGTGTAAATGTTGGAAAATTTAAATAATTCTAAGTAATCGAGGTTTTCACGTTCTTCCAAGAAGTATTCTATTACGAGGAAGTATACTTTGTTTATTTGTATGTAATAAACTCAAAATCTACTCAACCAATTTCGAAAATTCTTTCAGCTACAGAAAGCTACATTATCAGCGAGTAACAGGGGCTGTATTATATTTTCAAAAAAATTTCTACCCGTACGAAGCCTGGACCGGTTTCTACTAAAACAGTACGGGGGCTACGGGTATATCTTTGCTTTCCAAGAGTTAGGATTACGCACAATATTTATATTTTGGCTTCTAAACTTTTTACGTGATTACCATTTGTCATTTATCATAACTTGATTTCTGAAAATCTATTTACAAGAACTTGTGGATTTTATTTTATTAATACTTTGCCTATAAACTTAAGATAAAACTTTATATTCCATATACAGTTAGTTTTTAAAATTCTAGTTTCAGTTTTTACCAAAGTTTTCAAAACCCGACATACCCGAGAGAATAGTGAAGTTCCTGTCAGGCTTGACACCATGTAGCGTCTGTTTTACAAGATTTTACTAAATAACACCCTTTATTACTGAATTATTTTAATTTGTTATGTTAGATCGCGTATTACTGCATGAGTTGCAAATTGTGAGAGCGTTGGCGGCGGCTGTGTTGCCACAGCAAAGTATTCTATTAGTGTTGCTAACCATTCCATTTTCCTTAAATCATTATGAATATTTGATAATTGTAACGGTAGTGAGGTCTGGATATGCCTGAAATCTAGTGAAAGTATGATAAATGCAGTAGAAATGCGATCTCTTAGAAAGATGTGCGGTGTCACTCTTGCGGACAGGATAAGGAATGAAGAGATACGCAGTATGACAGGGATGCACGACAGTGTTATTGTTAAAATGAAGAAAGGAATGCTTAGATGGTTCGGGCACATAGAAAGAATGAGTGATGAAAGACTGACGAAGAAAATATACAGATCGAAATTGAGTGGTAAAAGAAGCCAAGGAAGACCGAGGCTGACTTATGAAGATCAAATAGCCAGAGTGTTAGCGGATGAAAATGTCAAAAGCTCTCGCATACCTAGGTGAAAATGTGTGAGAAGAATGATGAGATTTGAGGAAGCGAAAGAAGTATGTAAGAATCGCGACGCTTGGCGTTCCGTCTTCCCTGACTACCCTGTTAGATATATAGCGTGAGGGTATGTATGTATGTAACTACTTTAATACCCGCGGATTACAAAGATATTTTGTCAAGTCGAACAAGATTACGATCCCTTACACCGTTGCATAGTTTATAAGAACGCAGCAGACGGACAGACGAATGAACGCATGAATGATCTCATAAGGTACGGAACCCAAAACCCAAAAAAATAAAATGGAGATAATGTCAATGTCATTGAAGTCGTTACATTAGCATTGAATCTTCAGAAGTAGAATATTAGGTCCGTTCGAATCGTTGCCACTATCTTACTCGCTAATACTGTCTCCCAACAGTAGGCTTCCGTGTAGTGTTCCGGTATGGAAGGTGGAACAGGCTGTGACATTTCTGACACAAGAGACACTGTAAGGGTAATATACACGAGATACAATGTCTTATGTAAGATTAATGCAAATAAAACCTGCAGAATATAAAAATATAGAAATTTGAATGAGTGGACGATATGAACGAAGATAAATAGAAACGCAACTTATCTGATCCGCGTCTAACACTAACTTAAAAACTACGAAAATCTGCATATACACACGAAGAAATTAGGCCGAGACCAATGTACAATATGATGCGCGCCTTAACTGCAGTTAATGCAAAAAATAAAATAGTTACAAAATCGTGTACATGCGTCGTACAGACACTTTAGTCTCTAGCGTTGTCAACGCATTTGCATTATGAAGGGATATCTTAGCCTCGTATTGAAAGTGTCTATGGGCATCAGTTCACTTAACTTCAGGAGGTGTTACATGATTGTCAGTTCTGTATGCTCGTTTGTCTTAAAAAAATCCGTTTTCATTATCTGGTTAAGTTTTTAGGTTTTCATGCCTCCTTTTCAATTTGTCTTTAAAGTATTGCATGATTAATATAACATTTATTTCAAAGAAATAAGAAACACGTCACCTATACGTATTTTTTATGTAATGTTACTTTAGTCGAAAAAACACCTGTAAATTAACATCCACTTATAACACCAGCGCTCTTGAGTCGTGTTTATGTTCTATATTATATATTTAGGTAAGTATATTTTTTCAGCTTATCGCAGAAGGCAATTTATTGTCTTAACTTTGAATCAAAACTCGAACTTCATAGTGTTCTAAAGTTACAAAATTTTGTAACAATTTATACTTTAAAAGTTTCAATTTCAATCAATTACATTTGCTTCTACGTGTACCTGCTCTACAAAATGTCAATCTTTAAATAGATATTCGAATCATTTAGTTGTGATTTCCATCGTCAATCCTTAATATTTCTGTATCAAAACTGAATATTTTTACATTCAAATGTTACTATTTTTTTTAAATTTTTCTTTTATATCAATAAAATAATAGATAGATAGTGAAAGATACGCTTTAAATCTCTGAAAGTTTCTTCATGCAGCTAAATAAGGCGCGTACAAATAGTTAACATGACCAGAATAAGTTGACCCCGCTCTACACGAACTTATTGTTTCATGTAAGCTACATTACAAGAAGAGGCAAGTCTCGTTATAATGGTGGGTTGTCGGTTTGTGTTTAATGAACTAAAATATGCGCGTAGGCAGCCACCACGTGTGGTACAAAACACATATGTGTGGGTGAGGTCAAGTGATAACACCGACGATTAACTAATTATTAAACTTAGTTTAAATAAACAAAAACAGGTCATATCAAAGACATTGAATGGCTTTTCCGTACCATAACTTCAAAATATTTCATTTGATAACCCACAAGATGACCACAATTTTGTTTTTCTTTTTTTTTTGTGACTAAAACTAACCAAAGTAAGAATTAGAGTTTTAGACTTCACACCAGAAAGATAAGGGAAAATACAATATTTTTAAAGTTTAATGCATTTTTAGCCGTTTAATCTTGAAATTATGTACTTATCAACAAGTATTCGCAATATAGTTCACACTCGCGAAAATCAACGATGAATACGTATATCCAAACGCGTGTGTTGATAGCTAATTTAATATTTGTTACATCGCTTAAACGCTCACCAACACTAGCTACAATTCTGGGACACCTCTTGCCTCTTTCGTGCTTATTTGCATAACTACATCCTCTTCGATCCTTGATATTTTTGACCTAGGTTATTTATATTGTAAATAATGGTACTACATACGTAACTTCAAGCCATTTCACATATGGAACTAGAGAAACACGCCTTGTCGCCATTTTTGTAATAAATAAGGCTTATGGCAATTTAGTAATAAATAAGGCAGATGGAAAAATGCAACCACATTGAGATGCCTATGCTTTCTATACATGTTATTTCGAAGTAAATAATTAAGTTGACTTCATGATTTATTTCAAAATAACATGTCATTAAATGGCTACAGAAATAAGTTAGAGGAATTATTTGTAAACCTCACTATAGCCCAAGCTGACGATAATAAAAATATGTGAAATATTAAGACTAATAAACGAGAAAATCGCTATTATATAATTTTCGGACGAATTAAGAAATAAGACTGTAACTGAGCAATTAACTGTGGTTAACTCGATGGGAGAACGAGGCCGCGCGTTGTTGGTGCTCCGGCGCAGCGTCGGTCGCCCGGTCGCCGCCTCCTTCAGTCAGGCACTAGCCAGTGCCGCTCCGAGCTTCTTTTGGTCGTGACGCCGCCTTCATCAAGACGCACCCGCCATGGCCAGGTGTTAGCGTCGGTAGTTTACATTTTTCGCGAATGTTAATCTGTTCCATTATCTTTCAGTTTGATCTCATCGAGCTGTTTACGTGTTGTGTTTTAATCTATCCTTTTTAACGCATCCGCCCTGTCGCTACTCGTAGTTCGACATGTTTTCTTTCACGAGTATCTAATACGTTGCTGTAATCTACTCCACATTACGTGATACTTTTGGTTAATCTGTTCCAGTATTTAACTGTAAAGGACGATCCAAAACAAGAATGATATATTTAGAAATCGAATATATTTTTCTGTACCCTATAAAAGAAGTCGTTATCGATTGTCGATGTCGTAGAAAGTACATGTACGGGATTTGACATTAGCTACCGTGAAACGTCAATTCGTACATTTTGACGCTTTAATTAATCTTAACGACTATGAAAAGCGTCTCTCTTCAAAGATTTTGTACTATTCGTTACAACGCCATTCCAATTCAATTGAGTTACAGTATTTCGGCAGTAAATTCATAACTATCTGACAGGAAGTATAAATAACTCATTGTGTTTGTAATTGTGAATACTATTCATAACTACGTATATTTAAAAAAACCGGATCTTACGGAATAAAACCTAATATTGGCCGAGCATTGAATAGAAACATAATACATCGCGTATTACTCCCACTCTATTAC
Organism: Zeuzera pyrina; assembly: GCA_907165235.1. Taxonomy (NCBI): domain Eukaryota; kingdom Metazoa; phylum Arthropoda; class Insecta; order Lepidoptera; family Cossidae; genus Zeuzera; species Zeuzera pyrina. The sequence continues at coordinate 16,905,936 of OU015640.1, forward strand.
ACATAATATTGTTACATTTAGATAAAAAGACTGTCGTTGATTTCACACAATTATTTGATATTACGGTCGCGCGCACAATGGCGCGGGCGGTGTGCCATTTGTTGCATTGAGCCATTCTTGAAAGGCGCAGCGGGCGACATCGACACCGCTCCTTACAGATTTTTTACTTCGTGTGAATGCGGTTTTTGGGTTATCTGGATTTTAGGTGAACCAAACACTTAATAAATGAAGTCGGTTCTACAATTTAAATTTCATCCGTATAACATTCAGATAAGGTTGTGCTTGTGAATATAATTGTTTTACAAACTGTATTCATAAAATTGTAATTTCGTTTTATTTGTAATTTGGCATAATATGGAGATTTGTATCGGATATTGAGACGAGGACAGCTTTTGATCGGTCCATTGGGGCTCGATGGTGCGTGAGTTCATACATTCCAATTGTTTGGTCTATTTCGACATTTAATCGAAATCTTAATTCATTTTATATTATCATGTTAACCTGCAATGAATTGTCTGTGTTTTCTGAAAAGTTTCATTGTATAGCAAATAAATACTAATTTTATGTTACTCAATTGTAATACACAAATAACTTTAGCTCTTTCATTTATTTATATTGTAAATTAGCTCTTAAAATGTCTTCATAGTCCGATATTAGTTTAAAATACAATAGATCAATTCACAAGTACTCTTGTAATATTTAGAGTAATACAATCCTTCAACCTTCATTACCGCAGCATGGGGTCCAAAATATTGTTATTGATTTTGTAACAAACTTGTTATTACTTTGTATTTATAACCGCAAAGCGCTCTAATGACGCGCTGCGCAGGCGCAACGCGGCGGGCGGTCGACACGGCTATATAAATATGCAAAATCCTTTTTTTAAACTTAAAATTAGAGTTCTTTTTTAAATAGATATTAGTGTGTTTGTTGTAGCGCATAATTTGTAGATGTTCAAATAATTTACTAGAAGCGCTATATTTAGAGAAAACTGTTTGAAACTGAGTGAAATAAAAAAAATGAGCCTGAGATGAGAATGGCATGAGTTGCGGGACGCCTGGCAGATGTGAAACATCAAAACTGTTTTGTGTCTTAATATGCATGAAAGGATGGTTTATGGAATAATAAAAAAATGCCGCATAATCAAAATAAAATAGTCCGCTTTTTTATTAATGAAAAAAAATGTCTTTTATTTAAAAAACACAGGCAACGTGTTTCGAAGTAAATAACAACACTGCATACGCATATAAGTACATGAGCTCGGTACAAGCGCGTAGCGACGCGTCGCGACTTCGCCAACAGCCGGTCTGGCCGCTGTATAAGATGTTTCAAGACAATAATATTTTAAGTACTTGTTGTCTTTTTGACCTTATATTTAAATTTAGGTATTTGAAAAGGTAATGTTAACGATCTGAAATAGCCCCGTAGTTCGTCCCAGAGAACGCGGCTAAGGGGGCCTTCGAGGTCTAAGCCGATCGGAGCAGAAGCTCTGGTCGTCTGGCACTGCGACGGTGCAGTAGGCTTTGTAATTGCCTCCTGAGAAGTGCTTCAGCAAAGCGCGAGAGGAGCACCGGTGTATTACATAGGAGATCTTGTAACCCATTGCCTGGTTGTGTGAATAAAAACTCCATATAACCCAGTTTCTCCCCCAGGAGGCTCTGTGTGCAGATTTCTTCTACGTAACCAAAGGCGCCCTAAGTAAAAATGACTTTTTAAACTGAGACTTTGAAGAAGTCTATTATTTAAGATAATACTTACACTACAACCTATTTACATATGTTTATTTTTATTGCCGTTACATGTATTTTGTCTGTGTATGTGTCAAAAGTATAATAAATATCACAACTGCAATAATATAATAGTTAGTATTACAATATAGGTACATGAAAGACAAGAAGTTTTATTTAAAATAAATAAGCGGCTCGAATAACTTATTTCACATCCTTTCTTTCAAAATCTAAATGTTTACTTCACAGTAGGATCTATACAATCAGTTTGTGATGTCAATAATGTGTAAATATTTAATGATTTTAAGAAAATTTAAAATTACACAACAATAAATTAAAGTCTGATGTATAATTTCGAGTCTTGGAGTAACTAGATAATTATTAATCTTGCGTTACAAGAGTACAATAGTAATATAACAATCATAAGATAAAAATAATTTGCTGCTGTAAAGGGGCATTGTCAATAAATTAAGTTATAACTAATAATGGTAATTAATAGATAAAATGAATTAAAACTACAGTAAAGAGGCATACTTATAATAGTAGTAGGTACACAGTTTTAATAGCTATTAGTAGCTATTTTAATGTTAGTAGCTATCTTACAGCAGTCTTTATCTTTTAGGTAGTCTTCAACCGTGTAATACGCCTTCTTTTTTTTTCTTTCTTCATGGCATGGCGCACAGATCAGCTCATTTGTCAATGTCACGTATTGTATTTTAATAAGTAATCGTTATCGTAAAACTCTTCCAGTAAAGTGATAGTAGACTTAACTGAGTTTTATGGAACTTCTTGGAAAAGCGCGAGAACTTCAGCTACACATGTTTATTTAGACTTACTCTATTCTTTTCAATTACACAGAACTATAAAACACAATATACAATTACTTTTGTACTTTAAAACTCCCGAAAATGTAAAAAATAGAAAATTTAAATAAAATGACAACCTCACTTCTCCCGTTCCCTCCAAAAAGTCTATACGCTTCTTACACAGAATATCTTTGATTTTGTTTTTAAATTAACCCTCAGGTAAAGTCTATATCTCTTCGGGTATTTTATTATAAAATCGTATACAGTTCCTTATAAAGCTTTTATTAATCGCTTTTATAATTGTCAATCGATATTATAATTTACTTAGCCTGAAATATATTTGTGTGTATTTGTCTTTATTTCTAGTAACATAGTCATGGCTGTCACTGTTTTTCAGATAAGAATATACATTTTTACGTGCATATATTATGTTCTCAAAACATACTGACATGGTACAGTAAAATATTAATCTCACAACAATTCTCTTAAGGAATCACAACGGCGCAATTTGTACATGGCTCGAATTGCTCGCGTTTGCAAAATAAAGATTGAAAGTATATGGCAGATGCAGCTTGTCTCCACATTAAAGTGCCATAAGACATAATACTGTGGAAGTAAGAAAAATACACTAGTCTCGCAGTATCGACGTCAGTAAGCTCACGGAATTTCATAATCGCGTATACGGCCGAACTAAGCCTTACTGATAAAGCAGTAACATCCCAAAAAAACTGTACTGTCTACAAATTCCAGTTTATCATTGTTTAGAATAATTTCAAATTTATTTCTACTCACGGTGGGAAGTGAAAATCGAACACATTTAGCTTTATTTGGATTAAGAACAGTGTGATTGATCTCAAACCAGTCATGAATCTGTCCAAGAGTAGTAACATTTCATTCACTTCGTCAACGTTTTTTGCTTGTCTATTTACAGTGAAAATCAATGAAGTATCATCAGCTAATAACGTAATCCCAGACAAACTCTGGACTGTGAAAAGCAGGTCATTTATATAAATCAGGAACAGAAATGGACCTAATATGGACCCTTGATGCACACCGATATCAACTTAGGAGTCCAGCGACATTGTATTATTTTTTGCACTTTTTGAATTCTATTCATTAAGTATGACTCAAACAAGCCTAGAGCCTTATCTCTCACGCCATAATATTCCAGTTTTAATAGAAAGGTTTGATGCTGTACGCAATCAAATGCCCTTGACAAATCGCAGAATACTATTATAGCATCCCGCGAAGCATTCCAAGCGCTATTAATGTCTTACGCACTCAGTGCTAGTACTAGTGCACTCAAGTAGCACTACTCCAGCACCTGTGGTGGAATACCTTTGGATAAAGCCAAATTGCTGGTCACGCAATAATCGATTTAAGTTAAAGTAAGAATGCATTTGACGGAGCAAAATCTTTTCATAAACCTTACTAAGCGCTGGCAACACAGACACGGGTCGATAGTTACCGGAATTTCTTTCCTCTCCCGATTTAAATAAAGGTACAGTTTTACTGTACTTCAGAAAATCAGGAAATACACCTTCACCAATACATGTGTTAAAAATGTTGGCTAGATTAGGCGCAATTGTATTTATAATTGTTTTACAAAAGTTTACCGACATTCCCCACAAATCCTTAGTTCAGCTTCAAATCATTAAATGTTTTGACAATCGTCTCGTAATCTATTTGCATAAATTCAAGGACAGCGTCGCATGTTCCCATTTTTGTCCTAAGTAGGGTGATTGCGGCTGAAGTGGAAAAATTCAGATGTTCTGTAGTTTTTCAAGGAATGTTAGAGGAGAACGTTTCGAGTTCCTGTACCACTTTTCTGTCCGAACTAATAGAACCATGAGAAGTGTCCAAAGTTATCTTTAGTGAGTGATTTCGCTTTCTTAGTCTCACTATTTATGATTTCCGAAAACAGTTTTGACTTTATTTACTGCATTTACAACCTTGCGCCTAACCAAATTTACCGTTGCTGTTACACAAACTTTTTAAATAACTTTATTAAATTTTTAATTTAACATTTTCAATCCGTTTCATTTTCAAAAATGTTAATAAATAAAAAATAGACTTATACATATTCTTTATATACTTATGCGTACTCCATAAACTATAAAAACAAAATGAGCATATTTTTTATTCAAATACCTAATTAAATTAATTTTGTACAATTATTACAAAACATAAGTGATGCCCTAAGATGTTATAAAGAACTCAAATAACTCTCAAATAAATATAAGGTCTATTCTAGTTAATTTAACTCTGTGTATTTCGCTGGCTTTTTCAGTCTGCAATCAAAATAAATGGTAGTGTATCTCAACTGCTCGCTGTAAGTCGATCGATCACTTCCGCTCGCCGCTAACAGTGTACAGATACGCACTCAGTACTTGTGTTTGAGGAGGTCATGTTATTGACTCACACAGATTGTCGACATTACTGTATTGGGGTCAACCCTGTAAAAGTGAATGCAAGGGGAAATGAATAAGAAATGTATAATAATCAAGTGTTCCAAATAAAACCATAACTTATTAAAAAAAAGTAAAGATAGGTATCAATGACATTTCATAAATGTCCACACAAACGATTGTAAAACAAACAAATGTTAATTACGTTTGTTCATTCTTCAGTGGGCAAATGAAGAGGCACCTATTTCCAACGCTGGTTTGGGAAATCAAGGAAAACACTATGAAGATTGATTATAATCCCGCGCAGATCCTAAAAGTTGGTTCTTGGAACAAGGCGCATTAATAAGAAACTTTTATAGGTGTCAGACTAATAATCAGTTGCTAGCTGTTATACTTTATTTTTATATTGAAACATAATACACGGGATCCTTCACGCAGCCGCGATAGCGACCGCGGAGAAACTGTTTCGAGTCTATTGCCTCCTTCCGGTGGCATTCGCTTCAGCAACACATGACACAAATAAACTCATTAGTAAGAATTGCATTATCAACATATAATTTTTAACCAACTTTAAAAAAAGGAGGAGGTTTTTCCCCCTTATCCCCCTCTTACATCCACTCATGTCCGTACCTACCGTTCATGTACACCGTCGCATTGCACGTATTATGTTTAATTTTGTTCTTTGTATGTACGAGTATCAACTGCGCCGTTTCAAATAATATATGCATTTCGGCTATTATTGTATAACTATTTGATTGTTATTTAGTTTTTAAACTTTTTATTATCGTATCAGATTACATCTGTGATATTAAATTTTTATGTTGTTTGAAACGGATGTATGTTTTTATAACTGAACCTAGGCGAGTGGTTCCAACGTTGGAGAATCGAGGCCAACCCCGAAAAAAGCACTGCCGTGTATTTCTCGAATTACACTTTTCGGACAGGATATTCCATGGACTAGAAAAGCCAAATACCTAGGAGTCCTTTAAGAGTTTTAGGATCTAGGTTTTTAGGAGTCTACTTTTAGTGTAGTAGGGCCATCCTGCATTGCAGCACGAATTGAGCCGGCTTGCTTGGTGAATTTTTTTTGTTGTAAAAGAGGGGGCAAACGAGCAAGTGAGTCACCTAATAGAGAGTGACCACCGCCGCCCATGGACACCTGCAACGTCCGGGGAATCACGGGTGCGTTGCCGGCCTTTAGGGAAATAGGGAAAGGAAGGAAAGTAGAGGGAGGGGGTGATGGACCATCGGCTCTCTTACTCACCGAACGAAACACAATAGCAATAGATGCAATACCACCCTCTCACAGAATATCGACGTGAAATAACAGCATCTATTGCTGTTGTGTTTCGGTTGGTGAGTGAGACCCCCCTTTTATAAAAAAAAGTCAATCTTGATAGTACCATGATCTTGTATCACCACACCAATACGGTCCGCGACCACGCCGCGTTCTCTCTCGGCCGTCAATTATCGCAGTTCCCACGCCCCACTCTGCTGACGCGTCGCACCACTATTATTGTTTTGATGTCCTAATGTAGTGTAACATATTATACTTCAGTGCACAGATTAAATATTTGTAGAAAGCTACAGATGCAAAAGTCTCTTTGCTGTAATTGCTGTGTATTTCGTTTTGGCGCTACTATCGCCTACCTTTTCTTAAACCGTACTATACATAGGTACCAATATTTTTAATGTATTTTTATGTAAGGAGTCCCATGACGATATACTGTACAATACGGAATTGATTATTTACATTAAACAATTGAGGAAAATAGGCGTTTTAAGATTCTCAACTTAAGCATGAAAGCGAGGAAACCGCAAGATAAACCAAAATTCAGCTCGAAATAGAAAAGTATCCAGAATCAGAGTATGAGTCAGACTGACAGCACGCTGACAAGCGATTGACTTCTAAGTCAAGACGACAGAAGCGATTTCAGCGCCAATACAACTTGTTAGGAACTAAAACTGTCACAGGTCTGCTTCAGTGGAGCTAACAAGACTAGTTTAACTGTTTACACATTTCAAAAAGGTTGAAAAAATGCATATCCCGATATTATTCACATGTTTCTCTGTTCAAGCTACACTTCTGTCCCACGTTAGTCTTCAGACCCGTAGCTATTGTTACCAAATCCTTTCCACTGACCACCCACGTCGCTTTCACTTTTGTAAATCCTCCCTTTCTTTACCACCAAACTATAACTCTTACTCCTATACACATAAGATGTAAAATACAATAATCAATGAGAGGATATACACATGATCGCTCCGCTTACCCCAATACCAGTAAATATTTGCATCAATTAGCGGCGTATTTGATACAATATTGTCGTGATTGTCGCGATCTACACGCGGTTTAATCTCGCCGACATTGCTTTATAATTATTATGGAGTTTATGGGAATGTTATTATTATCGATAGTTAATACAAATTACTTTGGGCGTTATTAATTGTATCCCGGAAATAACGTTCAGTATTGATCTAAAATGTAATTGTAGCATAATTTACTCTCACAATATTTGTGCAGTAACAAACATTTATAAAACTTTGAGTATCGCTTGAATGGAACCGCTTAACTACGACTATGTTTGTAAAGATTCTTTGTTGTTTATAAAAAACTGTGTTAGTTAAATACATTGTTTTATTTTTCCTGTAATATTTATTACCTCTGTCAACTCAAGGAGTCAGTTAATAAGGAGAGATGGTATTTTACAGTTCTATAGTCAAATGGCAAAAAACGGAACCCTTATAATTTTGCCCTGTCTGCCTGTCCGTCTCTTTGTCTGTATATCACAACCATTTAGTCTACAAAGATGAAATTTGGAAGATAAGTTTTTCTATGAACCACTACATAATGATGTAATGATATTACGATAAATAGGGGTAGCAATTCATACCTGTACTTAACTAAGGAAAGAAAAAGAAATCCAGTGGGCATCCAATCCAGAGTGTGAAGTATTTTTAGATAGGTTTTCAAAAATGATATAGAGGATGCGCTTCCTAAAGTCCCCTCCCTGATTGGGATATTTTCGATTACAGACATACATTACGAGTTTGGGGACCGCAAAAATAATTTTGTTTTTCACAGTGTCTTTGTGAAATACAAACTTCATTCCGGCTACGGAACCCTTCACCGTACGTGGTCCGAGAAGCAAATACCCAGTTTTATTGCCAGTTTTTTTACAACTTTTTCGTTCAATTAAATATTGCTGTACTTCGAATTTAAATAAATATGAACATTTAATTTAAATTTAAAGTAAACAAACAATGCAAAAGATTGGTTAAGGAATATAAAAAAAAAATGTTAAAAATTTAACAGCAATAGCTTATTGACAAGGCTATGTAATGATGATAGATAAGTAAGAAATAATTTTACTTTTAGTTTATAACTAGTTAACATAAAATTAGATGCTAGTGAGCATAATTTATTCTATTATCCTGAATTTGCTCATCTCGCGTCGCCGAGGCATATTAAAATATGCTAGCTTGAGACGCAATGAAGAAATACGCAGTATGGTAAAGTTGCATGACAGTGTTACTGTAAAAATGAAGAATGAAAGAAATAAATGTTTCGGATACGTAGAAATTAGAATTGGTGATGAAAGATTGACGAAGTGAAACTAAGTCTTAACGGAAGTCTTAAACTGAACAAAAGCTAAGGTTGACTTATAAAGATCAGATAGCCAAAGTATTAGTTGATGGAAATCTCGAAAACACTCGCATTTTTCGGCGTAGTGAGTGGTGAAAGACAATTTACATAGCGAAAGTGAGTAGTAAAAGAAGCCAAGAAAGACCAACGCTGACTTTTGCAGGTCAAAATGACCATAGTATTAGTCGACGGAAATGTCAAAAGCACTCGCATACCTAGGCGAAAATGTTTGAGGAGAATGATGAGATTTGAGAAAGCAAAAGAAGTATGTAACGCCCGCGACGCTTGGCACTCCGTCCTCTCTGACTACCCCGTTAGAGATACAGCGTGAACACATGTATGTATATTTCGATGGAAGTGTTTGAGAAGAATGACGAGATTTGAGGACAAGAAAGTAGTACCTACGTAAATATCGTTGTATTTGGTGGCCTACCTTTCTGATTAACCGTTATGAATACTGCGTGAAGATATCGATATTGATCTCAGTTTCAAAGTCAATTTGCAAAAGTTCCTTGCCTAAACTGACCAGAACGCGGTCTTTCGCACCACCAGGCCAATATTCGTTATTTTATCTATAAATACCTTTAATACTTCAAACGCTTAATTTCCTGTCGTTATCAAAGCTCACGGCCGAGTGCAGTGCCCAGTAAACATTACCCATCACGTGTCATCCATGTTACAATTTCGCCGTTAATGCGACGTAATCTCGTACAATAAAACTATTATTAATGTTAATAATTGTACATCGATCACCGGCTGAGAACCGACAGCTGACGCTACGTGATTATTATTATTACTCACAAACGCCAAATTCACATTATATATGTTTGAGGCTTGAGGTAATCATTGTGAATATGTAATATAGCTATAAATTTGCGCATACCTAACCATTTTTAAAAACGTTACATCAAACTCGATTGTGACAATAATACTAAAAAAGATAGATAGATAAAATCTTTATTTGCATCACTGCAACAGAATAGCGGTACATTATACAGACAAAGCACATCTGTACATAGTTACTATCACACACATCACGTGCGTGATTAAGGGAATATAACAGTTGAATAAAATACAGAAGACAATGATACAGACATAGATTAGGAGCAAAGACAAAACTACGCAACATGTACCTAAGGGCGCTGCAGCGTTGCAAATGGGCCATAGCTCAGAGTATAGCATTACTCCAAGTATGGAGCAAAACTCTGATATTCTGCTATACCCGAGGGGCTTACGCGAGCAAAAGTGTGGAATAGAATGGCGAGTAAGTGTATGTGTGAGAATGTGTGCGAATATAATATAATGCAATGTAATAATATGATAATATAATATCAGTACAATTTTATTTAAAAGAGACGTTAAATAATAACAAAACGGAAATGCACAAAATTTGATTAAATTCAATTTGTCCAACGATAATAATTACTAGAATGCAAAGACACTTACCTACGTTCATTACTATTGTAATATATATATATATATATATATATAATTAAATTGAAGTATAAAATTAAATTAAAATAAATGATGAGAAAATGATTGACTTTACTTAACATTTTACAACAATTGAAATAAAGCAGTTTATATCACGATTAATAAATTAAATTAGGATATGAAAGTCGCTGCTGCTATGGAACTAATAGGTACTCCACTTTTTTGTTGCTCAAGCAGAAAAGCTTTAAAATTCTTTCTGAAAGTAAAGCTGGAATTAAGGAGCCTAAGGGGTGGAGGGATGTTGTTCCAGCAGCGCGTAGCTTGGTAGCGAAAACTGCTCTTAAATGTAACTGTTTTATGAGGATGCACTGTTAAAAGAAATCGTGAGGGTCTTGTTACGTATCGGTTATGGAATCGAGAAAAACTAAACTTTGCGTATAAGTATTCCGGTTTCTTAAATTTCATCACATCAAACACCAAACCCGCCATATTTAAAGTGGAAGCATTATTCAGATATGGTGTTATGTGAGTGCGAGGAGGTATTTTGTAGCAAAAACGACAACATGCGTTTTGCACTCGTTGAATAAGACGTTGTGTTTTAGCATATAGGCGAGGACCATTTACAAGGTCACCATAATTAAGCACGGATAACACTAATGACTCACATAAAGTGGTCCGCACCTCTTCAGTGAGCAGATTTCGAATGTTGTATAGAATTTTTAGGCAGTAGAAACAATTCCGAACCAACTGTAGAATGTGAATTTCAAAACGCAATTCATTGTCAAAAACAATGCCAAGGTTCTTGGCTTCATCCACTCGATCGATGTTGTGACCTGAAATTGTGATAACAGGATTTGAATCCAAAATACGTGTGATTAATTTTTTTGATCCCAGAACCATGTATTTCGATTTCAAGTGATTCAACACTAATGCATTGTTCAATGACCAACGTGAAATACGTTCTAAATGGGCGTTGATTTTTGTCACAGCGTCGCTGATCCCATTATGAGGCACAGAAATGTAAATTTGCACGTCGTCAGCATAAAAATGATTATTGCAGTGCAGAATTTCCTTTGTGAGATCTGCAGCATATATGATAAATAGTAGGGGACCCAGAAGGCTTCCCTGCGGCACGCCACGATTGGCAGGTTCGTAGTCCGACATAAGAATAGAACCGTCTTCTTTCTCAAGTTTAACTGATTGCTCACGATCTCTCAGATAGCTGTCAAACCAGGCAATACTTTGTCGACTTATACCATAGTAAGAGAGCTTTGAAAGAAGAAGTGAAGTATTTAGACTATCAAAAGCACGTGAGCAATCGAGTAGCGCTAGTATTGTAGGTTTACCAGAGTCCTGTTCTGTCAAAATATTATCCGCAACATCCAAGAGTGCAGTGACAGTGCCTCTGCCCTTACGGAATCCGGACTGATTATTAGGTAAAATGCCTCGATCCTCTACATATTTACTCAGTTGGATATGAACTACTTTTTCAAGTACTTTGCTTAGAAAAGGCAGAATACTTATTGGCCTCAACTCTTTAAAATCTGTGGGATTATTTACTTTGGGTAAAGGTGTCACCACTGCAGCTTTCCACAGCGCGGGCACAATGCGTCGATATGTACATATCGACTTATTTATTATGGCAGTTATAATTGCAAGAGTACGGGGCAGAATTAGAAGTATCATGTCTCGAGTAATACCATCCACACCACAAGCACTTGACGTAATAGCCAACAAGCATTTAGAAACTTCAGTTTCGTCAACAGATTTTAGAGTAAATTCCCCATCCAGTATACGATGATGTTCAAAAAACGATAATTGAGATATAGGCACTGTAGTTGGACGCGGCACGTCAAGAAAATGTTTATTAATGCTATTAGTGTCATTAAACTGCGGTGGCAGAGAATTCTTATTTTGTCGTTGAGTAGAATTTTTTCTTTCAAGTTTTTCCAAAACACCTTCGGATCATCATGTTTCGTATTAATGAGATAATTATAGTATGCACGTTTCTCATAATATATACTATTGCGCACCAATTTTTTAAAGTCTTTATAATATTTCTTATGACTATCTAACTTGGTACGCCGATACCTATCCAATGCAGAATTACGAAGCTCTATCAAAATTTTAATGTTGTCAGTAATCCAGGGCAGGGGCGGATTGCTCTTGTCTTAAAAGTTTTTGTAGGCGTATGTCGATCAAAAAGGAACAAAATCAACTTGTTGAATTCGCCGACCATACAGTCCACGGTGGAAAGACTAAGTATTGATTCCCAATTTAATTTGCCTAAATCATCTGTAAATCTACTAAGGTTTATATCCCTATTGTTTCTATGGGTGATCCATCTCCTAGGTGGTTTGACTTTCTTTATATTTAGTGTGACGTTCACCATAGCATGGCCGAGTGAACCCGTTATATTGGTGACAGATATGTCTCGAACACGGGCGTTGGTACAAATGACATCAATAAGTGTTTCATTGTAAGTAGAAAAATGAGTAGGCTGATTTACTACTTGCTCAAGGCTAGTATATTGCAAAAATTGATTCATTTTAGTGCACTTAATATTATGTGAATCCAAGAGATTGATATTAAAATCACCCATTAAAATCAAGTAGTTATAGTTTGAGAAGTAAGAAACAGACTGAGTAAGCGCATCAAGGAATAAATCTATATTTATCCACTCAGGTCGATAAGCCGTGCCAACGATTATACGTAACCCATCAACATTAAAAGATATCCACATTTGCTCTATGTCAGCTTGAGGGTGCTTAACGGTACGTGCGCGTACACAGTTTTTTACATAGAAGGCTACCCCGCCACTTCGATCGCTACGCATGTGCAGCGGCCGAGCCGCGGACCGCAGCTTGTACCCGGGAACGGCGGGAGCACGTGCCTCCTGGCCGCTTCGCAGCCAGCTCTCATTGATGGCTACGACATCCGCGTCGAATCGGTTCATCGCGATCAGAAAGTCGTCGTGCCCAGTGCATAGTGAACCCGCGTTATAAAGTGCTAACTTCAGAAATTTCGTTGTGTTATCCATCAAAAACAATTAAATAACATCCACAATCTAACAAACATAAGCGCATCCATAGGATATTATAATAGATGGAGATTAACCAATACTTATAAAAATAATGCGGTTCCGTAAGTAGTTCTGCAAGTAATAACATTTCAACTATAAATCTAAATAAGTGTGTAGTGTGTACGTGTATGATGTGTTTAATTATACCCGTGCTAAAAAGCAACGCCACAGCACACCCAGGCTCGTGAAAATAATAATACATGACATAGAGTACACTGAAATATTGCACCAATAATAGGAACATTGAGACACGGATATATTGATAAAAAACGGAACAATAGCAAAGTACGCAATAACAGCACATAAAAGATCTTTTATATATTATGTAACGTGATTCTAGGATATAGTACAACATAACAATTAACATCACATAGAAACAAACAGATTCGCATATACATATAAGCAAAATAAATGCAAAAAGAACATTAGCAGATATCGTGATTAAACAGACCCTTGCCCAAAAACCTGAAGATCAGCCTCAGTACGTACACGGACTCGAGGTGCATCTTTACCCTGGTGATGGCGCGCGTACACACGACCCTCTCTGGTCCACACGTACCGCCAGCCGGATCTGCCGGCAGCGTCACGTGCTTTTTGAAATAGTTGTCGGTTCGTAGGCGTCAGCCTCTCGTTTACATAGAACCGTCGTGGCGCACCCGGCAGACCAGTACCCTCGGTGGTGGCCCCACGGCGCACGCGTGCTGCCTGCAGCAGCTGGTCCCGCACCGCGCGACCGGTTCCGGCACTCGGCCAATACGCATAGCGCTCACTATGTCCTGTTCTGTGAGAGTGACACACAGCTTGTGGGATAGAGTCATGAGGATATTTGAAATCGCTTCCCCCTTTTACTCAGGTAGGTATACCTGACAGCTCCAGGTCATTTAGCAATAGATCTTGGTCGCGATCATTCAGATCACACTTGAGATGGGCGATTGTAGCAGCCGTTGTACTATCGTTAGGGGGAGTAACCATTTGTTCTTCTAGTCGACGCTCCATGGTGTTCATGCGCACAATCAGCTAGTCCACTCGTCCATCGCAGGCGTCGACCCTGGTCATCACCTCCGAAACGGCGGCAGTCAGACTCGCCATCTGCACACGGACGGCACGCATTTCCTCCCTAAACAGACGCATCTCGGTGATGAGGGTTTGGAGGTCCGACGGGTTTACATCAATTGCCGTCTCATTAATAGACTTCTGCTCTGTGTAAGTCGGAGTATGAGTGGAACCCCCTCTCCGCACCGCTACGTTTTCACTGCCTAAGCGTACTGGTGTATTTAAATTACCCGTTTTTGGTTTCTTACTTCTACATAAATCACATTGCCAGTTGTCCTTGTGCTCCTTTTTCATGGTGCTATAAAATCGCGTTTCCGAAATATTTGTGCATTTTCTCTCATACACATCTTTGCATAGACAACAGCACAAATACTCCCTATCCGTGATGTCATTATGGCATCCCGCACATACCATACCGCTAGGAATTTTCGTATTAAGCATTTTATGTAAGCGTAGTATAAATATTGCGATTAAATACAATAGGCAGACGCTCGCGCGGATAGATATAATGTTGTAGTGGTTGATAGTCAGTCGTCAATATACGCCAATGTGATTATTAGCGATGCGAACAGTTGATTTGTTGACGACACGGGCAGCGGCGGCGCGGCGGTCAGCTGGGCGCAAGGTCGTGAGACACGGTTCGAATGTATTTGCACCGATAGCCGCTAAGAAATTTATCACAAACGAAAACACAATGCTCACAGACACCACAAACACTTATATTCAAAACGAATAGCACAGTCAGATAGCTAATAGTAACAGCTTTCTTTTGATACAAGTTTCAAAAGCAAATAAGTCTTTTTTACACAGATTTGAATTATTTATTGAGAGCAACGTTAACGCGATGTTTACTCGTCAAGCGCTCAACTACCCTCCTTCCAAACCGACCAAAAAACCGACCAAAAGCGTATTTAACACGTATTTATCTATTTCGAATTGCATAGCAATTACGAACAAAATGGAATTTAAGAAAAACAGCCAAGAGCGAGTCGAACTCGCGCATCGAAGGTTACGTGCTACCATACAATGTATTTGTGTTATTTATTTACTAAAAAAATATAAGTCGGATTTAAAGACAAACTTCACAGTTGAAGGATACGATCTCCCGTACTGTTGTTTTGTAACTGCAAATGTAAGTTTGTAACGGTAAAAAAATGTGTTATAATCACAAATTCGCAATTTTTGGATATTTCTCCTTTGTTGTGCTATGTAACCTTATGCTAAATGCAGTAATATATTAACCTGAGATAAATGCGAACAAAATAAGCAATGAAGAGATACACAATATGACACGGTTACACGACAGTGTTATTTAAAAATGAAGAAATTAATACTTAGATGGTACGGGCACATAGAAAGAATGAGTGATGAAAGACTTACGAAGAAAATCTATAGAGCGAAACCTAGTGGTAAAAAAGCCAAGGACTTATGAAGATCAACTAGCCATTGTGTTACTTGACGGAAATGTCAAAAGCACTCGCATATCTAGGCGAAAATGTGTGAGGAGAATGACGAGATTTGATGAAGCGAAAGATGTATGTAAGGACCACGAAGTTTGGAGCTTTTTCACCTCTGACTACCCCGCTACCTCGCGGACGCGACCGCGACCGCGACCGTGGCCGGCGGGGAGCGGGGAGCGGGGAGCGGGGAGCGGGGAGCGGGGAGCGGGGAGCGGGGAGGCGTGAGTGTGAAACAAATGTACTAAGTATAGCGCGGATTCCATGCCTTAGAGCGGCGCGTACGGCGAGTGCGACATACAAAGCGTCTTAAATAAATAATTTTGTCTCTTCGCCGCGGAATCATGAACACAGATATTTAAGATCTGCTACATAGATGGCAAGTCATTCGCAACATAAAATGGTAAATGTTATTAAGACGTTATAGGACGAATTAAATCTAATTGTTTCCAGACTAGAAGGTAGGTATCTCTCTATTTGTTTCATTTATTTAAGCTATCAACATCTTAATTCTGAAAGTGGATGAGTTTCCTTGCCGTAAATTCAAAATATCTTCAACGAAGAAGAAATTTGGTTCTAGACACTGTAACGTAACATTATTTTGTTGAAGGGATATTGGAATTCGTGATTACGAATTAAATTTTTTATGCTAAATAAAATATGTTTTCCAAAAATAATTCATTTATTATCCTTAAAATATTGTCTATAACTAATTAATAACAATAATAAAGCAAAATTACATTATTTACAAACATATAATATAAAAAATCGATATACAGTTAGATTCTGAATTTATTAATAAAAGTTTTATATAGTGAATTCGAACAATAGACGCACGGTAGCTACACCGCGATGCGTTCAAATAGACAAATAGACAAACTTTATTCGACACACACAGACAATATACATTTATGAATTACAATACGATCAACATACAATATTAGGGAAAAAAACAAGTTTTATTCATTCAAAAATTAAATGTGTGATGCCGAACAGGACTTCCAACTCAGCATAGTGCTACGGTTCCACCTAAACGTCACCGAAGCGCTGATTTTCAGTTGGGCCCTAAAGTGTGTTGCGCGTGCGAAACGATCGCACAATAAGAAATAGAGTATATAGGTATACAAAAAAGATTCATAGATGATAAAAACATTATACATCTTAAATAAATAACTGAATAACTGGAGGCTGTGCAAGTCAAATTAATATAATATTATAAACTTTATATAGTATATATATATACACACATACATACATACACCAATATATCCATATACACACATATACACACACACATATATGCACATACATACACATACACACATATATATATACATACAAGGACGTGGGCTATATAAATGTTCTAAAATTCAATACATACACCAAACAAACATAATAATGCAACTGATAAAAAATAATAATAATATTAATATTTATAGGTAGGCGTTAGCTGCCGTGCGTAGGTGGGAGTTAAGCGGCTACCGAAGGGAAACTGTTTTTGGTGATGCAGCAGGCGTTCTTTCAGACGGAATCTGAAAGTAGCCAGACTGATGGAGTCCCTAAGAGGAGGTGGTAGATTATTCCAACATTTTGTAACCGCATAACGGAAACTACCACGAAACGCCGCTGTTTTTCCAGTGTAATAGACGAGCATTGGGACCACAGTACGAGTCGAGCGAGCATCTCGTCCACCACGCCATTTTAACCTTTCGTATAGATACTCCGGTCTTTCAAATTTAACAAGACCAAACAGAAGTGTGGACAAATGGAGCTCTCTTCGAAAAGTCATTCTCAAAATGCCGGCTTCATTTAGATACGGTGTCACATGGGTGCGTGGTAGTATCCGAAAACAGAAACGCGCGCAAGCATTCTGCACTCTTTGTACGACGCGTTCTGTTCGAGCCAGGAGTCGAGGACCATACACGGTATCTGCATAGTCCAGGCGAGATAGTATTAGGGTATCACATAATCTGACACGAAGGTCTACACTCAGAAAATCACGCATTCGATATAAAATTTTAAGTCTATAAAAGCAGTTTCTCACAATTTCAAATACGTGATTCTCAAAGTGCAGCTCCCCGTCCATCAGAACACCAAGATTACGCGCCTCTGAAACTCGCTGTACTTGATCGCCTCCAACATTAATATTTACCCCATCCACCGCGGCGACTTGCTGCCTAGAGCCCAACAGTATGTACTTGGTCTTGCTGGGGTTAAGAACTAGGCCATTATTTTCCGACCACGCCACTATGTGCTGCAGATCCTCATTTATTTTGCTAGATGCCACTGCCCCCCCACGGGGATCGAACGACAGATAGATCTGAATGTCATCAGCATATATATGGTATTTGCTATGTTTAATAACCTCGTAGACGTCCGCAGAGTAGAGTACAAATAATAACGGGCCTAATATTGACCCCTGCGGTACACCTCTTGTAACAGGATGTGGATCTGATGAGATAGAACATCCTTTTGTATTTGTAATTTGTACTAACTGCGAGCGTCCACTAAGGTAACTATAAAACCATTTAACGGTGTGTTTGTCAAAACCATAGTACACCATTTTTGACAGTAACAAAGAGGTATCTATCGTATCGAACGCCCGCGAAAAGTCCAGTAGCACCAGAATGGAAGCCTCACCAGAGTCACGCGCGGTCAGCACATTATCAACCACATCGATTAAGGCCGTTGTAGTGCTCCGGTGCCTTCTAAAACCTGACTGAAGCGAAGGCAGAATATTATTTCCCTCTAAATATGCAATCAACTGTATACTAACTGCTCTCTCCAGTATTTTGGACTATACTAATGGGTAGTATACTAATTGGACAAAGATCCCGGAGCTCAGAAACGTTCTTTTTTTTGGGAAGTGGTATGAGTTTTGCTACTTTCCAGTTATCCGGGTATGTACTTGTGGAAATAGACTTGTTTACTATTGCACTGATAACAGGTAATGAGTGGGGAAGCGTCAGTATTAGCATATCGAGTGAAATGCCATCAATGCCCACAGCATTAGATTTCAGAGATTTTATAATGTTTAAAATAACATCATCCCCGATGGTTTTGAGCTCGAACACTGAATCACCATATCTATGAGATTCGTAGTGGATAATATCTGGCAACGATGCGGATCCATTGTCAGGGATATTGATAAAATGTGCATTAATCGCGTTTGGATCTGTAAAATGATCTGGCAGCTCAAGATTACGATTTTTTCCAGTGACGTCCACGGTACGTTTGATACTTTTCCATAGTGTACGAGGGTTTGTTGCATTATTATTAATATTCTGCACAAAATATGACTGCTTTTCGCTGTATAGTGCAGAATTTACTGAACCTTTGAGCTCCTTGTAATATGTTTTATGCTGGTTATTACCGGTAGAACGATACCTACGATACGCCTTGTCTCGTAATTTCATCATATCACGCACAGTTGAGGTAATCCAAGGACAGGGCTGGTCTTTGAGCATAAAAATCAAAAATTGATAAAACAGTTTGTGTAAATGCCTCGACGATGTCATCAACATTAGGTGCCGATGCCATCTCGATCCAATCAATGCAACCCATTGTTTCATTAAACATGGCGGTGTTTATATTTTTTACCGAACGAAAAGTAATCCAGCGAGGAACAGGCTTTCTTTTTTTTATTATTAACTCACAGCTAAGGAAGGCATGGTGGCTAAGAGTAGGTATCAAATCAATCTTGGTATTTGTGACAACAAGATCCGTGCATATTACATCTATTAGAGTTTCACTATGGTCAGTGAAGTGAGTAGGTTCAGTTATTATTTGTTTTAGATTTGTGTATGTTAAAAACTGACTGAGCTTGTTGGAGTAAACATCAGTAACTAATAAATTGATATTAAAGTCGCCCATAAGGATAATGTGGTCATACTCAGAACGTATGTTCGAACGAACGTTCGTTACATTCATTCTCGAAGAGAACGAATAACATTCATTCTGCTAAAATTGTTTTTTTTACTCACCAGCGCTAACTCGTCTTAGTTGTTCTAAGTACAAATATTAAAAGAAAAACTATTCAACTATTATAATACGAGTATGTCTAATATTTGTAATTTTCTCCAACGTACTATCGTTTTGGAGACAATTTTTTATAATTTATAATAGCGTAAAATTCTATATAATACAATATAATTGTGAATCGAGTTTGATCCCGTACCGGGAACTCCGTTGGAAGTGGACTCTGCCCCTTCTATCTACATCGCAGACACCAACAAGAGTTACCAACCAACAATCTACCTACAGCGCGGCTGTACGGGTTGCAACATCCGGCCATACCCAAGAAAGGAGGACAAGGGGAGTACGGTGCCGCGAAAGGACGGTGACCGTCGTAGATCTAAACTCATTGCTAGCCTGATCCACGATCTGCTTATTTTAATTTCTAAATTATGACTAATTCTTCTTAAATAAATGTAACTAATTTTTGTCTTGACTTAATTTTTTTTTAATTGAATTTTTTTTATCTTAATTTTTCTTAATATACTTATTTTGCTCCCTCAAGTTCCCCTAAGGAGCAGGAGGTGACAACACGATCGTGCCAGTCTTGATAAAGACATTCTGAATACATCCGATGCGATCGCAGTTGCCGCCGCCCCTGCCCGCGCATGGTATAGCCATTCCGGTCGTAATACGCAGACGCACATGCAAGACGCACTACCTAGTGTCGTGGCCAAGGCCTTATCGAATTTCATGATTTTAGGTCAATGGGATATTATATATTTTTGTATATAGATTTTAGTTCGAGTACATAAATATCCGTACTTTTGTTTACGTTGACTTGGAGCTTGAATTTTTTACATCTCCAAATGAGCTTAGACCTCAATGTTTGATATTTTCAACCTGATACGTCTACCCATTCTTGAGATAGAGGATGTTGACTAATCGGACAGAGGGACACATGGATAACGAAGTAATAATGTAAAGGTTCTGTTTTAAAAAAAAAAAAGGTTAAATAAGTAGGAATTAAATCGTCCTACAATTTCTCAAATTCATTGCCGGATTCTGATATCTATTATACTTTCTCTTAACTATGTCCTCGAATAACAATCATTTCATTATGTTTGAAAATTTTTGTTAAATATGTGTTCAATTTTATCACGTCGGAACGTCGGGATATCGGGTTCAACAATATTGAGGTTTCTTTAATGTTCATTTAATCTTTTTTTATTATGAGTCCAAATATATAAATTACATCGGTGTCGATCATTTTGTTTTTTCTTACACAATTATAAACAAGTATAAAGTGGCATGGGAGGGCGGCGGTATGTAAGCGACTGGCGAGCCACGCGTTCGAGTTGTATTATATTCTACTTGAATGCAGTTCAGTATTTAACTATTGCCAGGTCGCCAGTCGGGTTTCAGATAACTTTTATTTTTCATTTACAATTTTTTTAGGTAATTTACTGTGATAAATATTGCTCCACAACATATCAAAACATATCTTTAAGTTACCATAAACATATCTTTAGAAATTACCTTATTAAGTTTTAGAAATTGATATCCGTCATGATGGCATTTGATGTATTTGTTTACTTCTTGACTTTATATCGTATACCATAGAGGCCACAGCGAATTTTTTAGCAAAAACTACATAGCCTGTCAAAATTGGTCGAGTAATTTCTATTTTGCGAGGGAACAGATAAATATACATGTATACATACACTGCTAACATCAAAACAAACTTAACTTTGCAGTTGAAACTCTTTGCTGCTTATTCGGGGAAAAAACTTCCCTAAATTAATTTCGGTCATTCATACTCGTGGCTCATATTCGTAAAAGTGTTTATTAATCGTTAATGGTGAATACGTAGGTACGTCGTCGCTATCAGTGATGCGATTATCGTGAGAGGCGCCATGTGCCCTTTGATAACCACTCGTATCGTAATCAATTATTACAAGACTATTTATTCGGCACACCTGCATTATCATTATTAGTTTGCACAGTTAACCCAACGTGCTCTAAATTAATTATTTATTGCTCTATTACGACTAACTCGGCTATGTATTTATATGATAAATAGAGCTTATTTATGTAATAGTTGTGCCTGCGGTTTTAGCCGCTTGTAATATTCTTATTATTTATGTCACGATCGCGATTGTGTTGTTCACTTACTTAGGTAGCAGTAGCAGTCTCGTAATTATTTTCAATTTATTTTTAACATAAAAGTACTATTGTGGCTTAAATATTAAAGCTAGGTACAATCGCTGATTGTTGTTAAATCTACTGATGACTAATACATAATGTGCCTAGTACATTATTTTCAAAACAGCCAAACGATGCTTCTCCATACGACTTGATTTACAAATACTGAGATTTCGAACTGAAAATTTAATTTTATCAAAAAAATGTACTTCATATTACAAGGGTACTGTAGGTTTTTTCTTGCAAAAGAAATTTTTTAATTAGGTCAATTGTTCCAGGTTACTCGCTAGATCAAACAACAAATTTTAACCGACTTCCAAAAAAGGAGGAGGTTCTATGTTCTATGACCAATTCAGAAAATTCTTTTTTTGTTTAAAAGGGTATTATACTTCCAAGGTGATTCAATTTAAACTTCACTGGTATAAGCTTTATTTATATTGATAACTCCCTTGTTTATCATTCCGCTTCAGAATTTAAAAAAATAATAATTGTAGATCTACCTTAGATATTTATTTAGCCATGATCACCCAAAAGGGAGAAATAAAAAAAATTTAATGAAAAAATTAAACCAACTTCAAAAAAGAAACACTGAAAAGTACAAAATAACTATCCTTTACTAATAAAAACTCAAGTTTAAAAATAACTAATAAAAAAACACACAATACAAATACCTGTATTATATTTTATATCGGTTATAAATATCGTTACATACATATGTAAAGGGTTCAATTTTTTCATTATAATTTTTTGCATATAGAGACAACTTTATTATATTTCTTACGTCACTAATTCCCGCATTTTCTTCTGTTAGAAAGTATATGAATAATGCTAGTAAAGGAATCCGTTTATTTTAAATCGTATTGGTTCCGCACAAAGCCGCGAAGCACGGAGAGTTCACAGTCATCGAAATGCACAATAACAATGCATCTCGATAAATGTTAATATAAATATTGCCGGCGATGTTCCCACGCCGGCGATCGCGTCACTCGGCTGCCTCCATTAACTGCTAGTTAACCGTTAACTGGTTAATTCGTTAATGTTGTTAATCACAATGGCCATGCCGCGCGCATTGCGAACATATTTGCGCATATTTATCACGAGTCACCGCACACGTGAGAATTAATTAAATCGAATCTCAGTTCAGTGCGAGTTTTTCATTTCAATAATTTCATTAATTCTGTATAATGTTGGCCTTCCATTCTGAAGTTTAAAGAAACCAGCCAATACGTTTGAACAATAGTGACGGATTCCCTAGTCCGGTTGTACGATATTCATTTGATAAGCAGCAAAAATAAGTTTGTATTTCGTATAATTTCTTAAAGACACTGTGAAAACAAATATCTCTTCAGTTGCTCAATTCAAATTAGCACGTAACAGAAAATAGATATTGTTCCAACCAATTTTAGTTGTGAATGTTTTTTTAATACTTCTAGTTTAAACTTTTTTCATAATTATCCGCTCCGTAATTAAAAAGTCACAGACATTTCTTACGACTTTAAATGCATATCTCTCAATAACTGACCTAAACAAGAGAATCACTTTGAAAACTCAACATCATTTTTGAAACTTCTAAAGATGCCACACACATTATTTATATGCACCAGATTTTTTTTTCAACCTTCAGTTACATAATAGATATGTATGTGAAAACAACTATATGTTATAAATTATAATGTTGTTATAAAAACTATAATGTATAATATTTGATTGCATCACATGAGCTGCACAAATGCATTAACGTCGTAATATTCAGTATATATACGCAATAAAAATGCAGATTGCATTCAACAAACCACCAAACTTAAATGTTTACAGAGCATCAAACACAAAACGGCGAGGGGTAGTAGGCATGGCGCGGTGGGAGGGAGAGAGGGCGAGTCTGCCGGCGTGTTTACTGAGCGCTGCTTGAATAGAATCGGAGCGTTATTAAATTTATATTTCCGATCAGAGGTAAGCTAATCCTCTGTATTGGTGGTGACAGCGCCGGATGAGTTGAACTAATAATGCGGCTTGAGGGAGGCAGGCCAATTGACCCAATATTAATATTCGCTACAGTAACCTCCAGCTCGATGCAGAGTGGGTTCTGAATACAGCCAGAAACGACACCATACGTAAATATTTTTCCATACTTTTTTTACAAGGAGGAATTTGTAGTCTTTTGCTTGTTCAAAATAACATCCGTAATCTTTATGCTGACGCGATATTTTGTATGTATGTACATTTTACTTAATAACAATTTTTTAATAGTTAGTTTCAAAATTGTAAATAGCTACTGTTTGCATCTGTCTGTCACAAATATTTTACTCAGAGATTATTTCACATAGATTAGAAACATTCCAATAGGTTGTAGCCTAAACACAGATGAACTTCATGAATTTGATTCATGCAATTAAGGGGTAAGAATTAAAAACGATTTTTTAAAAATATTCACTTAAACATGGATGATTTGCGAACAATTGAAAGTAGATCTGAATCTCCAGTTTATTTGCTAACAACAATAACAAGCCTCGTAACGAGGAAGTTTAAAATAATTAAAACATTAGACAATGGCACGCTCTGTCAGCAACAGCGGACGCGCAGTGCGCGGCCATTGTGGCCGCGGCCGTCAGACGTCAATTACACAGCGGTTATCGTGCCAGCTCGGATTTCATTTGGAATTGCAATTACATCATTGCCTTGCGTTTGATGGATTTCAATTCCATTGTTTTTGTTCGACTTTAAGGTTCGAACTTAACTAAGATTTAAGGTCCTTAAAACCTGCTTATTTTTACCCGACGGTCCAGTAAGAGGGTGTTATTTGTTGATTGATGTATGTAAGTTGATACCTTCGGCGCATCCTGTGGCCTAAACGTTTGATTTTAATTAATATATAAGATGTCATTAGAATTGGTTAATCGTGAAAGTGCTATAAAATACTCTCGTTTGGTTAATTATGTAACTGAGTATAAGTGTGTAAACCTGAGACTGCTCTGGGTGCGTCTCAAGACAGGGTTGACGATGTGGTGTATGCCCCAGTGTCCTCTGTCGGTTTGGGCGAGCTAGACCAGTTTTAGAAGAATGTTAGGGAAGTTCTAGAGACGGTTGAAGAGAATTATAGTGTGTGAAGACACGAATGGATGGATCGAGACAGCTCAAACAAGGTTTGACTCTGTCCTATGCAAGTATGAAGATAAGAGAGTGAATTATGCTGGTGGGATTGTATTAGGACTGAGTATGGAAAATTTTTTTTTTTGTTGCTGATATTATATTTAAGCACAAAAGGCCTTATAAGTACACGTGGGAAAGGAAGGATGAAAAAGTATGATTAATATTTTCGTCGTGGAAAACCAGCTCAAAAAGCAGGTTATGGACACGAGAGCACACAGAGGAGCCGATCTAGGAACGGATCACTTTCTAGTGGTAACTAGAATAAGGGGTGTGTTTGCAGCATAGCGATGTTGCGTAGCGTCCAAACCTGTAGCAGGCTGTCGCATCTTGATATATCAATATGTTGCAGTTTCCAGATCTTGAGCTGGAAACTCAACACAGCAACTGGAAATGCAACTCGCGACTACCACGAATGAATATAAAAGGGTAGTATCCGGTAAGCTTGATGATAGATTGAAAATGATGAGCGAGGATATTGAATAATGTTGGCAGAACATTAGGGATAGTATGATCGAGGCCGCGAAAGAAGTGTGTGTATCGAACGAATCAGATTGGGAACGATACAGAGCGTGATGTGTGGTGCGATGATGAGGTGAAAGAGTCTCAGTATTAGAAGAAGAAGGCATGCCGAGACTACCTTGCCACTAATGAAAAAGGGATGCTTACATGGTTCGGCACATGGAAAGAATGAGCGATGAAAGACTGACGTTGAAAATCTACAGAGCGAAACTGAGTGGTAGGAGAAGCCAAGGAAACTCAAGACTGACTTATGAAGGTCAAATAGCCAAAGTGCTAGTTGATGGAAATGCCAAAGACACTCGCATAACTAGGTGAAAATGTGTGAGGAGACTGATCAAATTTGAGGAAGTGAAATAAGTATGTAACGTCCAGAACGTTTGGCGCTCCGTTTTGTGACTACCCCGTTAAGGATACAGCGTGAAAATATACCTATGTATATACCTATGATACCTATGTACAATTGACACATAAAGACGGCAAACATTTTCATCAAACTAACGACCTCGGTGTGTGCTTTTTTAATATAAAAAAAACGTACACACTAAAGTCGCAGTAGTAGATAATCAGAGAATTTTACAAATGTGTACGTGTGTGTGTAACCGCGTCACGTTGACACCGTCGAGCGAATGCAATATAATTACTACTTAAACAGCTGCTTATGAGCGGAATCAATACGCGATCATCGCAATAAAAGCTGTAGATATTTGCCGAGTGTCCCCTCCTCCCGGCCCGCCCCCTGTGGCGCCCTGCGGCCGATATTAAGTTTATACAGCGATTTGTGCTCTCTTTACACCGAGCGGGGCACTCAGACGATCCCGCCGCGTGTTAACACACACATTGACATTTATCTCCACATTTGTTGTCCAAAGCGTTAATTACCTAAATTATGGGAACGAATTCAGTACACTTACACATCTGCACGCTGTATTAAAGGGAAAGATGGAGAAAATTGGGCTTCGAGCATCATGATTCTCACATTCTTTTTCCGCTTTCTCAAATCTCATCATCTTTACATATTTTTACCTAACTATGCAAGTATTTTTGACGTTTCGTCAGCTAACATTCAGGGTATTTGATTTTCATATATTTGATAAAAAGGTGATGATTATAATTTACATATATCATTATCTTTCAGTCCGTGACTGACATGGCAATAAGATTAAAAATCATAAAAGATGCGATAAAATCACTCCTTGGTATCATTGGGTAAAAGACAGCAGAACTATTAGTGGAAGTAAATGACTCATAACAGTTTTGTATAGCAACTCCATACACACACATGATACATACATTCAAATCTTCACGCCGTATACCTAACGGGGTAGTCGGAGTGGACGGAGGGCCAAGTGTCGATAATATAATATAATGATAATATAAACAATATAACTTTCGAGTGCCTTTTATGCATAAGAGAGTGAGACTGAGAAGGAAAATCAAGACTGTGTTCTATTCGATATTTTTGTTTACATGAGAAGAAAGCTCACGACAAACTTTATTTTGCGGTCGACAAAATGAAACACTTGTCGCTCGAATAAGACTTACTGTTAGCCAGTTTTGATTTTATTTTTACATCTAAGTCGTCTATTCTAAAAGGGTGACAAAAATACACGACAGAACAGTATCAAATAATGTCAGCAGAATGTACAACGCCCGTCGAATCTTCCTTCTCCCTAATGTTCAAACTCTAAACTCATAAATTTTTTCTCTCGGGCATATTCTCTAAATTTAGAGGCCAATTTAACACTCTTTTCCTCTACCAGTCCTGACGATTACATTAAATGGATTAGGTACCGCAATGTAACACCGAAATCTGTACTATATGGAACTGTTCTTTGTATATCCTTTGTACTCATTTTTCAATAAGTTAATCCTGTGTCAGTTATGGTGTGGCCTACGTGTATTCGTTTCTCAACATCTAACGTATAGCTGGCGTCTAAACCGTCCAACGGTCTTTCAGAAAAAGAGCTGTAACTGATAGACAGCCGCACTCTAAGATATTTCCATAAGTTATCCTTATTTCTAATTTTGGAACGAAACAAAAAAAAACACCTTCAAAAATGATCTATCTTTACTGTTTCGGTGCGTCTTGTGTCGGACACAGTGTGGCCTACGTGTGTCGTATCGAGTCGCTGCGTGTTATTTCATTCCTTTTATTTATATAATGAGGTTTATCTAGTCGTGTCGGCGGCGGGCGTCTAATTACATTTTGATCTGTTTGCTCTCGCGGCCCCCCGCAGACAACGTTGTCGTTTCAGTGACAAATATGATCTCCGTTTATTACGTGAAGAAGACTGCCAGTGTGGCAACCTTCATCTTGAATTTAATTTTGCCATTCCTTGTTCGTATTTTTTAGGATACATTATCTCAAAAGGAAGGAATGTTTGTGTGCTCGTCTATAACGGTGATTTACGCAATAACAGTCACACATTCTGTTTTTTTAATTGCTTGTACGATTCTTCTTTGAAAGGGAAGGCGAAGGAATCTATGCCCATACAGCCGCTGTTCTCAATAATATGTTTATTGATAAATAATTCTTCAATATATTTTTTATTATTATACGACTCTCTCTGACAGTTTCATATTTGCGCTCTTTGAAGTCGAAACTTTGGGTCCCTGGGCCCCAAAGCCCATCGACTGGTTTCTGATATTTGTAAGAGACTGGTCGAGGCTTCGGAAGACCGCCGGGCTGGCAGGTTCTTCCGTCAACGAATCAGTTTGGCTATTCAAAGAGGTAACACTGCCAGTCTGCTGAGCACCCTAAGCAATGACAGCTTTCTAAGCGGCAACTTTAAAGAAGTCTATTATTTAAGACAATGTGTAGTTTTAAGTTGGTAAATATTATTGTATGTATGTCATTTTTTGTCATTAATAAATTTCAATTATTTTCATTATTATACATTATTTCATTAAAATGTTGACGTAATACATTTTAATGTGTACTGGAATATCTAGTGACAAATATATTGAGGGGGTCTTTCTAGTAAGATCCGCTGAGGCAGAATAACACATGCATATTATAGTAGAGAAAAGCCGAAAATTTCAATGATTTGTAATGATGTAGTAAAAAACATATTTTTGGGGGCTTACATTGTTAATGCTGACTAAACCTTACAAGATAGATCAAAATAATGTACCGCGGAATGGTATACCTTAAAAAGGTCTACAGAAAAGTCGGAGATGATATACGTCTATCTCTTAAGGACAGTAACCATTTTTATCTTTCACGTATTACTAAAAAATAATGGGTTATTTAGGAAGCTATTTTAAACAATAAGTATTAATCCTTATCCAATTAAATACGTTATATACGTTGTGCATTCAATGTAGAACAAAATTGCTCTTCGCAGCATATCATTAAAATGAATATCTTGAAGATATCACGGATTTAAAGTTATTAATATTAGTAATAATATATTTACAGGAATCACTATTCATTTTAAATATAATAAGTTGTAGTTTAAATTAATAATTCTTTTGCTCAATATCATATTTCCCAAAAGATATCAAAATTCTAAAGTTTCCAGAAATAAAAATTAGAAAACCATTATAAAAATATCTCTCCTACCGAACTGTCTGTAACTTTGCTTTATGTATATGACAAGGATCTTACGAAGTATCAAGAGCACATAGTCACAATATGAGATGCAAATATCAATACAGTGTAATCTGTATAAAGAAATCACAAGGGACCTAGGATATTTTATCACTTAAAGAGGCTTTTAATTTACCCAGTTTCCTGAATAGGCAGGTTTAAAGTGACAGTTGTACTATTCCCGCTAAGCGCTAAATTTTCACTATCATTCATCAACATTAGCTTTAATTTATCAGCGGCTGTTAACGAAATACACTTTCGTTTCGACATTTTATGCATTTTTATTCACTTGTTCATTGTACAAAACCTTAGTAGTGAAGAACAAAGCATACGCGGATGAAATTCGAATGTTTGTAAGTGAACGTGACGCAACCTGTCAACCTGATAAATTGTTCCAGTTATACAGGCTATTGAGCTACAAAGTCCCAATTATAGGGGTAAAATTCTAAAAAATCTAAGACATCAATTATAAAAGTTTAGAAATTGCCAATAACAGTATTTTAATGCAAAAGTGTACGGACCTTATTGCAATTTTGTTCAAAAGTTGTCCAGTAGTCTCGAAAAGTAAATAATAATAATTTGCTCTATAATTTTTGTTCGGGAATGCATTAAATATATCTAACGAAATTGGAATATATGTATCGTATTTGCTGTATCGGAGTTGAATAAAAGGCGAGGTGGTACGTAAACAATATGGCGGCGGCTAGTCTCTTGTTCATGCGATAAACTGAGCAGTAATAAGATCCACTAACTGTATAAGAAAGGATAATCCGAGTCTGTAATAAAGTTAACCGCTACGAGAGGGGCGAGAACGACGGGGAGCGGGGCGAGGGGCTTCGCAAACAGCGCCGCTGACCGCGCCAATAACGCTTATTAATACTGGCCGCGAGCTACGACGTAGCGGCACTACGGGCTACGACGCGTCTACGGAGTAGCAGGTTCAAATAATTTGATTTATAAATCTTTATATATATAATTCTACTGTACTTATGAATGTCACCGAATTCCTTCAAAACGGCTGGACCGATATTGATGAAATTTTTTATGCGTTTGAGCGGGTCCCTCGATGGTTTAGATTCACAATTGGATATCGGACTCTAGGTATTTTTTTAGCAAGCCAACGTTCAATTAACGTCAGTCGGACAACGTCGATCGGGTCCGCTTGTGTTGTCTTGGATCAGATGATACAATAATTCGTAAAATATAAGCGACTTCCTATTTTGTTTATAGTAATCAGTTAATATTTGGTTACGTCTTATTATCTGTAAGCTAAAATACTTATAGGATAGCTAGGAGATCCGTCAAGGTGTAATTTCTTTCGTCAATATTTTGTCCACTGTGTTTGGACACTGTGTTGGAGCTGAAGACGTTATATGTGTGTCCATTATTTCGAAATAATACATAATTACTAACGAATAACTTATATACTTACGTAATTCTCACGAAATATCCTGAACGGGGTGGAATTAGAGAACGGAGCGCGAAGCATCACGGTTCTTACTCAAACATCATCATCCTTTCTAAACATTAAAGTCAAAACGCGTGAATACTTTTGACCTTTCTGTCCATTAATATTCGGGCAATTCAGCATTGAAATTTTAAACTTGAACTTTCTTGACTTCCTATGTAATACGTCATCTTTAAATACTATAAAACAAGTCGTAAAACGCGTCCATCTCTTTGCCTATAACTTCTAAACTTGAAGTGGATTTCAATGCGGTTTCGCCATCATTTAGAATGTTTAACGACAAAGGTCCATGTACTTGATACATACAAATTTAGAATATAGACATAGAAAAATGAATAATGCAGGTGTATTTTCTTAACCGAATTCATTTGATTCGATCACAATATTACAGACATTTTAAAAATATATTGCAATAATTTTATAAAATACATACATATCTTCACCCTGTATCCCTAACGGGGTAGTTACGGGGTAGGGAGAGGACGGAGCGCCAAGCGTCGCGGTCATTACATACTTCTTTCGCCTCTTCGAATCTTATCATTATCCTAACCCATTTTCGCCTAGGTAAGTACGCGGGTGCTTTTTATATTTCCATCTTTTGACATTTCATAAAATGACATTAATATTTTCGATGCTACATAAATTAATGACGTTGTTAATCAAGTCCCTATGCAAAACTAGATTGTTCTCTAGTTGTTTAATAAAATAAACACTACCTTTTAAAATTCATTTAATTCGATACTTTAATTTATTGAATTGAAATACTGATAGATATCTAACGGTACTCGGAGATGTAATTCACCGTCGTGTCTGACTCGAACGACTCGACTCATTGTAAAAATGTGTCAAGCGCTCTAATTGCAGCCTCATCGGATGACATTACGGAGGAGGGCGTGGCGCAGCACCCCTCGCACCCCTCTTGGCCACCGGCGCGACGTTACTCTCGGCGATGAACGCCGAAGAATATCTACAACGCGCCCTTAGCGTAAGACAATCACTCTTGAAGGGCTTGAATTTTACATTTTAAAACATGGACAAGTATTATGCATTGTATATGCGATTTTTATGACGTATTGGTGACGTTATGAGAAATGCTGTGGAGGCGAGTAATTGTACGCTGTTTCATAAAGAATGGGCATCTAATATAGCTTAATGGTGTGTTTCTAACCAACTTGAAAAAGGAAGACGTTTTCAATTCATCTGTAGGTATTTTTTTATGTTTTCAGACATAACTTTTTGTTTATGAACTGGTTTCAACGGTTTTGTTTCCGTTAGGTCTTCGATGTGGTTCCATTTCTATCTTTCTGATATTGGAGCATGAACTTCAAACATACACCAAGTAATCCTAACGGCTTATAAGAGTTCATTTACATTGATGATTCTTTCGTATATTATTCCATTCCAGAATTATAAAATAAGTTAGTTGTAGACCTACCCTAAAGTACAAAAATAACTTTATAAATTCGATGCAAATGCCTATGTAATGAAATTCAAGAGTTACTGAAATCGGTGCCAAACCTACTAAACCAATAGACTTCAGTAACTGTCAAATTTAATTACATAGGTATTTGTATCCTATTTATGAAGTTATTTTTGTACGTGAGTATTGATTAAGTAAACAACATGTATTTCATACTTTTCAGGGGTTTTATTTAAATTGCTTAAATTTTTTAAAACATTTTTTTTATTTCTCCATTTTGAGCGATCTTGGCATAAATGTCTAGGGCAGGTATACAATTCACTTCTCTTCTAATTCTGTAGCGCAATGAGTTATAAAAGAATCGTCAATATAAACAAATAAAGTGTTACAAGCAGTTCGCGTTATTTGACGTTATAAATAACATCACGTTTCGATGATATACTAAAGTATATCATTGAAATGCAGGGTTCAATATCAGTGAAATTTAAATTAGACCAATCAGAAAGTATACTCTTCAAATAAAAAAATAATTTTCAAATGTAAAAATAGATGACGGAGTTCTGAGGTAATATAAAAAAAAAACAAAAAAAAATACAATCAAATTGAGATGCTTCTTCTTTTTTTTGAAGTCTGTTAAAATAATGAAACCGACTTGAACGAAACACTGGAAAGTACAAAGTAATTATTTTTTACTAACCAATACTCAAGTACAAAAATAACTGTATACATACGACATAAATACATATATAATTAAAGTCAATTATTGAAGTCTGTGCCAAATCAATATGCAACAACAGAAACATTATTAGTTTGGTAGGTTTGGCATCGACTTCAGTAACTGTCAAATTTAATTATATAGGTAGGTACGTATTTGTGTCATATTGATGAAATTACTTTTGCACTTGAGTTTTGATTAGTAAAAAATAATTATTTTGTACTTTCCCCTTCGTTAAAGAATAGTAACTTTCTTTCAGTGTTTTTTTTTCGAAGTCGGTGTATTTTTTTTAAGTTTTAAATTGTGAATACGTGAGTTTCTTTCATATAAATGAAAAAAACTGACGAAGATGTTAACTCACATTAACTTACGGTATCACAACAATTGTAGACAAAATACATGTTAAAAACGAAAAAAAAATGGATACAAAAAACTATTATTAAATTCGGATTGCCAGTTTATGTTTGTCTGCCAAATTATAATTCAATAGGTGTAAAAATGGCAGATAAATTGGTTGTAGTATACGGACAGACAGATAAACGTACAAATAAACAAGCAAACAGACTTTGCAAAGCTATAAGGATACCGTTTTGCCATTTTCACTACGGAACTCTAAAAATGTTTGCCGTTTCCCTTTTTATTTGAATGTCTTACAGTATAGCCAATATCAAAAATATTTACCCCTGAAAGTATTAAAAATCAAACCAAGTTCATATTCTAATCAAAGCATGGGGCTTTATACCAATGTAAATAATATCAAATATTATTTACTGCGTTCCGTGGACCTTTTTTCCTCCTAATTGTAGGTTTCATGATAAGTCACCAAAAAAATTAATCCCTAAATATTATGAAACTCCTTTGTAATTTCTGTATCCCTGAATTTAAGGAGAATAAATCTAAGTTGGCTACACCGTTATCTTAAGTTACGAAAAATATAAGCTGAGAGTTGGTAGTTGTTCCCACAATATATTTTTTGTCTGCCTAATAATATAAGTTAATAAGTAGGCATATTTCTTTACGAACTCAATACTCCTTGCAGTCTTGCAATGCAAGACAATGACAATGCAAGTCTTGTCAAAATCGGTTCAGTCGTTTCGGTAATTAGCTCAGACTAATAAGCAGACAGACAAAAATTTAAAAAAAAAACTGGTTTTTGTTTTTTGATTACGTGCAAATAACCGTATAAGCTTGAGAAAAAGTTTTTATTTCTATAACACAGACAGACATTTTGATTTTATTTATATGTATAGAATACAGATATGTAGCGAGAGTCCAGGATATTATATACATAAGTATCGTTCGCGCGTGACTGTTTAATTCCCCCCCTTTTTCTGATTCCAAACGAATTTTTACCAAATTAATCTTTCTTCAAACACTTGGGTTCTTTGTTAAGCGTTCCAAATTTAATCTTGCGCTCAAACTGATCCTGCACACTTACGTATCAACACGCACACACATGCACAAACACGCGTAATACACACTCGAATACATTCAACAGCCGCAAGTACTTCGGTAAACACCGTAATAGCGATCGAATTGAAGAATTAAGAACAAAAGAATTTAAAAGGGATCCTGTAAACGATTGTAGTTGAATTTGGAGAATCAACAAACTTATAATAGACCTCTACAAAATAATCTACTTGTAAGTTTACTATAAGTACTTACATAACATATAGGGACTGCGTCGCTTAGCGTTCCGTCGTCATGGGGATACAGCGTGAAGATATGCACGTACTAACAATATATATATTGTCAATGATGTTATAATATTTTGTAAATATGACATCATTGTATATTGTTATGTTTTTGTTAATGGCGGAGGGGGCAAACGAGCATGCGTGTATGTATGTGTCACATTCATGACGAAATAAATATAATAATTAAAAGACAAGTTTTTCTTGTTGGTATGAAGAAAAGTTAGATTATTTTTTTATATTCAAAAATATTATAACTGTCAGAACAATTGAACAGCACAGTTGCTCCAAAATATTTAGCTCACGCATTTTTAAACATCGAGTTATTATTACAAAACAACCCAAATGAAACCTTTTTTATAGCGCACTCTATTTCATTAAATACCTTCTCTCTACAAAACCATATAATATGTTTACTATATTATTTATTCCAAATAAAAACATGGCTCATTTTGTGTGGATATATTGATATCTATAGTACTGTATTAATCTCTAGCGTCTGTCTGTAATTTGAATTTTACTGTCAAATATGTGATAGATAGTTACTTTATAACTCGCTGACTTCGATTCTACCATTTTTTAAATATTTGTATGTCTGTCTGCCTGTCTGTCTGTATGTCCTTTTATAACTTAAGAATGGCTTGACCGATCTTGATGAAAATTTATATACAGTAAAAACATGTGATTACGCAAAAGATAAGTTTTTACTCCTAAAGGGGTGAAAAAGAGGATGAAATTTTATATAAAGTTCCCATATTACTAAAGCTAAACCGCTAAACCGATTATGACGAGATATGGAGTTAGTTTTACATCAAAGAACGGACATAGGTTACTTTTTTATCAAAATCTACCCCTAAAAAAGTGAAAAAAGATAATGAAACTGTAAAGAAAATGCTAAACATCGGTAATGAGCAAATTTGGTGCGGCGATAGACTTTTTTTTATCAAAAATACAGAGGCTACTTTTTTATCAGAAATATACTCCTAAAGAGGTGAAAAAGGGCAAGAAACTTTGTATGGGAAACGCTAACCCGGTGAATTGATTGTGATGTGGCATGGAGATAGTTTGACACCTGGGAATGGGCATAGGCTGCTTTTTTATCACAAAGCTACCCCTAAGAGGGTGAAAACGGGAATGAAACTTTGAATGGGAAATGCTAAGCTACTGAACCAGATATGATAAATTTGGTACAGAGATAGTATGTGCACGGAGGCAGACGTAAGTATTCTTTTAAAAACAATTTTTGTACATATATACACTTATACATTATACATGTAATCTAATCTAATCCGAGAAAGCCATGAAAAAAAATTTCCGAACAGATTAAATCGCTGAGGCTTAGAATCTTTTGGCAAATACATATGTATCCATATATTATGTTACTATTAGTGGGTGTTACTAGGTGTAACTGGATGTTAGATATTATGTGTTACTGGGTCTTACTGAATCGTATTAGGTGTTGCTAGTTGTTACTGGCTATTACTGGATAGAATACTGGCTATTACTGGATATCCAGTAATATCCAGTAACACAGTAGAAACCAGTAACACTATAGGTGCCTTAAAACAATCGCCAGGAATATCTTAGTTTGTTTTAAGGCACTTATGACACATATTTAGTATTTAGTTAGAGGCTCTAAATTCGGCGTACTGTTATATCTTCTGTCTCCAAGTAATATCACTTAGTCATCATCTAATCTGCACTCCTTCAATTCTCTCGACTCTTGATACAACTCAGACAGTCAGTCCTATTCCGATCTCCAAACTAAACGGGCCTGCCCCATAATTTAAATAATTAGCAATTGATTTTTTAAGTGAATAAATAAACTTTATTTAATTCTATTTTCACTGTTTTTTTTAAAAAGACAAATTGGAATTCCTTTATAACATTTGGTGGCAGCGTAAAGGGATAAAAAATATCCCCGGGACGTCTCTAATAATATTATAATAAATTAAATGCACGTTTCTTCAAATAAGTGACACAGTATAGTGAAATAATATAAAGTATATACATTACTGTTTAAGTGAAACTAAGTGAAGATAAATAATTTTGCAGTGAAATTAACACAAAAATCTAAGTGGAAAACCTCGAAGAGTCTTTCTTTGTCTTGTGTTTGTGTTGATACTGGATCTACGTCACTGTTTCGTTACACACGCCGTATTCATCACGTCGTTGGAATTTTCAAGTTTGAGTCGGAAGTTTTTCTACATTGCTGATTCTACTGCGCACTGAATTCCGAGAACGTGTACAGATGTTCTCAATCTTTATACTCATCGTACTGTGAGTCTTTGGTCATCCTATATTTTCAATCTAATTATACCTATTTTATTATTGTTTCCTTTCTCAAATTGTAATTATTGTAGCAATCATAAATCTCTCGTACATAAGAATTATATTGTTCAAATGTCTGAAACGCAAACTGAAGTAAAATTGAACATAGAGACAGTTGCGTCTGGCTCCACTACACCAGAAGTCAATTCAGCACCCTCGGAAATAAAATCTCCAAGGGTCACCAGACGCGGAAATAAAAATAAGGAAATAATAATGTCAGATATGGATCTCAACATTTTGCTGAAATTCGTAAAACCATATGATGGGAGTAGGGAAACTCTAAATTCATTCATTGTAAATTGTAATAATGCCCTCGAGTTAGCCTCAGATACGCAAAAACCTATAATATTGAAATATATACTGTGCCAATTACAGGGTAAAGCAGAAATTGCTTGCTCTATCAAAGACTTTTCTACATGGGATCAATTAAAAGATTTCCTCAAAACCCAGTTCAGTGAGAGGAAACATTATGCTCATTTACTAACAGATCTGCAAGAGAGCTAGCAAAGTCTGCAAGAGAATGTTAGTCAATATGCTTTACGCATCGAAACGTGCTTATCTCAATTATTAACGGAAATTTCTTTAACAAACTCTAAGAAATCAGAATTACCCGGCCGTACGGCAGCAATGGAGGATTTAGCTCTCCATCACTTTTTAATGGGTCAAATGGGTAACCCCGAATTAAAGGAAGGTCTTGTTCTTGACCAGCATATCTCTGAATCGCTTTTAATAGCCAACTGTATAGTTAAAGTCAAGGACAATAAACGAGTTAATCTTACTGTAGTAAACACTTCAGAGAAACCATTAACTCTGAATTCTAATCTTCAACTTAATTTACATCCTATCGAATCTAACTTTTTCCATTTTAACAAATACTATCAAGACAAGTCTTGTTTAGAACGAACTGAAGAGCTACTTAAACTCCTTCGTACTTCACACTTAAATACCGAAGAATCCCAAGCCTTGTATGACGTATGCTCTCAGTATTCTGATATTTTCCATTTGCCTGGAGATAAGTTGACTACAACAGAAGCTATCCAACATGAAATACGAACCACTTCTGATCAGCCGATAAATGTAAAATCATATCGTTTTCCTGAAATCCATAAGCAAGAAATTCAAACCCAAGTCAAAAAAATGTTAGATCAAAATATCATTCGACCTTCAGTCTCTCCTTGGTCTTCTCCTATATGGATTGTTCCAAAAAAAATAGATGCCTCTGGTCAAAGAAAATGGCGTATTGTCATAGACTACAGGAAACTTAATGATATCACTATCGGTGAAACTTATCCTATCCCGAATATCACTGAGATACTAGATCAATTAGGTAAATCCAAATATTTTTCCACTCTCGATCTCGCATCTGGATTTCACCAAATTAATATGGCTTCACACGACATCTGCAAAACCGCCTTTAGTGTTCCTCAAGGTCATTTTGAATTTTGTCGCATGCCATTTGGCTTAAAAAACGCTCCTTCAACCTTCCAACGTCTAATGAACAATGTCCTTACTGGTATCCAAGGAGAGCGATGTTTTGTTTATCTCGATGACGTAGTAGTCTACTCGTATGATC
The DNA here is from genome assembly GCA_907165235.1 of Zeuzera pyrina. NCBI lineage: Eukaryota > Metazoa > Arthropoda > Insecta > Lepidoptera > Cossidae > Zeuzera > Zeuzera pyrina. The sequence continues at coordinate 16,944,167 of OU015640.1, forward strand.
TTGCTTCCCATATTCAGAACCTAACAGCTGTTTTCCAAAAACTCCGTTCCTTTAACCTCAAATTACAACCTGATAAATGTGAATTTATTAGAAAGGAAGTAGGTTATTTGGGTCACGTTATTACTGAAAATGGTGTAAAACCTGACCCTGCTAAAATAAAATCTGTGAAAGAATTTCCTGCTCTTAAATGTCCAAAAGACATTAAATCCTTTTTAGGCCTTATATCGTACTACCGACGTTTCATCCCTGATTTTTCAAAAATATCTAAACCACTTACATCCCTACTAAAAAAGGATACTCCCTTTGTATGGAGTAATGAACAACAGCTATCGTTTGAAACCCTAAAAAAAAAACTTATCACCGCTCCTGTGTTAATCTACTCGGATTTCACTAAACCATTTACACTTACCTGTGACGCCTCTAATTATGCCATATCGTCTATTCTTTCTCAAGGTACATCCAATGAAGACCATCCTATAGCTTATGCGTCCAGAACTCTAAATAAAAATGAAATAAACTATAGTGTTACCGAGAAAGAACTCTTAGCCATTATTTTTGGTTGTAAAACCTTTAGGCCTTATTTATTTGGTAGCAAGTTCTCCATAATAACTGATCATCGTCCTTTAAAATGGCTATTTAATCATACAGACCCTAGCAGCAAACTGCAACGCTGGCGTCTACAACTCGAAGAGTTCGAATATGAAATCATATATCGCAAAGGTAAACTCAACTCCGCTGCAGATGCTTTATCCCGATATCCAGTCAACCCTGTATATCCCATAGATGTTCCTCTAACCAATCCTGTAACGGAACCTACAACCGATAACAGCGATAATCAAAATATAGACCCTAACACTAACTCTGATCAAACAAACCTTTTATCTCCGCCTAATGAAAATCTATTAAATGAAATGGGCGAAGATTTATTCGACCTTCTACTTTCACCACCATCTGGTCTAAGATCAAAAAATATAGACCTCGATATTCTGGATCTTATAAATCCTCCATCTCCGGCTTTACAAAATTCTGACCCTCGTCCAATAATAAACGTGCCTGAAAATATGGAAAATCAGGAACCGCAACCTTCTGCAAACGAACCAGATCCTAATTGCCCGAACCCATCACCAGAAATAAGAGAAACACCAGTAATCGAAGACTCTTACTCGCAATTTATAAAATCAAACAACAAAGATTATACCACTTCCATTATCGAACATAACGATAACCTCCTGAAAGGATCTCAGAAAATATTAATTGTCCCAACTTCCCTAGATTTAGATGAGTCTATGCCTTATGTCAGCGAAGTTCTGAGCAACTATCCAAACAGCAATGAATTCATACAAACTGAAAGGGCTCTATATTCTATTAAGCGAATTGATTATAATAACAAAATATGTTATTTTACTTTTTTCAAAGTCCATCACTTTGACGATTCATCTTATCCAGAAATCTTTAAAACACTCATAGCCTTGAAGGCGGAAATTCTTAGAATCAGTGAAACCATTAAAGAAATAGGTATAACGGATTTTAAAAACCCGTTCGACAAACACTCCTTTATCAAAATATACAACATACTTGGATATATCTTTAATAATACTGGAATAGAGATTCACATATATCATAACAACATTATATATCCATCTTTAAGTGAAATTTCTAAAATACTGAAAGAAAATCACGACATTCCAATCGCTGGACATCTAGGTGCAACAAGAATGCTAAATAGAATCCGCGATAGGTTTTATTGGAAATCAATGCGTAGCGACATTGATAACTATGTAAAAAGTTGCACACAGTGTCAAGAAAATAAAGCTTTAAGGAAAATAAATCGCGCGCCAATGCAAATCACTACTACGTCAACTGCACCATTCCAACGTATTTCCCTTGATATCGTTGGGCCTCTCCCAGAAGCTGGACCAGCTAAATTGAAGTACATTCTCACACTCCAAGACGACCTCACAAAATATATGCTGGGCTATCCAATACGCAGTACCACAGCTGAGGAAACCAGTGAGTGTCTAGTACATTTTATTTGCTTGTTTGGTATTCCTAAAACTATTCTAACCGACCAGGGAACAAACTTCACTGCAGATCTGTTCCAAAAGACTTGTCAATTTTTGAAAATAAAACAACTCTGGTCTTCTCCTTACCACCCACAGACACAAGGCGCTCTTGAAAGGAGTCACTCCACATTGAAGGAATACTTGAAGTCATATATTAATGAGGACCAGAATAATTGGCCTCGTTATATCTATACTGCTACATTAGCTTATAACACAGCTATACATTCCACAACACACTATTCTCCGTATGAACTTCTATTCGGTCATAAACCATATATACCAAGTTCTATATACGAAGAAGCTCCTACGGCAACTTACCCTGAATACGTAAAGATGCTCCAACATCGGATTAAACACTCGCGCGACAAAGCTCTTGAATATATCTATAAATCTAAAGAAGCTTCTAAAACATACTATGACACACATACACGACCAGTCAAATATAAGTCCGGTCAATACGTTTACATAAAAAACCACCTCAGACTTCGGAAAGCTCTATCACCCTTATGGAAAGGGCCGTATAAAATAGTTAAGGTGCATGGAAACAACACCTTATCTTTATTAATAAACAGGCGTCATGTTAAACACCATTTTGACGAAGTCAAAATGGCCGAAAGTAACGAAAAAACGTGATTACTGTTTCATCTCTACAAAATTTACAAATAATAATAGTCTACCAAATAAGTCTTAGTTTACGACTTCTTTAATTCTTTTAAAATGAGGTATTTTCTCTCATATCAAGTAAATGTTATCATTTACTTTTAGAACCTATTTTCTTTTACTTTTTGTCTAGTAAATTAAATATTTTTATTTTATTAATTTCAGTGCTTCTGCTCAAGCACGAGAATATGTTCATCCGATCACATCAAGTTCCGGCATTTATTTCGATTTTATAGGGAATATAAAAATAAATAATGATTATTTAAACTTACTAATTCCATTAGATATTTCACACATTTCCCCGCATATTGAAAACATACACAATGTAATTGGTACAGTCAGATTTATGTGTAAACAAACGGAGGCATTAGATGACCTGCAGTGTCATAACATGTTAGAGCCTTTAACAGTTCAATACAATGATATTGTCAAATACTATTCATCCATATCTCACTTGATCGATACCCGAGCCAAACGCAACGCGTGGATTGGTGGAATAGGAACAGTTTTAAAGCAAACATTTGGCACTTTAGACGAAAATGACAAAATCAAATATAATAACGCCATCGAATTATTGCAAAATGACGAAAAGAAGCTAGCCTTATTAATAAAAGAAAATATACTGATAACTCTATCTGCAATATCTAACTACAATAAAACTGTAAATAAGTTAAAAATTAATGAGGCTATCCTCAACGATGCTATTGACAACCTCTCGATAAATTTAAAAAATTTAACTGTAATATCAAATGAATTACTACTAAAAAATCATATGCACTCTATTCTAAACAGTTTGGAAACCTCTGTACTTGTCTTATCACTCCAGTTAGAGGACTTAACCAACGCAATACTAATGTCCAAACAAAACATTCTACATCCGTCCGTAATAACACCGCAGCAAGTTTATCGAGAGCTCGTTGATAATTACAGACACCTACATGGTACTTTAGAATTACCGATAAGTTTAGATTTAAGTTTAATACATATTATTATAAATATTTCTAACTTAGTTTGTTATTATTCGAAAAACAAAATTGTATTCGTTTTAAGTATCCCACTAGTATCTCGTACTGAATTTAATTTGTATCACAACATAGCTCTGCCTACCCCGCATAATTCTGACAAGCCAGACTCATTCTCCCTTATTATACCCAGTAATAAATATATAGCGATGACCAAAGATAAATCACAGTATTGCATTATGGATAGATAACCTTGAAAAATGCAAACATTTAGACTCACAACAAATGATATGTGAAATACCCATCATATTTTCTTCTGATGTTAACCCTAACTGTGAGAGCGAGATAATAGCACGCGCCAACAATAAGGTCCCTCTTCAATGCAGAACGAAGATGGTTTATGGCAATCTAGATATTTGGAAACCACTAACGGACAATAAATGGCTATTTGTACAATCGCAACAGAATAAAATCTCTATAGACTGCTTAAACGAAAACTTATTCGAAGTTTCAATATTAGGTACAGGTGTACTTAATATTCCTTACCAATGTACGGCATATTGTAAAAATATGCGACTCATGTCGAAACGAAATGTGAAGAATATTAGCTCACCATTATCAATCGCTTCGAGTTTTAATTTAATAAATGAATCTTGTTGTAATATAGTTAAAAAGAATAAGATAGCGAATAATGTGCTCCCGATTAATCTGCAAAATTTAGACTTAGACAATTTAAATTCAGAAAAGGAAATATTTCTGAAATCCTCACTGAGTGACGTTGATGCCATTGTAAATAAGGCGCATATAATTAAATACGGAACACACTATTCGATATCAATAATAAGTATACTATTCATAATTATTGTCATTTATCTTAGCTTTAGAATAACAAACAAATATTGTAGATGTAAGGGCAGTCCCCAAGCTTCCTTGAAACCAGATTCCCCCCCTGAACAACCTATTCCATCTGAATCCTGTATGGAAATAGAAGAAGTAACACACTGCAATAACGTAACACCAACTCCAGTTTCTTGCATTCGAAGAATCTTCTAAAACTTTCGATTTCCTAAACTTCGCAATAAAGCCCGAAGTTTAGTCCTAGTTGGGGGAGATGTTATATCTTCTGTCTCCAAGTAATATCACTTAGTCATCACCTATTCTGCACTCCTTCAATTCTCTCGACTCTTGATACAACTCAGACAGTCAGTCCTATTCCGATCTCCAAACTAAACGGGCCTGCCCCATAATTTAAATAAATAACAATTGATTTTTTAAGTGAATAAATAAACTTTATTTAATTCTATTTTCACTGTTTTTTATAAAAAGACAAATTGGAATTCCGTTATAACAGTACGCTGAAAATTGTTAAATAAACACACTAGTTAATATAAGGTTCTCACATATTTTATTATCACAACTACACTGACAAATTATTGCAAAACTCGCTACAGCTACTCACTGTCCAATAAATAATGTAACGCCTAATTACATACGTGACTGCGCTAACTGTGTCTGTGCTCGTCAATACTCTATATTTCGATTAGCGGCTATATTTACATTACACAACTACTTATTTACAATTCACACCCTAATGTGAGTTTTTTTAATCACTTACAATAGGCATGACGACGGTATTAAAGAATCAAATAATAAATGCTTTTAGAGAAAAATATATGTTGAAACGATTCTAAGTAACGACTCAATTTGAATTTAGAGATTGAGATTAATAATTTTTAATAAAATAAAAGTATAAAATACTGCAATCGGCCATGTTAACTAAAACGCCAATCAGAGTGAATGACGTCACGCCTAGGTAAATATAACTTTTGTATTAACCCTTTTGTATTATCTAATTTGTGAATGTAACCCTAATAACGTAATGTAGAACAATATTTATCTAGGTGTGACGTCACAAGCGGACGCCATGACACATACTAGCGTTTTCAAAAAAATTGCAATAATTGGTGTTAAAACTTAATTTATTGCTGAAATAATATTTCCTTCGGAATAATAGATGTGTACCTACATTATAGAAGGCGTATTCAAAATCCGCCATCATGTCTATTATGTGGTTTTCTAATAAACTTAGAAAAAAATATTAAGGATCAGGTCATTATGAATAAATAACCACGTTTCGCTGACTCTATGTAGAAAGTGAACGTTAGTTCTCGCACCACTACTGACGCTTGTAACTGACTCGATGTAAAACCTCCCTTAAAACTTATGAATTTCGTTATATTTTTACTATAAAGTTCCATAAAACTTTATAACCTTTAAAATGAAATTTTAAAAATTTCAAAAGTCCAATTCTGGAGATGACAGGAGGGAGAGTGTTCGAATCAAGTTCAAATACCCTCCTCCTATTTGATTCTACTATAGGTTTAAAATGATAAGTATTGCGGAATATTTGATACGTCGCTTTGCCTGGTCTGTTGGCGATGTGGCAGTGCATCTATTTTCCAAGACAAGGTCCAAGTTTCGAACCCAGGCAGATTAATATGGGAAACAAACTTTTCTAGATTGTCTTATAGTCTGTATTACTGGGAGCTCCCCTCAGGTCGTTACATGGTACCCATAGAACAACCCCGTACCTATTTTGATGTCGCACAGTTGGTGTGATTGTTTAGAGTATTATTGTTAATATTTTTATTATAATTATCACTGTGTCAAATTTCATGTATATATGTCACATGCAATTCCGAGAAAATCCACTTTGACAGTGGACAGATATATGGATAATCGCATAAGGGATCTGTTTTAAGTTGAAAGTACGGAACCTTCTAAAGAAATGGACGGATGCATGGAAGTGATTCGCTACGCAATTGTTAAAACGAGACCATCGGAGGCCACGAGAACTTTTCAATGTCCGGTAAAACTAAATTAATTTTTTTAACACTCAGTTCGGTTTATTTATGACTCTCCAGAATCGTTGATCTTTAGCATTCAGTAACATTTATATTTGGACCGAACCCTACGAGCCAGCTAGCAGCTAGCAGCGAGCAGCTTGACTAGTTTGAAGACATAAGATTATTTATTATTCAAATATAAACTCACATTAGAGATAGACATTCCTTCGATAATTTAGTCGCCAGTTTATTTTAAAATCACAATTAAATATATTACAACGCTTCATTATTTTTATGTATGTACATGACAAAACAAAGCAGTCTGTGGTGATTAATACAACAAATAATACTGCTTATAATATTTACAAGTTAACTATATGTAGATAGCATTGATATAAATAAAAAGGAACATACGGCATGAGACTCGCGGATGTATTTCTTACGTGGACTTGATCCGTTCAACATAACTCGCATATCTTGAACAATATCAATTACAATATCTTGTCTTGTTCTCGCTATAATCTATTCCGTTATTTTGTTACATTGCTAAAGCAGATTGATGACGTATCACTGATATGGCATGTATCCTTCTTTAACATAACGTTACGAAATCGTAACGTAACGTAAAGTGTTTCTATGTCGGATGTCTACCTCTAAAACAATATTGAAATAAGCTTATTTTAATCATAACATATTTGAAAGTCGACAGTAAGCAGAGTAAGATTAAGGTCGATTTTTGAACGCTTAATATTACTGTAGAGGTGAGATTAGATCTGATTAGCTAAGTAGACAACTACCTAATATACCGTTTTCCTTTTTATTTATATCAATGACATAAAATTGTCGAGAATAATACACTTAAAAAATTAACAGCGATGAGATCACTTGGAATGTTTATCGATACATTACGACATCGAACTGTAAGGCACACGTCTTATTCAACACATATTAACTATGTACACTCGTATGTATATAACGTGCGTGTCGATGTACTCTCGACTCTTGTTCAAGAACGGAATGACGTCACAACGGCGCTTTCCAACTGAGCGATTAGTGTCCCGACCGTGTCCGTCACTGCTACCGTAAATGCACAACAGAACAAAAGCATGACAGCGGGTGGAAGTGCGAAAGCACGAATGAAAAAAATTATGCGAAGATGTCGTTTTTGTCTTTTAGCCATAGAATCATAAATAGCAAGACGCTACAAGTCCGTGTAACCCGCACCCACACCCGCTGTTACGACGCACAGTGTGCGTCTTTGATTATCCCGACATAAGTGTTTCAATAGGCATGGTGCAATTGCACCTGCGTCCGTGTAACGCCTACTCGACTAGCGGGTAGAGCGGGTAGAGCGAGCAGCGCGGCGGCGGCGCGGCGGGGCAGTGTTATGTGTGCACCTTCCCGTTGTGGTGCAGCCGCAGCGAGTCGGCGGCGGCGCGGCGGGCGAGCTCGGCGGGCAGCGGGCCGGGCGAGTCGGCGGGCGGGCCGCGCGCGCCGGGGCCGGCCTGCGGCCCGCCAGGCCCGCTGGGCCCGCCCGGCCCGCCCGGCCCGGCCGGCGGCGAGGGCGACGCGGGCCGCAGCTCTCCGTCGGCGGCCGCCCGCGCTGGCGGCGGCAGCGCTAGCACGTACCTGCCACACAACATGCCGCGTTGCAGTGATAGGCCGCGCAGACTACATAGTTATACAGTAACAAGACGCACAGGCGACGCACTAATAGGTTGCATCAGCGATACAATTATACTAACAAACGACACAGTAATAGTAACAGGCTGCTCAAGCGACGCAGTTCAAACACAACATAGATTGTATTAAATGCCTGGGCAGCACAATATGCGTCTGCATATGCTCGACGTTTATAAATGGACGAATTACCGCCATTACAATTACATCATCAAGCGAAGTAAGCAGGAAGTAGACATGTAGGGAAGTAAGAAATAGTATATGGAACATATGAATTCCTTTCACCCAAGTATGAGGTTTATGCATGAATTACGTGCATGATTATGTTTTAACATTGTAATTAAATAGAAATATGTCATAGTGGGTTTTAAGCAAAACGTGTTTCCAAAATTATAAGGATCATAGAAGATTTTGAACTTAGTACACAGAATGTACAAACATAAAATAATTGAAATTTGAAATCGAACATAATTAGTGCAGTTGCCCCTTGGTGAAGTATTAAGTAGGAACCTTTTTTTTTGTAAAACGGGAGAAACCTTCAAAAGAGTACCCAGCTCCGCAAGAGTAAGATTTACCTAGTGAAACTTTTACAGTAACTCCACAAAAATTCTTTTAGAAGTAGCTCTCGGTTCTCAGCCTCGGACACTGTGATCTTATACAAAACACATAATATACTGTCTCAAACTCTGCTATCTATTGTTATTGTAATTGTTTTTATTTATTGATTAGCAACCCATTTAATCTGCCTAACCGTAAACATATGCAATAGCATATGTTTAACATAATATATACAATTACATATTATTATCTTTGTATATATTATGTTCTTATATATTTGTTATACATTTATGTATTTGTTGTATCTGTATTCCTAGTGTTTGTGTCACACAAATAAGTTGGCTATATGTATAATAAATTATAATGAGTGTTGTACGCACTTATAATTATTGGATTCAGGGGACTGTGAACCCTATAAATCAATAACTGAAACTACGTCTTGTGAATCATTCGTTGTCGTATCTAAATATATAAATAAAGTCACTGGAGCTTCTCCAGTGTTGTAGTCGACGTTGCAGAAAAGCGGTTGGCTTAAAGGTTGCCACTCACCTGTGCAGAAGCGCGCGGAAGGCAGCGGCGGGTTCGGCATCGGGCCATAGCGGCGGCGGCGCCAGCGCCAGCGCGCCCAGGCCGCCCAACCCGCCCAAGCCCAAGGCCCACCACTCGCCCGCGCCGGCACCTGCGCCCACCCCTGCCGCGCTCACCCACTCGCCCACCGCTGCATAACACAACACACCACACCTATCAAACTCAAGGATTCCATCTTCAAAGTCAAAGTCAAATTAATTTGTTCAAGTAAACCCAATTGCAAGGTATTTTTGAAAGTCAAATCCACTTTAGTTCGGTTCAAATAGAAAACCTGGACAATGAGAAGAACCGATAAGAAAATCAGTCAGTTATCATTTTTTCAACTTCATTTTACAAAAGGTTTATTAAAATACAATATTTTCATTAAGCCAGTAAATGCATGTGCAGAGAATATCATTTCCAGACTATTGTTTTATCTTCAATCAAATCGTTCATTTTATAGCATGATTGTGTAATCAATGTACGTTTTATAATCAATCTAAATTTATTATCTGTTAATTGAGTACGGGTATCTTATTTTATTTTACCAACCTACTGAGTACGTAGTGTAAAGTAAGGAGGCCAATATGTGCGGGAGTTAGGGCAGCACGTGAGGAAGAATAGTTGAAATCCTCGTTCCAAGTCGTACCTGGTGCAGCGTATATCGCTTGTAATCCAAAGAGGCAATGCCGCAAGCGTTATGAGTACTTTTGCATCAGATACGATTCCGAGCGGCCTTTTGGCAAAGGCTACGACCAACTATTATTTTGAAGCCTTGAGCGGAAGATGGCTAAAAATACTTTAATTAATTTTATTATTTACTAAGATGAATGTCTGCAAGAAAAGATAAGAAATAAAGTCTTACGTAATGTTGACAGGAAGAACATATCAAAAGCCGTGGGATATAACAAATCTCCATAAATGTCATAATTTCTTTCTTCGTACGGAGCTCTTTGTGTCAAACTCTCATTTGATTATCTTTTTTCTGTTAGGTTTACTGAATTGACAGGCAAGTGATACACACACTTCAATAATGTAATAAAAATTAGGTAATTTTATTCGTTATCAGGGTAAATGCAAATGACGCGTGCCCCGCGGCAGGTGTTAAGTCGCACGGTGATTTGGATCGATAAGCTCATATATTTTATATTGGATGTGCCAATATTGACCGAATGTAGTGATAGCGAGCAAAGAGCCCGCCATTGTTGGCCGTCACCTGCGCTTGCGCAGCAGTCGAGCGCAACTGGGCCACTGCTAACGAACACGATCGTGTTTAGCCTACTAAACTAAAAAAATATTTGCCAATTTTTGTTAATCCTACCTATATTAGGATTAACTAAAATTGGCAAATATTTTTAGATAATTTAACAAATTATTTGAATATTCGACGTTATATTTTTACGAATTAAACCATAATTTAATTTATCATTGATAAAATCTATGACAATACTTATGATGATCCTGATCAACTATGTGAGAACTGTATTGTCGCATTCAATTTATTACAGACTAGCCGTAATCTTGATGAGAGTTTCCAATGGCGAATGTTTTCTCAATTGTTCCAGTTTCTCTCACTTCTCATTTGCAATTGCTACTGTTAGAACAGCAATTAATACCCCCATAAGTAACTAAAAATATTGTATTTACACATATATTGGGTCCTTACATATGAAATTAGCGTTTTGTCGTACTGACCATTTTGATCTGAAATATCTCCTCTTTGGTTAAGAATTCCAAATTCAAATTTATAAATTCATTTAGCTGGTACATTTGAGTTGTTTTTTCAAAAACAATTGTATTTAATACAAATTTTTGTGTAAAGAACCTGATAAAATACCGTCGTTAATATAATTTATCTTCAATGTAACCCATACCATTTCGTGTTGATAAAATTTTAAACGTTCACAATCCATATTTTTATCGTCAATCCACTCAGTAATAACGCGCTTAAAAACCATTTCGTGTTTGTTCCAGCCGAAATATCATTGTAATTACTTTCTAAACGTATTTATACCATTCGTAAGCAATTATCACAATTTGGTATAAACGAGGTGCGTAACTACAGCCTATATATCAATTGCGGTGTCGATAAATCACGTAGGAATAAACAAACACCTATAATCGCGAGTAAACGAGCCCCTGTCGTTTGTCGTTATCGGTGCATCGCGCAGCGGTCATTATAACGTCGTTAGCGCTAACGATACCTTCCTGCCTGTCACCCATATCGAGTTTACAGATCGCCGCGTGTATTTGTAAATGAACAGTTCTCTACTCGATTATAATTTGTAATAAAATGAAAAACACAATGTACAATATTTTCGTTTTTAAAATATAATCCGTAGGTATATTCATACATGGATTGTCATTCTGATTATTGATACTTTTATGTTAATTAATAATTATGAATACCTTACAATGTACAATTACATAAGGTGATGTAATAGTGATCTATTCAAATATATTAGTTAAAGAAACATATAAATTAGATCATTCGATTCCGCCATCATCGCTCTACGGGTGACCTTCTTGTGTACCTCACATACCGATGGGCTCTTGCCGTTGAGAGCCAGGGTAAGGCGTTGGCAGTCGGGTTAGACATGGCGAAGGCCTTCGATCTGGTCTGGCACTGGAGTCTTCTTTGGAAGTTGCCATTGTACGGACTACCTAAGGGCTTGTGCACATGGATTGCCAGTTTTTATCTGACAGATGCATAAGAGCATTAGTAGAAGGTAGTTGCTCTGATAGCCTCCTACAAGATTTTGTGCTGCCCCCGACACTGTTTCTGCTGCATACCAATGATATGTTGTGTATCAACGATATGCATTGTTATGCGGATGATAGCCCCGGGGGCGCTTATTATACAGGTAGAGCAAATATTCTTCGTTCTGTTGTGGATGAAAGACGCGATGAATGTGTGTCTAAAATCGAGAGCATTCTAGTCAGAGTATCCGATTGGAGTCGACGGAACTTACTCCAGTTTTACCCCACCAAGACATAAGGTTGTGCATTCACCGCTAAAAAACCCCATTTGCTGTGACTCTACAGTTCCAACAGACGTCCCTAATCACCTCTGGGAGTATTGAGATCTTTGGTGTTGATATCTCTCGCGACCTTCAATTCCAATTTCACTTGGAAGACAAGGTCAGGCTGGCGTCTAAAAAGCTCAGTCTGCTCAACAGAGCAAAGCAGTACTTCACTTCGGAGCAGAAGATATTATTGTATAAGTCGCAAGTTCGGCCTCATATGGAGTACTGCTATCACCTAGAGGCGGGAACATCTGCACACCAACTTGCTCCTTTTGACTCGATTCAAAGGCGAGCTGTGAGAGTTGTCGACGATTCCAGGCTTACAAGCGGTCTAGAACACTTAAATTTGAGGAGAGATTTCGCCTCCCTGTGTGGGTTCTACCGTTTTTATAACGGGCTGTGTTCAGAGGAATTGTTCAACATGATACCCACAGGCACTTTCTACCATCGCACCGCTCGCCACCGACAAGGATTTCATCCTCACACTTTGAAACCGAAATGGTCACGCGCGGTTCGGTTTCAAAGGAGCTTTCTCCCTCGAACTTTGAGGTTGGGAACGAGCTCCCTTTCGAGCTTTTTCCAAGAGACGACATAATGGGGTTCTTCAAAAAGGGCGTAAAAAGATTTTAATATGGTCGGCAATGCGCAGTGATGCTCCTGGTGTCACAGGCGTCCATAGACTACGGTAACCATCCAACATCTGGCGGGCCGTATGCTTGGTTGCCACCTTCGTGGTATAAAAAAATTTAAAGATGCTTCCAGAAGAATGGTTGACAAAGGCTTAAAATAAATAAAATTAATCGGTAAGATAAATTAGTATGTATACTGTATGCCATTAGCTCCGTTCTACTAAACTTGAAATAAATAAAATACGCTTTGATATAATAAAATTTTACAATTTTTTTTATTACATTTCATAATCATGACACAAAAATCTTTCAAAAACTGGTTTTAAGTCATGTATGCAAATAATCTAATAATAATATATAATAATACTAGCACACGATATTATTTCGAGCTAAAATCGCTAGCTCTATGACCTCGAAGTATCGCGAAATATTTTACACGCCAATATTCCATAAACGATGGGTATAGTTGTCGTTATTGCTTGTCAGTAAATATATATATAATAAGACGCACCCGCGGCCCCATCGCATAGTATCCTTGCATACGAATTAATTACACGTAATTATTTTTTCACCTGTAACAAAATGTGTAATTTGAGTCGAAAGTTCTACAATTATTAATTACTTTATGTATAAACAATAATTGAAAAATATTGGAATGCCATTCTTAGCTTTCATCTATCACTCACCACCAACAAAATATCAGTGGTCTATTATCGAGGAGAGGTGTTTTATGTTGGTTCATTTACCGATTCAGCCCACAGTCACACATTTTGTCACGGGGGTTTTTAGGAAGGGTATAAGATCATGAACAAAATAGATTAAACTAGAGGTACATTGTTGGAGTGGATTCAATAAATAGTGCGTGCAGGTATGTGCATCGAATTTATACAGTTATTTTAATTGTACTTGAGTTTTGATTAGTAAAGGATAGTTATTTTGTGCTTTTCGGCGTTTTTTTTGAAGGCAGTTTAATTTTTTTTCTTAATTTTTTTTATTTCTCCCTTTTCAGTGATCTTGGCGTAAAGAAATATCTAGGGCAGGTCTGAAATTAATTTCGTTCTAATTCTGGAGCGCAACGATATACAAGAGAATCATCAATATAAATAAAGGTTATAACCAGATCGCGTTATTTGGTATATCTTCGAAGTCCAAGCTACAATACCGGTGAAATTGTAATAGAACCACCTCTGAAGTATGACCTACCAAACAAAAAAGATTCATCGAAATTGATTCACAATTGACGAAGTAATCGCGTAATAAACATACAAAAAAAAACTACACTCGGGTTGAGAACTTTTTCCTTTTTTTGAAGTCGGTTAAAAATTCGCTTCACGCCGCACAACGAGTTCCGCAGATGTTACGACGAAGTCATTGGCCTGAACAATCCCGAAAGAACCCGATCGATGATCCATCGTTTGGTTTGCTGGTTGACTTGAGTTCGTCTGGGTCTCAACCAGAGATTTCGGAGATTTCCAGTCCTTAGTCTCTGACTTCCACCAATACTTTAAGAGGTCCAAGTCCTTGGATCGCTCAGTAATAGTGGATAGATGTTGAAGGTTGATGAAGAACTCGAAAAATGTATCCGCAACAGAATTCCTATGTTGCACGAATATAAGTTTGCTAGTTTAAATAACTTTAGGCAGCATCGAAAACCAAATAACAGCAGTGTTCCCTTCAGAAGTATATTAATAAGTAACCACCAAGTGCGCGACCGATAGCTATTACCCTCTCCTCCCTAAGGGCGGCTGCACATTATGACATCGTCTTGACCAGATAAGCATTTGTTGTACATATTCTATACACTATTTATGTAATTCACAACACTCTATAATGACCACATATGAAGTAAATTTAGAACGGGACAGACATGAAGAGTAGACGTTTAACTGTGGCTATATCATAGGAGGAAACGTCGTCAGGATCACGGTAGACCACATTGGATACACCCTTTAAACATGCGAAGAATTAATGAACGGACTTTTGTGAACATAACAGCAATGTCTCCTGTTATTTTACATACGTATAAATATCTTCACGCGGGTAGTCAGAGAGGATGAAGCGCCAAGCGTTGCGGTCCTTGCATACTTCTTATAGCCAATATCATAATTTAAATATAATGCGTGTAATCTAGCGTGTCGTATCTAACATAGATCCGCAGTGTGTGCAGATTGCAGCTTGAATGTAGAAGCGAGTAGCGGCGTGTCTAAGCAATACGTCTTGCGTGCGCCCGTACCCAAGACATATTGTCAAGACATATAGTCATGTCGATTCGGCACAAGTCATATCATGCGATAGTGTGTATGATAATAATGAATGTCATGTAGAACTAAATTCTTATAAGAAACTTTCTCACGAGACACGAGACCAATGTCTTATAATGTGCCAGTGCCCTGTTTTACGACGCGGTTTAGAGATACGCAGACGCAGTTTCGAGAACCACTGTCTACTGTTACTTTAAAGGTTCCGTAGATATTTCTTTCATATTTATTTATGTAGTTAATAATTTATCTCTATTAATCACTAGCAACCCGCTCCGACTTCACCCGGGTGGAATGTTCAATGTATGCAATACAACATTTTTTTAATTGAGATTTTCATATAAAAAGACCACCCAAATTTCAGAGTTTTCCGGTGATTTCATCAAAATTTTCTTCGATATGAACCTTGCCCTGACAATTACAAACACAACACAAAAGAAATCAAAGAAATCGCTCGACCCGCTCTCAAGTGATGCTCCGTCATACATATTTTTATTTATTTTAGTGTTTTCTTTTAAGTAATGATGAATAATTTACGTTACATTGTTATTGCATATGTTAACACGTTTAAAGAACGTCTTTAAGTCACATTGAAGTTAAGGCGACCCATCAAATACACAGTGGTCAAACTACACATCATTTCTTAAACCATACTGACATCAAAATTTAATCAAAAGGGTCAGCGTATACCGCCTCTGCCGCGGCGTTCACCTTATACATAATTAATACATATAGCAAAAACTGCCTCACTTCAAAAACAATTTATTGAGTTGTTATTTTTGGAAGTTTTACACAAAATAGTTACATTATTACATACTTTTATTTTGATATTTAACTTTATAAATGAATAAATATAAACGTACTTTTTTGTTATTAATAATAAAGACGTTAAAAGGGACTTTTTGGCGGGAACGGGAGAGGTGAGGTTGACATTTTGTTTAGATTTTCTATTTAATTTATGGGAGTTTTAAAGTACAAAAATGATAGTTTATTGTGTTTTAAAGTTCTGTATAAGTAAAAATAATAAATAAATAACATAAAAATCAGAAATAATAGTAATAAAAGTAAAAATAATAATAAAAATTTCAGAAAGCTTTAGTAGAACCGACATATACTGGAAATTATGGTATTGTATGCATGTAACATATTAATATTAGGTCCTTACATATGAAATTAGCGTTTTGTCGTACTGACCACTTTGATCTGAAATATCTCCTCTTTGGTTAAGAATTCCAAATTCAAATTTACAAATTCATTCAGCTGGTACATTTGAGTTTTAAAAACAGTCATTCATTTGTTTTTTCCTCATTATTTTTTTCTTTGGCGTCGCTTATTACCGCACAATGGAAAACATGAAATATCGCTATATTTACGAGTACGAGTTCTACCGTGGCACCAGTGCTGCAGAAACAGCTCGAAGGATTAATGATGTGTACGGCGCTGGTGTCGTAAAAGAAAGCACGATACGTTTTTGGTTTCAATGTTTTCGTTCTGGAAATTTCGACATTCAGAACCAACCCCGTGAACGGCCGGAGACCAAAGTGGAAAATGAAGAATTAAAGGCTATTGTGGAAGCGGATCCATCACAAAGCACTTCAGAGATAGCTGCAGGCTTAGGGGTAAGTGACAAAACTGTATTAATCCACTTGAAGCAAATCGGGAAAGTAAAAAAACTTGAACGATGGGTACCTCATGAATTGAGTGAATCGAACTTGCAAACCCGCGTCGACTGCTGTGTTACTTTGCTCAACCGACACAATAATGAAGGGATTTTTAAATCGAATCATTACTTGTGATGAAAAGTGGATACTGTACGATAATCGGAAGCGCTCGTCGCAATGGCTGAACCCTGGAGCCCCAGCCAAATCCTGCCCTAAACGAAAATTGACTCAGAAAAAGTTACTTGTAGCACCGGTGTCGTTCACTACAGCTTTCTAAAATCTGGCTAAACGATTACGGCAGATATCTATTGTCAGCAACTGCAAACCATGAAGGAAGAACTATCTGCTAAACAACCGAAATTGGTCAATCGCTCTAGGCCACTGCTGCTTCAAGACAACGCAAGACACACTGCACAACAAACAACCACTAAGTTAGATGAGCTACAATTGGAATGTCTGCGACATCCACCGTACTCCCCGGACCTTGCTCCAACAGATTACCATTTTTTCCGGAATTTGGACAACTTCTTACAAGGAAAAAAATTCAACTCCGATGCGGCAGTCCAAACCGCCTTCAAAGAGTTTATTGATTCTCGCCCCCATGGTTTTTTTAGTAAAGGGATCAATGAACTACCTATGAGATGGTAAAAGTGCATAGATAACAACAGTGCATACCTTGATTAATTAAATGTATTTTACAAAAAAAAAATTTACTTTATATTCCTCCCATACAAAACGCCAATTTCATATGTAAGGACCCAATATGTGCTATATTGTAATTTAGTATTTATATTGTTGGTATTATTATGTAATTTGAGTGTTGATGTTTCGATGCTATATAGTATTAATTGTAATGTATAATTGTATAGTAGAATAAATGGCTTTTTATTTATTTATTTATTTATAAGTAAAAAGAATGGAGTAGATATTAATAAACATGTGTAGCTGAAGTTCTTGCGCTCTTCCAAGAAGTCCTATATAACTTCAGTAAAGCCTACTATCACTTTACTGGAGGAGTTTTACGATAAGAAAAAACTTATTTACTTATGATTTTACTGGATTCTACTTATTAATACGTGACATTGGCAAATGCGCTAAACTGTGCGCCATGCCATAATGAAAGAAAAAAAAACACTAAAAAAAAACTTAAAATTCAGTGGACACAACATCTTTCAAAATCAATCGACCACACAAAGTCAACTTACCGTGCTCGTGATGCAAGAAGGGCGCGTGCTCTCGACCCAACGCTTTCTCCCGCTTCCGCCACTTGGCCCGTCTGTTCTGGAACCAGACCTGGTCATAGCAGTAAATTAATTAGATATTATTTTTCCTGTATGTCCATTGAAAGACCATGTGACGTTCTCAAAAATTACTGATACTTGATTCATGCAATTTCGTGTGATGATAGTTTGTGCAATTGTGATTATAGCTCTGACATACCTCGTTAAAATATATGAACAGAATGATGAGACCCGAGGAGTATAAAAAGGTGTAAAAACCGCGATGGTTACGGCTAGATAGCGGTTGGTACTTCGACCGCTGTCTTTGCCGTTAAGGAAACAACATGAGTATTTTATGTGTTACTGACCAAATCTGGTTTTAGGACAAACTAGTTATGCCCAGCCCAAACCAGTTTTTCTTATACGTAATAGGCTAACCGGTAGAGTACAGGCTAAACTGGTTCGACCTAAGCTCGATAGGAGAAACTAGTTTAGCTTAGATTGGACAGGTTGGTCCTAACATAAATATGCACACTCTAATATGAACAAGTGCAGCCTAGTCTGAGCTAATCTTGCCTAGTCTATACTCTTCTAGTTCTACTAGACTTTTAAATACTTTTTTCTCCGCTGTTTTTGATCAGCTTGTCTACTAGACGTAGGCTTATCCGTAACAAAATACAATAAAATGTTATAGCATATCACAGAAAGTAGGTAAAACTTTGTCATAGAGCAGGGGTCGGAAAACTTTTAAGACGGAAGAGCCAGTCGCAATAAAAATATGGACTTCCTGAATTTGAAAGAGGCACGATATTTTTTATACGAACTGACATAATGAAACGCATGTGTTTGCGAAACAACAGACACGCGCTAACTGGACTCTGGACTTTTTGACTTTCGTGGTAGCGGGTGGTAATGACAGAGGGACCGACATGTGCACTGCAGAGTCTGCAGGTCTCCTGTTATATGTATACTCGTGTACTGCGTGTTTTTCCGCTTTATCTTTTAATTTTTTTAAGGGGAACTTGAAGAGCCGCTGTTTGCCGTCCCCTGTCCTAGACTAAATTGGTTTCTCCTATAGCGTATAGGAATAGATGGCTTAGCCTAGGCAACTCTAGTTTGCCCTAATATTGTGTTTGGTCGGTAACATATGCATGTACATTTGCATGATCCGTTTCAATATGATTTGCTAAAAGGGTAAACAATCATTTTAAGTCTCATTAGATAAAATGGCTGTTAAAAAATAAGGCAATGTGATGAATTCCTAAAATCTTTAGCTATTTTCCGCTCAAACTACAAAAACCACCAATCGACACGTGTTTCGCCTCTCAATGAAGCATCCTCAGGATATACCAGAGATGAAGCAAATGAAGCAAAGTAACACCTGAGTCTATACAATAAACAAGGCAATGTTGATACGAATTAAAACTATTAAAAAATATCTTTAAGGAAGTAATTCATGTCCTCTAATAACTGTTTTATGTTTTGTTTAATTAAAAGAAGCAGTAAATTTGATTTGGCTTTTTTATAAATTTTGTTAAAATGGACTTCATGTGTGTTTAATTTAATATATCATATTGTTTTATTTTTGTCCTTAATTTAAATAAAGTGTCGACTCTGACATTTATAACTTAACTAGAGATGGGCTAGATCGCAAATGTCAAATTGACAGTTGTCAGTGTCAGTTCGCAAATTCAGTTGTCATATTTGTTAGTTATTAGTAAAACAAACATTTTTAGAATTTTGGTCCCTGTGTGTGTTTGTACTTCAATAAAAACCACCAAGAATTATAAAATAATAAACGTCATATGTGTAAAAGTTTTTTATTTTTAAAAACTTAAAAAGGAGAATAGACTATTATTGTTCGCACATCGCAAACAACAATATTCTTTTGTTATTGTTCTGTCTTACAATTCGAATAAATCGTGTCACTCACACATTAGAGTGAACTGATTTATGATACTAATAGGCTAGATACCGGCTCTTGAAATTTGTATAATTTATACATGGCATTAAAACAATTTAAAAATTTTGATACGATTATGAAAAAAACTACTTGAAATTCATTGAAGAAATAGGAGTTTGTGGGTTTTAAACTTCAGTAGTAGGGGCAGAGTGGGGATTAGCTAGAGGGAGATAGCATTACAGAGCTGTGGCGTCACAAGGTCGCAGCGTCACTGCCCAGCGCTAGGAGTGACAGAGATGGAACTTATCCCCGCTCTGTTCCCACTACTTGAGTTTAAAGGCGAATAATTCTTATATTTTTCATAGTATTTCGAATATGTTTTCGTAATTTTGTTCATGATTACGAAACCTATCTTCCAATTAGGTTATTAAGAAATAGTCATAGACTAATTGATCAAGGTACATAGGCAACCTTTAGGTACCACTACAAATGAAAAACAAAACGCTTGACAAATAACCTCAATTTCTTCAGTGCAGTAGTATGTTGGATAACATTAGTGTTATATGTGCATATTTCATAGTTTCGTGTATACATATAACAGAAAAGCAGTGCTATTAGATTGGTACGTGTAATACGCTGGATCAGCGACCAGTGAAAATTTAGCGAAATTTAGATTAGTTTCTTGTTTGTTTAAATTAAAATCAAAAATGAAAAAAATAGGATGTACATTGGATTTATTGATATGAATATTATAATATACATACATACGTAACTTAACGACCGGTGTTTTCAGTATAAGAGCTTTTGTCATCGCAATGTGGATGTCTCTAGCGGGTTGTGGTTGACTTTTAATTTTTTTATTGTGTAATTGTTAGCAATTTGCAACCTCCCCTCGCCCCACCGCTGCCCGCGCCCCTCTCTCGCCCTCGCTGTCGACTACAATAGAGCCGTAATGAAAAGCAATTACGCATACGTGGTTTTCATGCCACCACTTAAATGCTACATTCACGACCCAGTTGACCCGTAATAGAGTTTAATTTGCAATGCACGCTAATGGAGAATAGAAACAAATTACGCTAGTCGAGCCGCAATGCGCTAATAAAAAGACATTGTCGAGGAGAACGAAAAAATTGGTGTAATTTTATAATTTGGAAACGAGAGCATTCCAACGGAGTGGCCGAGGCGCGGGGACGTTCAAACGAATTGCTATTTGTATTATTGATAAATATTTAATCCAGTGCGAGTTTGAATCGCGTGTAAACGGTTGTGAATTGCGATTCATATTTTATCAACATCAATTGAAGTTTTTAAATTATTACAGTTAGGTGAGATCTGTAACACTTAAGAGTTTTGTTATTGGTTCTTGTAAATTTCAAGGAAGGCTTTAAGGTTTGAATGCTGAAGGTTTTAACTAAGTAGTTTAAAGACGGGGCGGAGGTATTGTAAGGTCTAAGTAGAGTAGCCGATTTGCCCTATCTTTAAATTCTCCTATGAATAATTAAAAGTTTTAACTAATATGGACTTACGAGTAGATATTATTATTCTTGGAAGCTTATACGTCGCATAATCTCTAAGAAAAACAACTGTGACAGACGAACAGACTAGATGTGGATAACTCAGCAAAATTACTTGTGTCTAACTCAGGAGAATCTCACTGCGCCGGGCCTTCGAGTTAACTCAAAATGTTACGCGGCGAGAATCGTAAGCGCGCGCCAAACACATCCCGCGTTGGCATTTAGCGCAGGTTACGTGTTATGTGCTGAAATGTGTTATGCGCCAATACATTGGAACTAGTGAGCTGATACATCAGCGTAGCGCAGAGGTGCCCATATTTAGACAGACACAATTGTATAGAAGTGTAAGTGAGCTATCGTTTTTCCTTTTAAAGTATGGAACACAATAAATTAAGTCGGATTTTGTACACCACATTGTTATTGCTTTGTAAACGCTAATTAGTTGGTACGTAGAAGTACATTAACTCAATATATAACTATACTAGAGCTCGCCTAGTGGTCTAAATTCGATCACAAATATAAAATATACGCTTTTTCCCTTGATATACACTATACAAATTCGAAACTGTTCACACCTCGAAGCTCATTCAGTATATCTGTCAGTAATTATTTGTTTGCGACATTTTAAAATTCTTTGGCGACAATCTCTAGTCTGTGCGACTGTTTGACCTCGAACTATTATGTGTTTGACACTGGCAGTATAAACGTAAACAATGAATGTTTTATTTCATTTATTTTAATTATTACACATATTACAATTAAATTTTAGTTTTTTTACTTCTCCATGTAAACTGTATGCTAAGTCTCACAGTCCTCCGTCCTCGCGATATGCTAAAAAAGGGATACAACTCTTCACGTATAGAGAGTTGCGAGAGTTATACATGTAGATATTAGACATCCAATACGTATAGGTATTAACGAATTGTCGATTATAACAATAAAATAATAAAATACTGTCGGTCGTCCGTCGTTAACTACCGTCCTTGCCCACGGCGTGCTACTTCATACAGAACAATCGGCTCGCGTCGATTACATACAGCGATCACTCGAGATTTTTATTAAAGGCTCGATTGAGTGCTAAATGTCAACTTGAAACGATTACCATCCAGGCGGTTATACATACTACTATCATAGAGTTAGAGCTGATATTCCCGTAGCGAGTGGACTGCAAGGGGCGTGTAATACAGGTCGTTTGTCGGTGAGTGCCATCTCTGAAGTGGATTAAAAGCAATTTGCACTGCGCTGAGTGTGGTTTGAGAACCACCCACTAAATCATAGACTAGGGCTGGCAAATACGACTATCCAAGTTTATAATTTATACCCAATACGCTGAAAATTATTTTGTAAATTTATTTTGCATCGAAATATTTTTCTAAAGGATTTCATCTGCGTCTCTTATTAAATAAAAAGGCTGCATGTGACATAGCAGAATATTGTTAATATTACTTACAGTGTTATAACAGTACATTCTGTGATATATCTCAGAAGCAAAAGAGATACAATCGATGAAATAGACTGAAGATAGAGTGAGAATAGATGTCGTTATTCATATCATTTCGGGTTGTTGTGACTGGGCTCGGTAGTTCATTCCGACACATTGTAAATATCCCTCTGATTGATATTTCATGACTGTGAAATGTCAAAATATTGTCCATTATCACCTTAATAATTATGCAACACACTTGGCTTATTTTGCAAGAAGATTTCTAAAACGGGGCCTCCGAAACAGTTACCTATCCGAGAGGATCAAATCGTCCATCGCTACAACTGCGTGAAGAATGACAAAACTGTTACTGTTACTGTCTACGCTGTCGCAGCAGTGTCCAGATGCTAGAGTTTGTGGATGGTGCGTTTTACAGTGGATTTTGGAGTCTTTCAGTAAAATGCTGAAGAAGCCCCACAAAATTTTTAGACGTGGGCATCTTTGTAATGGTTACTTTCGCGTTATGAAAAAAAGATTTCCGAGCGACAGTTTGTAAGCTCTTTGCCACAACATAAAATATAAATCAAACCAATGTCTGTCTAATTGAGTATTATGTAGGTATTTCATACCGCATGACTGTCCATCACATGTCCCCTCACTAGCTGCGATCACCAAAACAAGGCGCTCACTTTAACTACATCACAAGTGCACTTAGACTTAAACTACGCTTAATTAAACCATTGTTAACCACACTTAACTGCAGTTCAGAGCGTGCCCTGGTTCTCGGTTAATTACTCCCTCGATGGTCTGTGCGTTAAGTTCAATATAAAGCATTAGATGTTAAGAAATACTTATTTGCGAATTGCGTGTGAAATTAATAAGTAAATTATTAATGTTTAGATATGTTAAAATAGACAGCTATTTTAACACGAAACAAAGGGAATAATTGTTCATTTTAATGACAAATTCCCACATGAATTCACGTTAACGAGCGAAACTGTTTCACCACTTAACTGCAGAATGAAGGATGTGACGGAGAGATTAGTGGGACGCGCAGACCACTTCAGCGGGCTCTGCGGGCTAATGCGTAATCCGAACGTTCACTGCGCAATGTGAGTACCGTTACGTCTCAGAAATAAAATTTTAGCAAATTGCTTGCATTATCAAGCTTAAGATCCGCTCGTAACTAATCTGCGCTAACGGCTGCACAATTTGCAGCAATTAGCGCAGGAGGCACCGTCGCGGCGGCTCGCGGCAAACATTAGCGCTGTTAACACGAGAGCATAATGACGCGGAATTAGCGCGCCATTGTCGCCGGCCGCCTGCCGCCTGCCGCCTGCCGCCTGCCACCGAGCAGGCTGCCGCCCCGCGCGTCAGGCCTCCCGCGCTTACCTACACTATGACGAGCTAACTAGTAAAATGGTTATATATCGAAAAACATATACAACTTTAAGTCTTTTAACCATTATATAGGAGGGTCTATAACCGCGATTACAACACGATGACTTAGTAACTGTAATTATTGTATAGCCCCAACTTAATATGAGCAATATACGATTGAAATGTAAAATTGTTTTTGGTTCAGATAGACGTTTAAATGACTTCTATATAACAACACTGGCGATGTGGTCTCACCATGACTTTACTGAGTATTACTTCTATTCACATTTCCCAATGGTCAAATTGCCTTATTTCTTATAAACTTTAATGCTGGTACATACAAATAAAAGACATGCCGGATTGTTAAAAATGTATATCCACGAATACGAATAAGGATATAGATTATTATTAGTGTCTAGATCCGCGAATATGAATAAATACGGACCTCAACTTTCGTATTTCGTTTTTTCGTTCGACTACAATTAAATTAACCCTATTTTATGTAAACATAGTGAAGTAACTTTCTATTATAATGTTTGTCATAATTATTTGTTTGACTTTTGCAGTAAAATGTGCCGATACTGTAATTTTAAGAAATAAAAAGTAATTTGAAGTTACATATATTTTATTCTTATTTATTTTTAAAATTTCGTCTAATGAAATTCATTCGTATAAAGGCTACGGATACAGATCTTTTTGTCCCCTTGGATACCCGTGGACACGGATACGAATACAGATATCCGGCACATCACTAATACAAACATATATATCCTCACGCTGAATTGATAACGTGGTAGACAGAGAAGATGTATCTCCAAGCGTTTCCGTTAGCTATAATTCTGGCTATTTGATGTTCTTAAGTCAGACTCGGGCTCTCTTGGTTTCTGTCACAGCTCACTTTCGCTCTGTGAATTTCATTCGTCAGTCATTCTTTACTCATTCTTTATTCGTGTCCGAACCATCTTAGAATCCAAACATTTCTTTCTTCATTTCTACCATACCACATTCATCTATTCATTCATTCATTTCCTATCTCCATAAAAATAAATTAAAACATAATGTATAATGAGCGAAAAAAGATCTTCCTAAATTAATTCACTTAATTTAAATCTGAATTTATCTCGTCATTATATTAAAAAAAAACATAAAGAAAGAACTTATCGAAACGGTAGTAGCTTTTTTTATGTCCAATAGTAAAAATATTTTTGTCTATTTTTCTGTGGCTTAAGAGTTTTCTTATTATTTTTTGTGATTACGATTTTGAGTTTGAATTTCAGTTTTTCCCAGATTTTCCGGTTCCTGGACAAATTTTCCAATTTTTCTTACCCTAAATACAAGTACCTGGTTCGGACTATCATAAATATTAAAAGAAAATAGTCAAATCGCCAAAATTTTTATTTATGTACATTACGTTCTCATGAACATTATTCTATGTAAGTTTTCACAATATTTTCGCCGAAAACTCAAATACATTGCGAAGTTGCGAGCGATGTTCCGGTGTGAGGTGGTTCGAAGGGGAGGGAGGACGCGGCCGGTGCAATTTGCTTGCATTGTGAAACCACAGCCTCAATATGCAGATTCCAGTGAGAATAGAACTAATTTTAATTACAATTGCCTCTGCAGATTTCACCTACAGAGCCGCCTATGACGCCTCGCGTGACATTGTCGACATACAAAATCAAAATTCAATTACCTCGGGTTTCCTCAGCAAGAAAAATCCTCATTATTAACTTTATTAATTATGTGCAAGTGTATATTCATCTGCAGAGCGAAAGTGAGTGGTAAAAGAACCCAAGGAAGACTAATGCGGACTAATAAAGATCACATACATAGGCAAAAAAATGTCAAACGCACACACACGCATAGCTTTGCGAAAATGTATGAGGAATGATGAGATTTGAGAAAGCGACAGAATATCAAGTACCACGACGCTTATCGCTCCGTTCTCTATGACTACCCCATTAGAGATTCAGCGTGAAGATATGAAAATACGTGTGTTTGTATGTATGTTACTAATATGTTATTAAATTACCTCCAAATAGTTGAACCCCTCACAAAGCGTATAATATAATATCTTTATTTTATACTATGTATTTGAATGTTGGCATATCACACTACATTTAAGTTTTCTATTTTGTTTTTAGTGTTCCGTAGTAAACAAGGGATCCCTTATAGTTGCGCTAAGTCCGTCTGTATTTCCGTCCGTATCTCTTGGTAATAAAAACTATAATTTGACATGATTATACAAATTAATCACGCGTACAAAGCTTTTTGACGAGTAAAAAATTTTATTTGCATGTCTTCCTTACGCGTCAAGCGGGGATGATTTCGTCTATTCCATCATGTGAGGGAGGTGTCATTGAAGAAGTCTGTTAAAAGTATTGGGGGTAAGTGATGAACATTTTTTTGATTCGGATCCGGTTGAACTTCTATCCAATAATACACTCAACAAAAAGGCGTCTTTAAATCAGTGTAACGAATACTTCTCCAATGTGGGGAATAACCTTGCAAACGTGATACTAAATGAAATGAACACGGATGAGCAAATACTGGCGAGGTCCGTTAATACAATAGAAAAATCACCGTGCCACTCTTTCTTCATGAGACCAACAGACGAAAGCGAAGTAAACTCCATTATAGTTCGGCTAAATAGTGATAAAGCGCCAGGTATGGACGGGCTAAGCAACTCATTAATAAAAACCATTAAAGACTACATCATAGAACCGTTAACTTCTATTTTCAACAAGAGCTTATCGTGTGGTATCTTCCCAGTTGTGTGGAAAACTACAGTGGTGTGTCCCGTCCACAAAGCGGGCCCTAAAGATGCTCCAGAAAATTACCGACCAATATCTCTCTTAGGTGTCTTCTCCAAATTACTAGAAAAAATAGTAAATACGAGGCTAACAGCTTACCTGGAAAAAAATTCCCTAATATCGGAAATCAATTTGGTTTTCAGCGAGGAAAGTCGACTGATGAGGCTGTTGCACTTCTCACACAAACAACAGCATCTCACTTGGATAAGAAACAACGTTGCATTGGCGTGTTCCTTGACCTAGCTAGGGCTTTTGATACCGTCTCTGTGCCAATCTTACTAAAGAAGGTGGAGTCCTTAGGTATAAGAGGCTTGGCCCTTGGCTGGTTTAAGAGTTACCTAACGAACAGGCGACAATGTATAAGAATCAACCAAAATCTAAGTGATTTGCAAACAGTCCATTATGGTGTGCCACAGGGCAGCATTTTGGGGCCTACGCTTTTCATAATATACATGAATGAAATTCATGAACTACGGCTGGATGGTGCAGAAGTAATATGTTACGCAGACGACACGGCAATACTTTTTCACGGTCCCAGCTGGGATAATGTGTTTGCGGTAGCTGAAAGTGGACTAATGCGGGTGTCTAAATGGTTAAGGCGAAACTTGCTCACATTAAATGCTAACAAAACAAATTATTTATGCTTCCATAAGACTTCAGTATCTGCTGCGCCGCCATCACTGAATCTCACCATACACAAATGTGCTGGGGAGGACGATGGCTGTGACTGTAACCCATTGGAGAGGGTAACTGTTTTGAAGTACTTGGGAGTCCTGATTGACTGCAGGTTGACTTTTCGCCACCATATTGGAAAACTGTCTAGTAGAGTACGAAAGGTAGTAGGAATCATGAGATTGCTGAGAAGCGTAGCAACCCCAGAAACACTTAAAACTGTTTATTTTGCTTTGTGTCAATCTTTGCTCATGTACTGCATATCTAGCTGGGGCGGCGCATCAAAGACATACATGCTTCCCATTGAAAGAGCGCAGCGAGCAGTACTCAAAACCTACCTTCATAAGCCGCGACTTTATTCAACATTAGCCTTGTACAAAGGTGCCGACGTCTTAAATGTTCGCCAATTATTTATACATAAGGCTGTTATCGATGTTCACAAGTCAGTTTTAGCATCGAAAAACTATAATGACCTACTAAACAAACGCATTTTCAGGTTGCCCTTGCCTGAGAGACACTCCGCCTTTCAAAACCGATTTAGTCCAATTTTATCAACTTTGTTATATAATAATGCAGTTCAGCTGTGTAACTTCAAGAACTGCTCTATCCATGAAGCGAAACATGTACTTTACAAATGGTTAGCAAATGGAACATATGAGGATACTGAAAAACTTCTGACAGAAATGCTTTAACGTGAAATGCTCCCATGTACACGTACGAGTACGGTCAATTCATTCATCCACAACACAAACGAGCACACTCACATACACAAACAAACTATTGAGCATGCAGTAAGGATTATTTTATTAGTTATTTCGATTATTATTTTGATTATTATTTTTATTATTATTATTATTATTTTGACTATTACTTTGATTATTCTTTTGATTATTATTTTGATTACTATTTTGATTATTATTTTGATTGTTAGTACTTTGATTGTTATTTTGATTACTATTCTGATTATTATTATTATTTTGATTATTATATTCATTATTGTTTGAGTATTATTTTTGATTTCATAAATTATTGTCATTTTTAACTTAATTATGATATTTGATATTATTATTTAATGATGTTTTGGGTTTAATTGATGTAATAATTTGTTTGATGTAATGATTGTAGTATTGTGCACAAATCTGAGTAACATAAACGGATCCTCACGATACAGGCTGTGCCTAGTGTGGGGGTCGCTGTATTTAATCTAAAAAATCTAAAATAGGTACTTAAGTAAAATTAAAATTAAAAAAAAATATTCAGAGATCAGTTCAGTCAGATCAGTTCAAAGTTTCAAACTCGAAAAGTTTTAAAGTTGATCTTGTAAATTTGGTGGGGTGTGATGAGATATGCCTAATGCGGTAGGTTGAAATGAAGTTGAAATAATGATACCTGACTGAGTTTCTTGTCGGTTCTTCTCAGTGTCCAGGTTTTCTATTTGAACCGAACTAAAGTAGATTTGATGTTCAAAAATACCTTGTAATTGGGTTTACTTGAATAAATTGATTTGACTTTGACTTTGAATTTAGGTGCAGTGCGGTACGTTGCGGTAAATATAGCTGTGCGTTGTGGGACAGTAGGTGCAGTGCGTTGAGGTGTAGTGAGATATACGAAGCTATTTCGAAAGGATAGGTAAATACGAAAGGGTATTAAAGTACCCATGACAACGAAAAACTTGTGTTCTACAACTTTGCCAAAAGTCAATAGTTCTAGTGTAACACCTCAAATTAAAAAAAAATTAAGGTGAGATAACCCTAATATTATCCTTTTTATGTTACTAGCAAATCTTTGGAATATAGGGCACAATGATAAAACACAATAAACATATCCTGTAAATATTACATCTGCAATATAAACAGTCTACAGAAACACGTTGGGGCGCCGGCGGATTTATACCCCCTTTCGCAATAACTTTGTATTATATATTTTTTTCTTTATTTATTAAATACAAAAACGAAATTAAATAAAAGCATATGGAAACGCTAAACCATTTTGTGATTTGTCTCGTTGCCAATATTCTTAGCATCCGAGGGTAGGTTCTAATTTAACAGCTTTACTATATCTTACAAGAGGATGTTATGTAATAGCTGTGACCTACCTAATAATAAAATTATTATGTACCTAAAGCATCGCGTATATTATACACAATAAATAATATATTAGAGATTTCATATTATATATTACATTAGGTATTTCCTCTATATTGAAATGAGATATGGTAGGTCCATTGCGGTATGTTGCAGTGAGGTGTGTTGGTGCGTTGCAGTACGGTAGGTACAGTGCAATATGTAGCAGTGATGCGGTATGTTGCGGTGAGGTGCGCGGTATATTGCGGTGAGGTGTGCGGTATATTTCAGTGAGTTTCGCCTCTTAAGGAAGCATATTCAGGATATACGAGATATCGTACTCGTCCAGCTAACCAACACCGAATCATTTGTTTCAGTTCATTTCGTTGAATTTATTCATTTGGATTCGATGCTGGTTAGCTGGCCGAGTCCGATCTCTGGTATATCTTCAGGATGCTTCGTTGAGAGGCGAAACACGTGTCAATTGGTGGTTTTTGAAGTTTGTGCGGAAAATAGCAAAAAATTTTAGGAATTCGTCACATGAAATGGATTTTTGCAAAGTAACACCTGAATCTATACAATATATACAGACATAGTTTTGGCTCCCAAGAGTTAGTTAACAATATCTGTGGTAAAGTGTCAAAATGGGAAGCGGTAGTTATGGTAAAGGTAATGGTGAGGTACCTGCACGCGCGCTTCGCTTAAGTCGAGCCGGAGCGCCAGCTCCTCGCGCGTGAACACGTCGGGGTACTGCGTCTTGTCGAAGGCGCGCTCCAGCTCGTGCAACTGGTACGTGGTGAATGTGGTGCGGCTGCGGCGCACCTGCTTCGGCACACACACACACACCATTACATTCAATTCAATCAATATTGTACCTAAATGGACAAACCATAATTTATTTTTGTTTTTAAACTTTCACGACTTGTACACATCTTACAATATTTACTCACGGGTCTATGTCGCGTTTATACTTTAAGGCTAATTGCCTATTTTATCCCGACGTTTCGACCGGATTGCACCGATCGTGGTCATCAGTCTGCCCGTAACCACGATCGGTGCAATCCGGTCGAAACGTTGGGATAAAATAGATAATTAGCCGTAAAGTATGAACGCGACATAGACTCGTGAGTAAATATTGTAAGATGAATAATTTATTATTTTTTTTTTTAAGGGAGATTTACAGATATTTCATATATAACTTTGTAACTGTACTATAAATAAAAACAATACTAATTAAAAATCTCCACCTGTGGTATATACTAAAAATGCATACTGCAGTGCCCGTTTAACAAAACTAAAGAGAAAAAAGAAAAATACAATAACAAGAGATAAGAAATAAATAAAATTATAACAATGATAAATACTTTTTACATTTTGAGATAACTGTTAACTGTGCTGAAATAGTTCATTTACATATTATTATTGATAAGCTGTGCTAAGAATGCGTTTAACTGTTGTGATGCTGGTGTGGAAGAGGCCCATATCGCTAGGCAATCTGTTAATTTTTTTTTTGTTAATTTTGTAATCTGTTAATTTTGTTAGATGTTCTAATAAAAATAATAATATCCTCAGGCATTTCACACAGCGCCATCTAATCCCAAAGTAAGCAGCACAGCGCTTGTGCTATGGATACTAGACAACTGATATACTATTTATATACTTTACTTTTGTAAATAAATATATATTATACATAAACACCCAGACTCGGGGCGGGAATCGAACCAGCAACCCCCGTTTACTTTCCAAAGCGCTTAGCCGTTGCGCCACGGAGGTCATCAATAGTCTGGAAATAATCTTCTCTGCACATACTGGATTTCTTAACACTGTATTTTAATAAAAGTAAAATGTTGCTGAAAAAATGATACCTGACTGAGTTTCTTGTCGGTTCTTCTCAATGTAATGCAGGTTTTCTTTTCGAACCG
Organism: Zeuzera pyrina; assembly: GCA_907165235.1. NCBI lineage: Eukaryota > Metazoa > Arthropoda > Insecta > Lepidoptera > Cossidae > Zeuzera > Zeuzera pyrina. The sequence goes on from OU015640.1 coordinate 16,975,987, forward strand.
AACTAAAGTAGATTTGACATTCAAAAACACCTTGGGTGTTCAAAAACAATTGGGTTTACTTGAACAAATTAATTTAATTTTGAATTTCACTTAAATGTCGTCACAGGTTGTACATTTGGGTAAATCATAATGCATTTGAACATTCCGTGAAACGCATAACTCATTCCATAAAATGATCATAAATGATCTTTTACTTTATTGTTAATAAGATATTTCAAGCTAAATTAGCTTCTCCATATCATTGTCCGATAATTGCAAAAACAATTGTATCGCACGCGCTAGTTTTTCTAACGCTGTGTCCACGCTCTCCGATTAGTTTACGTGTGTGCTAATTGACTACGTGAAAAGAAATTGAATATTATGCAAAAAAAATTTTTAATATATCAATTAGAGGAGAAAAATACATTCAAATGAACCAATGAGCAGAAGTTACAAGTTTTTTGTGTAAGCCACATAATTGCACTTAATTTTGTTTCATAATAATGTGTACACCCTGCAAAACAGATGTTATCAAATATAACTGGTAAGTCGTCAAATAATTCGCATAGAACGCTATAGCGAGTATTAATTCGTCATTTCATGAATTGGTGACGTTGTAATATATACCCAGACATATCACGTTCTTCTCAATTATACGATTGTTCGACGACTTACATATGCTTTTATACAAATCGGGTCTACCATCGGTTCGGAACAAACTCGTAGTGAGAAAAACAGGTAAAAATTCAACAAAGTGTAATTTTTATTCACTATATTGCTCATAACAAAACAATGAATATCTTTTCGTCTATAATAATAACCATAGCATACAAGATCATTGCAGCAGGTTGTAACAAAAAACCGGGGGAGTGTCCCGTAACAATCAGACCCTAAGACAAATAAAAAAAATTAATTTTCTAATTTGACCAATCCGAGAATCGAACCCAAGATCCCAGGATATCAGAAGTGCCACTACCACCGTGGCAGATAAAATTTAAATAACCAATTTCAATGTATGATATTTAAACCGTATGTTGTTATCTTTGTTATTATGATTTTTTATGATTCAGTTTTGTGTAAAAAGTAAATACTAGTGAACCTTTGCTGCCAAAAATGACTTAGTAATCAAAATGTAAATTATCGTAATGAGGATATTTCTAACTTCAGAACTTCTACTTCAAACATTATAACATCACTGTAGCATATTTAAAGCGAATTAATGCAGTGTTTCCAGTTATATTAGTAAAACGAATACAGTATATTAGAATAGCGTGTATGTCATCGATGCTAGTAAATTACCTTGCGTGGCCGGCCGGTGTCCAACTCCAAGTGTTCGCCGTGCTCGCCGTGCTCGCCGGGCGGCAGCTCGCCGTGCTCGTGCTCATGGTCAGAGTCTGACTGAGCTCCGTTCTCGCTTTTCAACTCTATACGATCTGAAAATATTTTTTCTGATATTGAACCTGTATTTTGAAGTTTAATACATTGCATTGAATTAATAATACCAACATTAAGAAATAATAATCATTAAAATTTAAAAATTATTGTTTAGCTTGAAGATTTATGGATGAATTTGTATTTTTCTAACAACATCTCAAGATACATATATCTCTCTAACACTTTTTAAGATCATTGCAATTTGTTGAAACCCGTTAATGTTAAAATAACAATATCATCAGTTTCTAGTCCCATAAATCTCTAAACACATCAATGAAATGATAATCAATAAAATTATAAACAATCGTATAGTCGCAGTTAACTTGCAAACTCTGAGAGCACACATTAAATAACGTATTTTCCCACCGACACCGGCCGACATCATGACATCGATCTGCTAATCCCACGAGCAGCAAACGGGCGCGACCTCTCATAATACTACTGAATTTTCACCCCTCATACATCACTGCATGTCCTGTAACTATTTAAACATACGCACAAATTTAAACCGTAATACTCTCGTTTTAAAGACGAAAATGGTTTAAATAATTGCTCTAATTCGAATCACGGCTGACCCCCAAAGGCACAAGTCCGCATCGACAAACAATATAGTATTTTTATAAAGCACTCAACGTCACTCGACGTTAGCCGTGCGCACTGTTTATTTATACTAATTCTATTTTTAAATCTTTGTTATAATTGTTACAAGGAATTAAGAGAGATCGACCCAGCAACAATGTGTCGAGCAAACACGGGACAGATTATAAAAGACTAAATGTTTATTATATTACAGACAACATGCGAATATTGGAGGGTTGTCGCACAAAAGACACCTTGATATTAATATAACTTTAAACGATTTGTCGCGTCCCAATCATCGCATTGTTGTCAGCAATGTAATTAGGAGCAGTTATTCTGAGTGCGAGTTGTTACAGCGATATATAAAGCACTTCTCAGTGTTAACTGAATTTCGGACGAGCATTCGACGGTATACGCTACGTTGAGTTTATTAAATTACATCGAAGAAGCGCGAGCGCCGACACGGCTTTGCGATTATCACTTTATTACTGAAATATTCGTAATTAAACTCCAACTCAACGTTGCTATTCTCTCGGCTTATTGAGCGAACCAAATTACTAAGTATCCAACTCGATTTAACTTGTTAGTAAAGGTGACTTATTTATCTTGTATCACATAATAATGTGCCTTTGTTTTGAACTTCGGCATAACTAAGAATTTAGTTAATTACAAGCTTAAGTTTTATTACAATGAATTAAATTCTAACATTACAATTAGACTTAACTTTTTAAACGAAATACCGTTTCTTACGAGACAAATCTTAATTTTAACCAACTTCAAAGTAGGAGAAGGTTCTGTGTTCGTCTGTATGTTTTTTTTATGTGTTCACCGATAATTTCGTCAATTATGGACCGATTTGAAAATTTCTTTTTTTGTTTCAAAGAGTATACTTCCGAAGTGGTCCTTAATTTCACTGATATTGGAGCTTGGACTTCGAAGATACACCAAATAATCCTAACTGATTATAAGCTTTATTTATATAGATTCTTTCACATGCCACTCCGTTCCATCATTAGAAAAGAAGTTACTTGTACTTGAAGTGTACCCTACACTAGATATTTATTTAGGTCAAGGCTACTCAAAAGTTCAAAGCGATGAAATAAAAAACTTTCTAAGAAAAAAATTAAACTGATTTCAAGCCTAGCTAACTAATAGACTTTCTGTTGTTACGCATTGATTTGGCGCCGACCTCAATAACTGTCTGATTTATATAGAATTTTCTTGTAGCGTAAGTTTGAAGTTATTTATTTGTACTCGAGTTTTGATTAGTAAAGGATAGTTATTTTGTACTTTTCAGTGTTTCTTTTTGAAATCGGTTTAATTTTTTTTTAATGTTTTTTTAGGCACAAGTACCTATTACGAGCTTTTATAAACCATAGAGAATACTCTACATATATAGGACGTTCATTTTTTCTACCGACAATCTGAGCAGTGAATTTTTAAAGTAAAAAAAAAATACCTGTCATTTCTTTATTGAAATGTATTTAGTTTATTGTATAAATATAATGTATTTATTTTAGAATTATTGCTGTGTCGTAGATTCCAGAAACGAATTGTGCATCGAAATATTACTTGTATTTTTTTCGAAATGTCAAGTTTTGTCAGAATGGTAACAAAAAATTAACACTTCCATCACAATAATGTTATAATTTATTATTTGTCACGAGAAATAAAATCTTCATTTTTGTCTTATGCCTAACTAGATATTACAAATACCTATTTTTATCTAGCTCATTACGGCGGAATTCTTATTATAAACTTTAAAATGCGTTACTTATTACCATTCTGTCACATTATTTTTTGTTTGACAACAAAGTTCAAAATATTGTGAAAAAAATTAATGAAATTGTGATGAGACGTTGGTTAACACCTTCTGTATTTAGTATTTAATAGGCAAATACGTTATTTTAATGAATGTTTCAAATAAATGGAATGATACGCTAGTCTAAAGTTTATTTATATGGAAGACAAATTTGTGACAGTGGGTTAATGAAGTGATATTATGATAGTACTTATTAGAATCGGACGTACAAACTGAACGCTTTAACAATTTTGAAGTTAATAAGACGACAACAAAACATAAAATGTCTTTTAAACTGCAGTGTTAAGTTTTTTTCTCCTTGTAAAACCATTCTTTGGTGGAAATAAAATCAGTCTAATCATCACTCTTCGCCTGATATACTTTCAAATACTTCTATTTGCTGTTCAAATTCGTAATAAACGCGCCTTCCTCTGTCGACTTCCTTAAGAGTTGGAACTATTGTTACCAAATATCACATCTGATATACATCCGATTGTACTAATTTAAATAATTTCCCGGCGCCACCAACAGTTTTGTAAAACATCACTCGAAGATCTCTTCATCTACGCCGCTTTTTGCAACTCCTAAGTAAGTGTACCCGAGTTTTTACGGGATTTTTTTTCGTTTTTCACGACAACGTCGCTGTCTTTCCACCTGATGATTATAGCATGGTTTAAATGAATAATATATTTAGTGATGTAATGACTAACATATAAAAAAAATAATCAGTTATTGTGAAAATCAACCAAAGCTCAAAATTTCATACAAATATTACAACTCAGTACTCCGTCACACTTTTCGTAACAGAGGTGTTTCGTGACAGAGGTGGAAAATAGCAGCGTTTGAAATTCTCAGCCTTTACTTAATCATGAAATGTACATCAAACTGGGCGCATAGAGCAGATTTACTAGGAAGCTATAAAATAATAATTGAAAACAGAAAATATAATAACGTTTAAAGTATTAACATGTGACAGAGCAGTCGTCGAATAAACACACGTGAGTTCTTCCACTATATTTCAGTGATTTACTCGGCTCGCCAAGAGCTGAGACGCTAGGAACGGTGGCAAGGGAAACAGGGAAATGTATCGTTGCCTAGCGCTCAAAGTCGAAATAGCTCTGCGCATTTTTTTTAAAACATGAGTGACAGAAGATAGCAGCAAAAATCATATTCAGCGGGAGACATCCAGTAAAATCAATTTTTATTTTACAATATAAACCTTAATATTGATTTCCTTCTTAACAATGTATTTACGATATTTTAAGAGTTCAATAATGTTTTTAAATTAAATGAAGCCATTAGGTTTTTTTGCATAAGAGCCTTTTGTAATACTAGGCGGCGCAGTGTGACACAACTTATTTGTATGTAAACACCACCGTTACACTTTTTGAACACTACGTCACAATATTATTGTAAAAATTAATAAAAATAAAAACAGAATTCTAATATATTACAATGATCATATGTGGGCGTCCAAGCAAAAAGGGGCTAGTAGTGGGGTATTGAGTTACTTAAGACTAGATTCGGAATTTAGAATTGATAATAAAGATTAAAAAAATATTCAAAAACTGGCATATATTTTTTAACCAGATATTTAAATTTGAAACTGAAAAAGCTTGTTTTGAGAAAAAGCATTTTTAAAGTTTGATTGAAAAAAAAAACACACTTCTACTTGTTTGTTACTACTTAGAAACATCATATAAAGTATTATATGAACTTGTAGATAATTGAGCATTAATTAATTATCAATTAAAATCGCGAAATGTCATTTTTTCACCCAACTTTACAAACCTGCGTATATCTCGGAAACTAAATGCCGACCACTGGACCCTTCTTGCTTGGACGCCCACATATTGTTATAAAAATTTTTCAGAAAGATAAAACAGATATGGAATATTTTGGATGAATAATTATTACTTATTTGAAAGAGACAAGTCATAGTCGATGAAAAAGGTAAACGTCCCATATACTGAACATATACATAGTTTTATGGTATATCGTATCAAGTTTCCTTAAAAGAAATAAATGAACAGGAATTTATCCCATTTTAAAAGCCAGTTCAGTTAGATAGCAAAAGTTACATATAAATATATCTTCATGCTGTACCTTAATGGGGTAGTCAGAGACAAAGGAGCGCCGAGCACCGCAGTCATTATAAACTTCTTTCGCCTCCTCAATTCTCATATGAATATATTGTATAATGTGTGTTCCAAAATTCACACAAGAAGTAATTTCGATGATAAATATATATATTTTCTTAAATTGTTTCATAAAATTTACTGTAGGGTTGTGTTATATATACATACATACATACATACATACATACATAAATATCCTCACGCTGTATCCCTAACGGGGTAGTCAGAGAGGATGGGGCACCAAGCGTCGCGGCTCTTACATATATACTTCTTTCGCTTCCCCAAATCTCATCAGTCTCCTCACACATTTTTGGCTAGGTTTGCGAGAGCTTTTGACATTTCCATCTGCTAACACTCTGGCTATTTGATCTTTATAAGTCAGCCTTGCTCTTCCTTGGCTTCTTTTACCACTCACTTTCGCTCTATATATTTTCTTCGTCAGTCTTTCATTCCTCATTCTTTCCATGTACCCAGAACCATCTAAGCATTCCTTTCTTCATTTTTACAACAACGCTGTCGTAGGTTATGTTATGTAATAGCATATCGGATAACTGGTCTCTACGGCTTTCCCGGCACATTCGCAATCTTTAGTCGAAATTTTATGACTGTTTTGCATAAATACGACCGAATTTCGTTGATACAGCGTTCAATTTCTTCCTTCAATGCTAGAGTGGACGTTCACTTGTTGACATAAATCTTAGACTTCAAAAATTCTAAAAAAACGTCTAAAGACTTTCCCTGAATTTTTCAAATAAACTCTTCACAGTTAATAATGTTCAATCAGTATTGCGACCATATTTTGTACGAAAATTACGAACGGTTGACGTCAAATCTTCGTTATTTTTAAAATATTAAAATAAATCTTGTAGCGCTCCATTTTTAATAACCCTGAACAGTCAGCTACCTCGTTGTCTTTTTTTATTGGCAACACTTTACCGAACAAATAGCGCAAAATTCAAAATCTTGTGTGAATTTTGAGACACTCTTTATACAGTATTTTTAGTTGGATTTACTAGAAAAGTATATAATAAACTCTGTAATTGTAAGTACATAGTTAGCGAATATTCGATGTTATCGGCGGCAAGGTTTTAGAACATGTGAAGTCAGGGGAGATCGGTAGTAATTTTATGAACATGGAAATAATTTTGAAACATGTTTCTTCAAACAATTCTTGTTTTACTTTTAAAACACATTAACCTTTATTTACCTAATATCTCTAACGTAATAATTACGCGAATTAGCAAAGCAGTTTTCAATATATCACTTTGTATTCTACATTTCTATCAGTGTATATATCCTAAAAGAAGGAAAGGTATATCCAGTCTGAGATTTCCTTATATCTCAAATAACATGAGAAATTATGTACAAAATAGAGAAAATATATTAATATGAAGGTTGTCTATATGAACATTTAGGCAACCCTACAATATTTAATGAAATAGTCTTCTCTGTACATTCATTTACTGGCTTTCTGAATATTGTTAATAACTCTATTGTAAAATGATGTTACACAACTGACACCAGACTGAGTTTCTTGTCGGTTCTTCTCAGTGTCCAGGTTTTCTTTTAGATCCTAACTAAAGTAGGTTTAACTTCAAGAACGCCTTGTAATTGGGTTTATTTGAATAAATTGATTTGACTTTGACTTTCACGGTATGACGCGTGTCGAACATTAACTTACGGTGAATAAAAAAATGGCACCACTTGATACGATTACGCGGTAAACAAGTTAACAAGATATGAATTGTCATCGTATCTGTTGTGATGTTTACAAATCCTGTCAAATTGGCACTCGATGTGCCGCTTGTTACCGCTACACCTACAACACATTAGAAGCACACTTCCGGCGCCGCTGTGTAAGTGCCACTGGCGCCTTAGCACGATGGAATACAGTTCAAGTTGGCTGGCCACGAGCAAGTTGGTAGTCGACAGTAACAGGATCGGATTTGTGTCGTAATGGTATTCCAATTACGAATAAACTGAGCATATTTTCCAACATTTTTGAGCTGTTTTCCACGAGATCAATTCATATCTATACACGTGTATCATACACTATACACACACACAATACACAGTACAGTGTTGGTTTCGGTTCCAATTTTTTTTATCCCCACCGGAAAAAGTTCGAAAAAAACTTTATAAGAAAATATTAAACCAACTTAAAACACTGAAAATACAAAATAACTATCCTTTACTAATCAAAACTCAAGTACAAAACTTTATACATGCGACCCAACACCTACATAATTTTTGACAGTTATTGAAGTCGGTGCCTAACCTACTAAAACTAGTAGATTTTCTGTTGTTGCACATTGATTTTGCATATATCGAATAAGACTTTTCATTGCTACCAGGATTTGTGTAGCACCAAGGGCTCAAACTTTGGTTAGACTTCCTTCGAAACTGAGACGTGACGGTCAAGTTCATTTTAAAAACATACATCTGTGTGGTAGAGCCATGCTGTATCGCAGCACCAATAGGGTTGGCTCGCCCGGTGAAATACCACCCTCTCACAGAATATCGGCGTGAAATAACAGCAAATAACAGTATCTGTTGCTGTTGTGTTTCGTTCGGTGAGGGAGAGTGCCGGTGCCCCTTCTCCATCTTCCCCCTCCTTTCCCTCTTGGATGATGTTGCTGGTGTCCATGGGCGGTGGTGATCACTTTCCACCAGGTGACCCCCTCTTTTATACAAAAAAATTTCACTCTAACAATTAAGGTGAAATTATATCTTCTTCCATATATTATTAATATAATAGCGAAAGAAGTATGTAAGGACCGCGACGCTTGGCGCTCCGACTCCCTAATGGGGTAGTCAGAGAGGACTACCCCATTAGGGATACAGCGTGAAGAAGATGTATCATGTAAACAACAACAAGTGAACTTTGTACGCATATTTTTAATGACATAGATTGAGATATAATAGATTAAGCCCTGACGAAGGGTACTTTTTTTTAATTTCAGGCGGAGGAAGTTACTTGTAACAGTTAGTAACATATAAGGCGATCTAATTAGGTTCAACACTTACATATATGTTCTTTCGCTGTATCCTTAACGGGGTAGAGAGATGACATAGCGTATCACTTGTGGTTTTAGTCTCAATTCTCGTCATTATCCTCACTTTAGAGACTTGGTATGCAAGTGTTTTTGACATTTCATTCATCTAGCACTCTGGATATACGATATTCATAAGTTGACTTTGAACTTCCTTGTCTAATATTATCACAATAAAACTCATTTTAGTTCTGTATATTATCTGTATATATCGTTGCACTCCAGAATTAGAAAAGTTAAATGCAGACCTGCCCTAAATATCTATTTAGGCCAAGATCATTCAAAAGAGAAAAATAAATATATTTAAAAAGAAAATTAAACCGCCTTTAAAAAAAACATTAAAAAGTACGTAATAACTATCTTTTACTAATCAAAAGGGAGAAATAAAAACAACTTTTTAAATAAGATACGCGTACCTATAATATAATCTGTCAAACCAATAAACTTCTGTTGTCGCACATTGATTTGGCACCGACTTTAGTAACCGTTAAATTTAATTATATAGGTATGTGTATCGTAAGTAAAGGATAGTTATTTTGTACTTTTCAGTTTTTTTTATGAAGGTGGTTTAATACATACATACGAACATATCTTCACGCTGTATCCCCAACGGAGTAGTCAGAGAGGACGGAGCGCCACAAGCGTCGCGGTCCTTACATACCTCTTTCGCTTCCTCAAATCTCGTCATTCTCCTCACACATTTTCGCCTAAGAATGCGAGTGCTTTTGACATTTCCTTCTGTTAACACTCTGGCTATTTGATCTTCATAAGTCAGCCTTCATAAGTCAGCCAAGGAAGACTCCTTGGTTTCTTTTACCTCTCACTTTCGCTCTGTGGATTTTCTTCGTCAGTCTTTCATCACTCATTCTCTCCAAGTGCCCGAATCATCTAAGCATTCCTTTCTTCATTTTTTTGCGTTGATGTTTTTATAATATCACTACCATCCAAGCCACTGTCGTGTATTTCTACTTGCATACTCTATCGACAATGGTAACCTCACATCAATTATGTTTTAAGACAACTCACATTTTATTTCCACAGTATTCATCTTTCTGTCACTCGGTTCAGTCTCAGTACCGATACCTAACAATGTTGGCACTTTGGCACCAACATCGCGTTGTCGGTGGTCGATGTTTTTTTTTATATATAAAAGAGGAAGCAAACGAGCAAGCGGGTCACCTCATGGAGATTGACTAATGCGTTGCCGGTCTTTAGGGAAATAGGAATAGGAGGAAGGGAGGGGGAGAGGGTGATGGGCCACCGGCACTCTCACTCACCGAACGAAACACAACAGCAACAAATGCTGTTATTTCACGCCGATATTCTGTGAGAGGGTGGTACTTCACCGGTAGAGATGTTTGACGTTTATACATCTCAAGAGCCGTCATTACAGCAGCATCAGTTGTTAACGCACTTATTAGTTATTATTGCACTCATATTTTGAGACGCACACACTTGTACAATGCCGACGAGATTAAACGGCAGCTGAAATCCTTTAACGGCCAGTGATGTGTGATAATCGCCTTCAACCCACAAAGGAGCGCTCATTACGGCTTTGTTGCAATATGTCCATGGAAAAATATTATTAAAATATAATAATGTAAGCATTATAGCTTGCATTATGGGTACGCAGCGGGGGTCACCGCGGAGTATACGCCGCCGCCGATAGAGAACCTCTAATAACTGTAATAATGTACTTGAACCATGAAAACATTGCCACTAGCTCTATACACGATATCGCGCTCTTGTATTTCTCCTCCACTTTGGCGAAGCGAAAAGGAGTGTTATGGTTTTATAACGCATGTTAGAAATGCTATGTTCATGTTTTGTTGCTATAGTTAGAACGCACCTTTAAAATGAAACTTATCTAATTCAAAATTTAGAGATTTTGTTTTGACATCCTGAGGTCATAGTAAATTGGTTATTGCAAAATTTTAATTCTACAAGTCAAATGTTTCATTTTCGTGTAATTACATCTGTTTTTATAACAAAGTTAATCAGAAATTTGCTCAATTACCGGAATATAGATTAAGATTCGTCGTAAAACGTAAATTGATTGGACAATCATACAATAAAATAAACGATTTCGTTAAAGACAAAACAATACTCTGGAAAAAATCTTCTCTGCACATGCATTTACTGGCTTTCTGAATATTGTGTTTTAATAAACCTATATTGGAAAATGATGTTGCAAAAATGATACGTGACTACGTTTCTTGTCTTCCCAGTGTTCAGGTTTTCTTTTCGAGCCGAACTAAAGCAGATTTAACGTTCAAAAATACCTTGCAATTGGATCTACCTGAATACACTGATTTGACTTTGTCTTTGACAAATTACGACAAAAAATTCACATAGAACAATAAAATGTATTTTTCACAAATACATGTATAAATATTCTATTATAGAATTACAGCCAAAGATACACATATATAATCATTTTTAACTAACATCACTCACACACACTTTTATACGCAGAAACAATTATTCTGTACTCTCCTGTGTTGTATAAACAATTTGTCGAACTTCACAATTGGCTATTTAAATGTTAATTCAAGTACTTTTTTATCAGTTGTATAGCTGTGAAGTTTGCTAATAAATAAATAAATAAAGAACTTATGAAACATAATTCAATAAGGTACCTACTCACAGTTCAAGAGTAGGTATGAAATGGATTTTTTTTAATTATTTTAAAAAAATATATAGAAATACATACATATGTATCCTCATGCTGCATCCCTGACGGGATAGTCAAATAGAAATAGAAAATAAAGAATATAGAAACGAAAATTATACTATTATTTAATATAAGTATTTAAAGAAAGGTTACAAATAAGACAAAATAATTTTAATTTCTGAAATTCATTGGCATATCGGAGGTCACATAGGCAAAGGAATATCTACATATTATTACGTAAAGAGAAAACTTTGTAACTACCCTTTTTTAAGCATAGTGAACGCATGGAGTGTGAGATTTGGCATAGTTAAAGTTTATATGGAGAAAGAGTGTTCATAACCTAATATTGAGTCCTTACATGTGAAATTGGCGTTTTGTACGGGAGGAATATAAAGTCAATTTTTTTTTTGTAAAATATTTTTAATTAACAAAGTATGCACCGTTGTTATCTATGCACTTTTGCCATATCATAGGTAGTTCATTGATCCCTTGACTAAAAAAACCATGGGGGCGAGAATCAATAAACTCTTTGAAGGCGGTTTGGACTGCCGCATCGGAGTTGAATTTTTTTCCTTGTAAGAAGTTGTCCAAATTCCGGAAAAAATGATAATCTGTTGGAGCAAGGTCTGGGGAGTACGGTGGATGTCGCAGACATTCCAATTGTAGCTCATCTAACTTAGTGGTTGTTTGTTGTGCAGTGTGTGGTCTTGCGTTGTCGTGAAGCAGCAGTGGCCTAGAGCGATTGACCAATCTCGGTTGTTTAGCAGCTAGTTCTTCCTTCATGGTTTGCAGTTGCTGACAATAGATATCTGCCGTAATCGTTTGGCTAGATTTTAAAAAGCTGTAGTGAACGACACCGGCGCTAGTCCACCAAACACTCACAAGTAACTTTTTCTGAGTCAATTTTCGTTTAGGGCAGGATTTGACTGGGTCCCCAGGGTTCAGCCATTGCGACGAGCGCTTCCGATTATCGTACAGTATCCACTTTTCATCACAAGTAATGATTCGATTTAAAATCCCTTCATTATTGTGTCGGTTGAGCAAAGTAACACAGCAGTCGACGCGTGTTTGCAAGTTCGATTCACTCAATTCATGAGGTACCCATCGTTTAAGTTTTTTTACTTTCCCGATTTGCTTCAAGTGGATTAATACAGTTTTATCACTTACCCCGAAGCCTGCAGCTATCTCTGAAGTGCTTTGTGATGGATCCGCTTCCACAATAGCCTTTAATTCTTCATTTTCCACTTTGGTCTCCGGCCGTCCACGAGGTTGGTTCTGAAGGTCGAAATTTCCAGAACGAAAACGTTGAAACCAAAAACGTACCGTGCTTTCTTTTGGGACACCAGCCCCGTACACATCATTAATCCTTCGAGCTGTTTCTGCAGCACTGGTGCCACGGTAGAACTCGTACTCGTAAATATACCGATATTTCATGTTTTCCATTGTGCGGTAATAAGCGACGCCAAAGAAAAAAATAATGAGGAAAAAAACAAATGAATGACTGTTTTCAAAACTCAAATGTACCAGCTGAATGAATTGATAAATTTGAATTTGGAATTCTTAACCAAAGAGGAGATATTTCAGATCAAAGTGGTCAGTATGACAAAACGCTAATTTCATATGTAAGGACCCAATATAATACAATAAATCACTGCTAGTATGTACTCCACTTAAAGGTGTACACAACATTTAGCATTACTTACATAGGACATGGACATGGGCATTTCGTGCAGTGTTATTCGTGTTCAATGGCTATTTAATATAGCAAATACATTAGAAACAAAAAACTGGAAATTATAATTAAAAATAATCGAAAAACATCTAAAAATAAACCAAAAACTAGAAGTTATACTACGAGTATATGGTTGTTACTGACTTTATAGGCCAACAGCAAAACCTTACGCTTAACTCTGGTGTATCCTTAAAAATATACAAGTTTTCTTCGAATTTTCATTTTTTCTTCAAATAAATGTATACATAATATGTGTCACAAGTACATTAAATTAAATAAACATGCATTCTTTACTTTTATACTGTCAACAGCAAACACATAATAGTTAAACTGTCGATGTCAAACACATAACAGTTTATTGTCAAACAGTCGCCTCGAGTAGAGATTGTTGCCAAAGAATTTTGAAATGGTGCTGACAAATAATTACTCAAGATTGACTGAATAAATTTCGAGCTATGAACTTTGTGTGATTTGTGAGCTGTCAGCTGTGTCAAGTCTGTGAAGTGAACATATTATTGTTGGGACCACTGAGAGATCACTGGTAATAGAAATATAATAATAGGTCTCTGACCCCGGCAATGAATTCAAAGAATCACAATTATTTCATATTGTTTCTAAGCGAACTTTAAATACGGAGTCGAGGTATTCATGCTTCAAGCGTTGCGGTTCTTTCGCCTCCTCTGATCTCATAATGCTCCTCATACACTTTCGCCTAGGTATACGAGTTAGGTAGCTTTTGACATTTCCGCCACTAGCTATTTGATCTTCATAAGCCAGCTTGGGTCTTCCTTAGCTTCTGTTACCACTCACTTTCGCTCTGTAGGTTTCCTTCGTCAACCGTTCATCACCCATTACCCCCTATTACATCCTATTAAGGATACAGCGTGAAGACGTCTCAAGTTTTCATATTATAATTTTTATTATTTTTGTAACACACTATTTTCTTTTAGTATTCTGAACATATTTTAAACGGTTATAGATCGATGAGAGCATTAAGTACTTATGTAGTAAACAGCCCCTGACGAGACACTCTGACATGGAAAATTATCGTTCAGTGTCTTACTATACCCGTGTTCATATGATATAGCAGTCACACAACCTCTACACACAATATACATACATATATATCTTTACACTGTATCCCCAACGAGGTAGTCAGAGAGGACGGAGTGCCAAGCATCGTGGTTGCAGTGCTTACACATAGTTCTCGTCGCTCTATAATATAGATGTTTATATTTCACAATAGTTAATGGTTAAGAGTAGTTTTGTTGTTAAAGTTCACAATAGTTAATGGTTAAGAGTAGTTTTGTTGTTAAAGTTCACCACAGTTAATGTTTTTTTTATTTAATCACCATTGACCCTCTAACATGTTAAAAGACTTTTTTTGTTTAATTTTTTCTTTTCCTCTTTATTATTAGCTTTAATTTACATCTATTTACATTAGGCTAATATAGTGATTGGAAACTATAATCTAACAGAGAATAGTTAACGGTTAAAAGTAGTTTTCTTATGTAATTATTAGTTTTAAATTACATTGGATTAAATTCATGTATACTAAATTTATAAAGAACACTATTAATTTTGAATGTGTTTATATTTGGGCCCCTTTCGTATCATAGAAGCTTTAAGTGACTCGAAAGGAGTCCAAACAGATTACAGTCGCGTTACAGAAACACTCTCTATAGCAGCAATAAAACTGAAAGTTGTGTTGTTGTTCTGTAACCTTTTTCTAGTTGGGACAACTTTATTTCCGGACAACGCGGCAACAAAGTATTATACCCACTCGTAAGAGGAGGAAAAATGATCTTACACAATTCCAAAAAGTCAATCATTTCAGTTTCGAAACGTCTATCTTTTCGTAATGGATTTTATTTAATACTTTACCCACACCGTTATCTAACATATAAAAATCAGTGTTTGTCTGTTCGTATTTTATGCGCTGCCATACCTTTCATCGGAATGCGATGAAGATATAGAGATAGCTTGAATCCTGAGGAAGGACATAGGCTGTTTAAAAAATAAAAAACGCGGACGAAGTCGCGGGCATCAGCTAATTATAAATGGAAACGCCGATTCATTTAATTAAACTTCCACTTTCTCACGGAAATTGTCACGGAATCCAAACGCTTTGTCCGACATGCTCTTTGGAGATTTTTTATGTTGTCGTTGTATTTGTTATATATATGTACAATATCATGTAGGTACGATATCTGAATAGCTCCTACGCCAACAAACCGATTAGAATTGAATTGATTTGGAAATTATTGCGAAATATATGTCTATTTTATTTTTTCTGCTTTGTCTGTCACTACCGTTGTTCTCAGACAATTTGACGTCAAACAGCTCAAATTTGAATCGGTTACAGTACCTACCTAAGTGATGGCCCGAGGATAAATAATTGAAGACACGAGAATACATGTTGCTTTAGTTAATTTTTTAAGGCAACAAAATATTCGTGGAAATAGCAGCCCCTCTCTTTGCCTACAAAAACATAGCTTAAGACAATCTTAAAAACATACATAGGGCATACATATCTTCACGCTGTATCCTTAGCAGGGTAGTTAGAGAGACTTAAAAAATCATGTGCTTATATTGCTTTTACATCGCTTTTACAAAAATATTAATAATCAATCTCCTCTGACAATTTTATGCAGTTAATTTAAAATACGAACGTTATTACTACGTAATGTTGTTCATCCCCTCTCAAGAACTCTACTATACTAGCTCATTGGAATCACAAAAGTCATAAAAATTACACTAATAATAGAAATCGCGTATTTACCTATTTTTCGTACAAATCGGTTGAACGATTGTTGTAACGATTTTTCACATGTAAATTAATTGAGATTTATTCGCAAGTAATTGGCGACGTGTTGGAAATTATGACAGCAGAGATCTCAATTTTTCTAAGTGACTACAAAACGTATGAAAGTAATATTTGGTAACCTGATTCTTCATTTTAGTAACTTTATTTTGACAGTTGCGATACACGATTGATCAACTTTTGTAACACAAAAAAAAATATCAAAGAAACCTCTTTTAACACAGAGATTTACATTTTTAGGACTAACGGGACAGATTTATATTTCTAAATTTTCTACATAGTTTTAATCTAAACATATTCTTCAAAATGACAGTTGCATTCTTCTAAATTAATTATAGTTTTAAAAATAAACGAAAATAACTAGTTATTCGTATTTTTCGTAAGCTAGCGCGCGCACGTTTGCATAGAACAGAAGGTCTATTATGGATTAAATGATTGTTTGTCAATGCGTCGCCTTAAGAAAAAGTTTCAATGAAACGAGTTCAGGTTTTTTTATACAATAAAAGTGACAGACAAACATACGGGCCGTCGTAGCTTGCAAAAATATAACACTTAAATAGTTAAACATTTTTACGTTAATTAATATATTCTGGAAACATTCAGAAGTATTGATAATCGCATACAATCATATAAGCATCATACTGACCTATGCAAATCATATAATCCTGTAGTGCTTACATTGAGTAGTAACTAACAGAGCAGCAGCATGGGTTAGTGGTTACTGTGGTAGACAAAATACACGTACCATGTTGCCTGCTGTCCGCGTGTCCCAATATGTGGTCTATGGTGTAAGCGGCGCCGCGGCGGCTCGACTCCGACATGGCTCTGGCACGGCCCCGGCACGAGCCCGACACAACACACGTACACCACTTGTTGACGACGATCAACTGTATCGTCTTACACGGTCACGCACTAACAGTAGGAAAAATATTACAGCTTTTTGCCATTTTTATTCTATCGTACAAACTTTGTCATTTCTAATTAGAAAAAGTTGTTAAAATAAGTAAAATTATGTGCGGTTTATCTTTCTATAAATAATACTAATAAATTATTTTTTTATTTACGATTATCAGTTAATTTATTAAAAGAATTATTAAAAGATCGTGAAAAGTACCGAAGTAAACAATCGGCATGTCCGAGTTCCCTACGTGATTGTCAAACTTTGACTGACATCAACCCTAAACTTATGACGTGCCCTATTCCCTGCGCGCCACCCGCTCCTGACGCTGCCTTAACGGTGAGCGGTTGTCTCGCTCCAGCTCGTTCGGCCGTGTGTGTTGCCGTCCTGCTCGAGGCACCGCCCCTTAACTGCTATTGGCGGCACTACGAGGGTAGGGCCCCGAGTGGCGGAGGCTTTGCCGCGCGGCCAGTCAGCTGTGGGCGAGCGCTCGCCACTTTGCGACACGCGATATGCGACCAGTCGCGACCACTCGCTACCATCGCGACCACTCGAAACGCAACCAGCCAGTGTCCACCACGTTAACATCACCACAACATTGGCATGAAAAAACAAGTTGTGATTACACCTTATAAACCTGCTTTTCCATAAAACAAAAAATGCAACTTTTCTTAATATTCCTAATAGTTGTATCGTTATCTAAGTATTGTAACTAACACAAACAAAGATAATAGAGAAGCAGTGATGCTACTAATTTATATAATATTTTTTAGCCACAATTAAAAAAAAATAACATGTATGTAATTATGTCTATATTTAATTTTTAGAAAATCGAATAAAACCTAAAATGTTATTACGTTCAGAATTAATTTTACAAAATTTACATTTCAATATCGTTTATTTATACTCTAGCAGCAAAAGGTTATTGTAAAGTGCAATATTCTACGAAGAATATCTTCCATTCCTTGGAATTTGGAGAAGTTATAATAGATATAAGTTTGTGGTGACTCAAAGCCAGACATGAATTTTAAAAGTTGACTTGTCATTTTCGCGGGTTATTCATTAACGAGACTTTATTAATGAATTATAGTCTTGTATGATTTATGAAACGAAATCTTCTCTTATTCCGAATTCAAAAATGTTACTTTACTTCGACTTAGATTTTGAGTTACATGTTACTTTGAGTTACATTTTCCGTAACACTTTTTCTAAGATAGTTCGAAATTACTTGCCTATTTCCAAAAGAAACTTAGAATAATCTGAAAAAATCGTTAACATTGAAACAAGGTAATTAACAATGGAGAAATATATACTTGAGACAATTATTACACTCCAGTTGTAAGCCCATCGAGGCACTAGGTTTGTAGAAACTATGGGTACCACAAAGAATTTAGTACAACATAAGGGATTAAATCGATCAGGCTGGTAACCGAACCTGGAGCCCCAGCATGGCACACAGATGCAACAACGAGTCAAAAGATCAGTCAAAGATCTTTCACTGATTTGATTGATTGAAAATCTTTAATTGAAGAAAAATTCATCACACTTGCATTTGATTACAAAATTTTCATTTTATATATACGAAAAGAAAGGTTCATGGCTAGCTCTGTTGTTTGCAGTATTTTTTAAGCAAAGAGAAAGTTCTACGACAAACTTTCTTTTGCGTTTACAACTAAAAACGTTCAATAATGTTTTTTTTATGTGTTTGTTGTATATTATATATGTATATATAAACGGATATATTTAAATTCGTAACTATTACGTTGTGTTATTTATTTAGTGTAATATTGTGTAAGTATAGTATATTTTGTTATATTTTACAGGTTGCTTACTTCGCTTGCTCTCAACTACTAAAGGTTAGTTGGAAGAAAATGTTATGTAGTATTAAGCTCGCCTACAAATATTAGGTGCAATGAAGTATAAATAAATAAATAAAAATACAGAACACTGATTGCGCGTATGACAAGCGCTTACCTGACTTTCTTTAAAATAAATTTTAGGGTGACTTGCTCCAACTATTTAAGCTCGATTTAAGGAATTGACATCTCGTTTGCACCTACTATTAAATCGTTAGTGCAAGCGAAATGTCAAATCACCCTTTAATACGGATTATTTCGTTGTACTTATACTTTTCGCAAATCTCTATACCTACCTACGGACGGAGGACGGAGCGTCAAGCATTGCTGTTCTTACATACATCTTTCGCTTCCTCGAATCCCATCTTTCTCCGCACACATTTTTACCTAGGTATGAGAGTGCTTTAGACATTTCCGTCAGATAACAACCTGGCTGCTTAATCTTCGTAAGTCAGCCTTGGTCTTCCTTGCCTTATTTACCACTCACTTTCGCTCTGTAGGTTTTCTTCGTCAGTCTTTCATAACTCATTCTTTTTATGTGCCCGAACCATCTAAGCATTCCTTTCTTCATTTTTACAATAACATTGTCGTGCAACTTTGCCATGGCGCGTATCTCTTCATTGCTTATTTTGTCCGCAAGGGTGATACCGATTTCTAAGAGATCGCATTTCTAGTGCATTTATCCTGTAACGTTGGCTGTGTGCAGCTGTTATTTATAAAAAAATTTATGCTCGGTTTGCATGAGATCTGATGGGTCTTAGGTTCTTTTAGACCACCCTGGAGAGAAATACAGTATAAATTTATATTAGGGCGCCTTAACTGTATTAATGCAAACGATCTCGGTTGTGAAATAAAAGAAAAGGTTTGCCAGTCCTTTCAGCAATTTATTTATGATAACAATAGGTTTATATCCATGATTAAGGTTTTTCCTAATTTAATAATATATTGAAATTCACTTTTCTAATTTATTAAAACAAAGCCCATAGATACTTTGAAAAATTATACCTCGAGGTTTATCACTATTGTTGATACAATTATTACATTTTTAATTATTACATTTTATTTTAAATAAATTAAGATTGGAATACTTAAGTGTTTAGTAATAAGAGATTACTCAGGATAGTACATTACCACCTATAGAAGTCATGAAGATGTTATCAAGTAGCCAGCCGAGTTGTCCCACCAATGGTTCAAATATCCAAGGTGTACAGGATTCCTAAAGTGACCGCATTAATGATGAGATTCCTCAGCCAGTCGAGCAGTCCCTCCAATGGTCTTGACAGATATCCATGAAGTCCACATTACCCGAAACTAACTGAATGAACCCACAAGTCCGGGAAGGTTACTCGAGAGTAACTACATATTATGCATAAAACCAGGAATGCCCATCGAAATGGTAACATATTACTACATACAACCTGGAGGGTTACCTGAGATTGGTAACTGAATAACATACATAAAACCCAGATATGCCACCCGAGATGGTAACATATCAAAAAGTGACTTTTAGAAAATGGTAGTAACATGATCTAAGAGATAATCTTATAAATTTAGAAACCTAACATAGGTATCACTAGAATAATAATAACAAGAGGGCCAGTCCGAAGTGGAACCCTGAAATAGTAATGATATTGGGGCAGTACAGCCTACAATTGTGAAGTTTAAAGGGTAATAAACTCCCTAAATTAGAATAAACATGGAATTAACCTAACCAAGGAAATGAAATCAGCCCAGATGTGGCATCCACATAAACCTGGAACCCATATAAACCTGGAAATGAAGTCATCATAAACTTGGAACCCTGTAACAAAATTCCCAAAGTTAATCCTCTAGAATAAACACTAGGGAATATTCCTTAAAAGAAAATAACAAAGTTCAATCATGGTCAATCATGGGACATCTAATTTTACAGAAAAACTTTGTTTATAAATAATTACCGAAACCTCCTCATCTTGGATTTGGATCTATGAACGAAAAGAAACAACTACTTAGAGTCGAGGTTTAAAAACATAAGAAGTTGACAAAGATTTTCTTTCCAAACAAAATGAAATACGGCTCTGGGATAATAAAAATGAATAAATCTTTAATATAACTATACCTAAGTACTTTAGAAAGTCACAAGTATCAATAAAATTGTTCTATTTGTGACGGCCGTACAGCCACCACCAAAAACATTGTAGACCTTCCATGGCTACATCCTCACGAAAAAGAATGTGAGAAACAATAATCTCGAAATCCAGTAGATTCTACTCAGATTTCAGTCCAAGATATCCGGTAAAAGAACGAGACAAGTAGCTTCTGAAAAGATATTAACCAATCAGAAGCTTCTGAAAATTGAGTAGCGAAAGAATTGCAAATATCACGATGACAATTAGACAATAGATTTAGAATGATCTCGACAAAGACAACTCCTGAAAAACAACCGGAAGAGATGTGCAGATTAACTAGAACGTTCCAAAAACATACCTTTCTACTCGATTAGTGAAGAGGTGCAGACAGCAACAATCGATTTTGTCAGAAACAAACGATAATCATGAATTACTCGTATCGCTAATTTTAAGATTTAATTCACTCATCCAACCATGAAAGTGGGAAGGTAAACCTGAATACTTTACGTTACCATTGAATTACAATATAAACTATTATTTAAAATAAGATTTGTTTTATTTTATTTAGACTAAGTCTATAATTTATACCTAAATCATCGATTATCGATTTATTATAACGATCATAATTTTAATCAATACATCAAAGATCGACCTCGTTTCTATTTTGTTTAGAAACGAGGTCGTTGCCAAATGTAAAATAAATAATGTTGAATAAAATATGATTTAATATATTAAAATCAAATTATATTATTAAAGAATTACTATCATGAGTCTGTATTTAAAAGAAACTGTATTAAAATTGTAATATTTTTATGTTTATTTAATAAGTAATATTATAATATTATAAGATATTTCAAAATCTCGATGTTCAATCTCGACCTGTTCAATCTCGATCTGTTCAATCGTTGTCTCCTTGACAGTTGACAACTGACGTCTATCATAACCTATACCGTATTATCGTGGAATGTAAAGAAAATGCTTTAATATATTACGTATGCAATTATATCGTAATTAAAACTAGTATGCACTAAAAAAACGTGCTACAATCCTACTTTCACTCGATTTCGGGCATATCCAGGCCTCGCTACTGTACAATAACTTTGGCACCAACGTATACATAACATATACATACACCTAATACTTATATGTAACGTATGCATATAGGTATTAAGTTTACAGCATAAATATATATTTTACTTTATTTCACGACTTCACACTGTTTTAAAACATTGATGATGTCATCTTTATCGGGGTATTATAGATAATACCTTTAGGTCAACAATAAGTTCACTTCCAATTACATACCTTTTGTTTATATGTTCTCGTCTTCGTAAGATAACACAGTAATGAAGTCTATATATTAATACGTCAAGAGAAAACTTTGTACCCCTTTTTAATCACATTCTAGTCTAGGTCCAGGTGTGGTAGAGCCATGTTGCATTGCAGCACGAAATGGGCCGGCTCGCCCTTTGAAATATCACGCTCTCACAGAATATAGGCGTGAAATAACAGCATCTACTGCTGTTGTGTTTCCTTCGGAGAGTGAGAGTGCCGATGGCCCATCTCCCCTCTCCCCCTCCTTTCCCTCCTTCCTTAAAGGCTGGCAACGCACCTACGACTCCCCGGATGTTGCTGATGTCCGTGGGCGGCGGTGATCACTTTCCATCAGATGACTCGCTTGCTCGTTTGCCCCCTCTTTTATAAAACAAAAAAAGGGCACTGCGCACACGGAGGTGTGTGAAATATGGTACACCTACAGTTTATATGGAGAAGGACAGGAGAAACTACACATTTTTATGTAATATGTATTACAAATAAGTACATTAAATTAAATAAAAGGTTTTTTTTTGGCTTCTATCCGTTGTGGATAATTTTGCCAATGTCGAGTAGGTATTGATTTTACAGCAGGTTTGCCCGTAGTCATGAGTTGAACAAAGCACGTGGAAATGATACAGTCATAGTGAACAGCAGAGAATATATGGTGAACAGTACATGTAGGTAATAGAATTTGGAGGAAATTTTGAGGATTTCGAGGTCGAGATATCTCTAAAATACAAATATTCATATTATAATTTGATATTATTAATTTTGATAAATTTGGATAAAATATCGATATAGGTCGTGTTAGTAAATTATAATAATAATAGTAGTATACTTTATTGCACACAAAACAAAAGACATAAAAGTTAATATAATATGTACAAAGTAAAATACAACAGGCGGTCTTATCGCCAACAGCGATCTCTTCCAGACAACCTAGGGTTGGAAAGATTAGTCGGAAATAACCGAAAAGGTGGGTTTTGCTGCAAATATATACGACACACTTATACATATACACAACAATATATATAATATACATATACGCAAATAATTAGGCATTCACTACATACATAAATATACACACAACACAATAAATACTACAACTTATAATGACAATACTTCTTTTGTAAGATAAATAATTAATATAGTCACTTTGACGGTAATGCAGTACATGAATACACATATAGCAAAAAAAAAAATCACATTGACAAGTAATGTTCTTTCACCAGTCGTTTATAGGAGTCCAAATGTTGTACACGTCTTATACGAGGGCTGCTATTTATGTATCCGAAATAACAAAGTGAAACAAACATATAGCATTTATTATAGTTTTATTGCTTTTCAAAATATTCACCATGATGAGTGATGCACTTTTGCATGCGTTGGGAACAGTTTTCGTAGCACTTTTTCCATTCGGATTGAGGTATCTCCAAAACGTGCACTTTGAACGCATCAACAGCCTCTTCACGCCTCGAAAAACGTTGACCACGTAATTTATTCTTCACGGTTGGGAATAAATAGAAGTCGTTGGGGGCCAAGTCGGGGCTGTACGGCGGATGACCCGTTAATTCGATCTTTTGATCTTCCAAATACCGAGTTGTTTCGGCCGATGTGTCGCAGCTAGCATTGTCATGATGAAGAAGGATTCTGCGTTGTCGGTTGTTCTTTCTTATTTCTTCAAAGACTTCTGGCAAACAAATGGTCGTGTACCATTCAGAATTAACCGTTTTATGATCCTCTAGTGGCACTGTAGCTACATGTCCATTTATACCAAAAAAACAAGCGACCATTTGCTCCAAAGTGCTTTTTGAACGAATGACTTTTGTTGGGTTCGGCTCATCTTGGAACACCCAAACCGTTGATTGCTGTTTAGTTTCAGGATCATACGCATATATCTAAGATTCATCACCTGTGTAGATATTATGGACAGCTTTTGACGCACCCTGATTGTACTTTTGTAACATTATTTCACACCAATCGACACGAGCCCGTTTTTGGTCAATTCTCAAGTTGTGCGGAATCCAACGTGAACAAATTTTTTTTACAGCTAAATGTTCGTGTAATATTTTATATATACTCGTCATACTCATGCCCAGAGACGCCTCTATCTCTCGATATGTAACGTGACGATCTTGCATTATTAGTTCCCGCACAACATCAATATTTTGAGGTACAACAACAGATTTAGGGCGACCTTCTTTAACTTCGTCCGTGAGCACAGACCGCCCACGATTAAACTTACTAAACCAGTGATACACAGTAGTTTTCGATGGTGCTTCGTCCCCAAAAGTCGAAGTGAGTTGATAGATGCACTGTTTTTGAGTTAGCCCTCGCCGAAAATCGTAATTAATCATAGCACGAAAATTTTCACGACTTAAATCCATGGTGATAAAAACTCGCAATTTTCAAAATGACGCCACAAAGGATAAACAAATGACAGCTACATGAAACAAATTGTATTCTTCAGCCAAAGAGTTCCATTTTTAAATGTTATAATTACTTTTTTAATATTGTTCTGTAACTAGCCAGTTCCGGATACATAAATAGCAGCCCTCGTAATTACCGGCAATGAATTCCACAAACCCGCACCCTCCATAGTAAAAGATTTACCCAAAAATTTAGTACTATGTTTAGGATATTCCAATTCCAAATTCTCCGATAATCGCAAGAATCTTCTATTAGTTTCAGAAAGAAACTTGAAACGCTTTTTAAGGTAGAGAGGGGCAGTGGGATTAAACAGAATGTTATAAAGCGGATATTTGATCATATTTGGGCAATCCAAATATGACAGAATTGCCCCAAAAAATCACTCCGTAGGTAAGAAGTGGATATACACTTCCATAATAAGCGCTTTTTGCTACGCCTGTGGATGTTACATTTTATAAAATCGATAAAGCATAGGAATGACTGGAAATTCTTTTGTTTAATTTGTCGATATGAGATTTTCAATTCAAATGCATGTCTATATTTTCTCCTAGGAAATTTTTTCATTCACTTCGTGTATTTATTTGTTACAATTTATAATATTTAATTTTTGAGATGATTTGTTATAATTTTTGAAAGAAATATATTTGGTTTGGTATTTGGCAGAAGAAGAGACTGAGCAAGCGCAACTTTGGTAGCAATTGGAATAAAATTACGCAGTTTTCTTAACGACCCAACAGAAGCAAACATTCGGCGACTAACCTGATTCAACTGGGGGCTTCAGGTAAGACTTGCGTCCATGTACCTATATCCCTATATCCCTATTTTTTACACAGTCACTGTAGGGTATTTATGTTGTCAAAAACAATAGATGGAAGTTGTGACCAGTTGATTCTGGAGGTCAATCTAGGACTACCAATGACTATGACTTGAGTTTTAGCCGGATTTACCCTAAATCCAAAAGATTTGCTCCAATTACCAATATGCGTAAGGTCTAAATTTATTTTATTTATTTTTAGCGGCAAATCATCAATAGAAGCCTGGGAGTAGATTTGTAAATCATCTGCAAGGTGGTAAAGTGAAAGTAAACAGTCACACATAGAGTTAATAAATATAGCAAAGAGAACGGAAATAAAACGCCGCCCTGCGGAACACCAGCAGTAGTACCGTTCCAGGAAGAGAGGGAGTCTCCAATGCGGACCCGCTGCCGGCGTCCAAACAGGTAACTACGAAACCATTCAATCGCTTCAGGAGATATGTTAATAGAACGTAATATACTGAGGAGGACATCAACATCCACTGTATTGAATGCATTACTGAAATCAAGCAGCGAAACTACAGTGAGATTGCGACTCTCCATCCCCGATCGAATATCGTCTGCAATATTCACTAACGCTGTAGTCATGCTGTGTCCAAAACGAAAACCAGATTGATCTGGATTTAGAAAATTATTTACGGTAAGTTAATTATTTCAATTATTATAGACTAAGCGTTCAAGAACTTTAGATAGGTAAGGTAATATTGAAATGGGACGATATTCAGTAAAAGATGTAGGGTTCATGTTGGTAAAATAATACTGCGGACTTTGTGATAGATGATATATTGGTACTGTGCGGCGTGGTGACGCCACAGAGCTTCGTTTACATTGTAACGTAACACTATTTTGTAGTAACGGTGTTTTGAATTCGGTTGATTGCGAATTAAATTTTTTTATGCAAAATAAAACATGTTTTCCAAAAATAATTAATTAGTTATCCTTGAAATGTTGTCTATAACTAATTAATAACAATATTAAAACAAAATTATATTATTTACAAACATATAATATAAAAAATCGATATACAGACAGATTCTGAATTTATTAATAAAAGTTTTATATAGTGAATTCGAACAATAGACGCACGGTAGCTACACCGCGATGCGTTCGTTACATTCTCGAAGAGAACGAATAACATTCATTCTGCTAAAATTGTTTTTTTTTTCACTCACCAGCGCTCACTCGTCTTAAATGTTCTAAGTACAAATATTAATAGAAAAGCTATTCAGCTATTATAATACGAGTATATCTAATATTTGTAATTTTCTCCAACGTACTATTGTTTTGGAGACAATCTTTCTAAATTTATAATAGCGTAAAATTCTAAATAATACAATATAATTGTGAATCGAATGTGATCCCGTACCGGGTAAGTTGTTGCAATGTACATACCTACTTGTCACTATATTAGTAATCATTGTTTGGCTTCATACATTGTAGGTTTGTTTTTTTTAGTATCATTATGTTTATTGCTGTTTGATTTGAAACTTAAATGCTAAGTAAATGTATCTAGATTATATATAGAACTAGTTCATTCCGAATATCTCATATTTTTAAATTATTTAAATCATACTGGTTGCAAACCGTCATTTTGTTTTCACATTTTAAACTTGTATAGTAGGTATAATTCACTGTTTATTCTTACATAACGCTTTGTATCTACTGCTGTAAATTAGTGCTAATTTTCATTACCTGGACTGCCGCATCACCCAGTTTGCTTCGTTGCTAATTGTAAACCGACCCCCTTGTACATATATATGATAATCGGCTATGGCAGTCCAGAACGAGGAAAGTACTTATTATAACTCGATCCACGCACGTTCCAGGAACTCCGTTGGGATTGGACTCTGACCCTTATATCTATATCGCAAACACCAACATCAGTCACCAACCAATAATCGCGGCTAAAGCGCGGCTGTACGAGTTGCAACATCCGGCCATACCCATAAAAGGAGGACAAGGGGAGTACGGTGTCGCGACAGGACGGTGACCGCAGTAGATCTAAACTCATCGCTAGCCTGATCCACGACCCGCTTATTTTAATTTCTAAATTATGACTAATTCTTCTTAAATAAATGTATGTTGTCTTGACTTCATTTTTTTTTAATTGAATTTTTTTATCTTAATTTTTCTTAATATACTTATTTTGCTCCCTCAAGCTCCCCTAAGGAGCTGGAGGTGACAACATCTCATGTCTTATACTAATTCTTACAGCTATTTATATCGAATATGTACGTGACACTTTCCTTTGCAGCGATGCAGATATTTAATTTGTAGATCGCGCACAAGGTTACGATTTGCTGTGTCAGAGTAATATCTGGCACAAACACCTTGAAACTGGCAAACTCAGCAGCCAAGTTTGCGCCACTAGTGGTCCCAGCCGAAGGTGTCTTCTGCAGCTCAGCATCAAAGTTGTTCATCCGCGTATTGAACAGTACTATCATTTCAGAAAGTGATTGCTGAAGAGGCTCCATTAGCGTATGTTAGGTTTATTTGTCAGGCCGACTATTGTATGTAACAGAGTTACCATTAATGATCATTAATATCGTATTGTCAATTATTCTCTAACTACCTACTTGTAAGATGTTGTTTGAATGTCGAGTGTAATTTCTTAATTTATGTTAATGGACTTTCTATTGTTCGTAAGTGATATCCGTAAATTGTGAATAACAATAAGAGGTTTCTTAATAGAAGTAAACGGAAATTAGATTAGTCTATCCTGTGATTGCAACGAGAGAGGTTGTCGAAAATATACAGTTAATACTCAAATAGTATTTATTAGGTTGTAGGGACATTATAAGTGTGTTAGAAAAGACGAATCAGCGTTTTATGATTGTTGAATTTTAAAAGGTGTACACATATAGTTATAAAAAAATTTTTGTGTGAACAATTTTTGGAAATAGGAATATATAATTGATACATACATATTTTCACGCTGTATCCATAACGGGGTAGTCAGAGTATAACAAATTACAGTATAATGGATGCATACCTTTATTTCTAATTTATAATATAATGTACGTGTGCCTTTATCGAAATTGTGAAATAGTTTATAGTTAGTAAGCTCTACTTATTATTTGCTATGATCGTTTATAATGCTGCATAAACATTGTGTAACTATAACATTAAAAAGCATCAAAATGCATACACTGCAATAAGCACTGCAACTAGACTATTTCGTAATGCAAAGAATGACTCCTTTATATCGCGTTTTAAGTTACACATTGTTTATGTAATAATACCCGGATATAATTATATTGAATCTCAATATTTATTTAATTGTAACTAATTGTAAGTACTATGTATGATACTACATGTAATATTTTTTTTTGACATATTGTTTTGAAAATTTTATAAAAATTTTGAGGGGTGTTGTGTAGGGACATTGTAAGTGTGTTAGAAAAGACGAATCAGCAGTTTTGTATGGAAGCGTGATGTATGCGAGCGTCTACGGCAGTTACTGCGCAATGCCCGATCGTAACGAACGTGACCTAAATTGGGGTTCAGTTGGGACAATAAAATTGTACGGAACTCTCTAAATTTACTAATCTCTAATCTTTATTTCTGCCAGTGATTCCCACTATAACTCGTATAAATAAGAATATCCTAAACGGTCATCGCTTACACGTAGTAATTTGTTATGTAGAGAGGAGATAACACTTGGCAGGTGAGTAGTTTATACTACCATTAATTTAACGTCATGGACAGCAAAATATAAATGCTATTTAAAATGTAATGAAATATTTAAAACAAGGCAAATTTTTTTATGTGTTCGCAACAACTACCCTCCACATTTTTTTTGTAAAAGAAATTTTTTTTATAAAAGAAAGGAAATATTAATTTCTCAATTAGCGGCTCTAATTAAATAGTGATGGTGTTTGGCTGGTATCAAATCGAAATATTACACCAGCGTACCGTGTATTCACACTCCAAGATGTGTATCCATACTAATATTATAAATGCGAAAGTCTCTGTCTGTCTGTCTGTCTGTCTGTCTGCTTGGTTTTCACGGCTAAATGTGTCGAATCCTGAAATGTGACATTTTTTGTTACTTTTTTTGTAAGACACTGAGTAAAGCTCGGTCGCCCAGGTACTTAGACGAAGTCGCGGGCACTAACTTGTCTATACCGATATTACAAAAAGAGGTAGACTTCGTTTGTATGTAATAGATAAACTCACAAACTATTCAACCGATTTCAAAAATTCTTTCACCTGTAGAAAACTACATTATTAACTAAAACTAGCGAGTAACGTGGGCTGTATTTTATCTACAAAAAAATTTCAACCCGTGCGAAGCCGGGACGGATCGCTAGTACGTGGCTCTACTTCATAAGTAGAAGTTATATTTACTTGCGACATACACCAATGTATAGATAATCTTATAGTATAAAACTTGACCATTAAAATGTTTTCGAAAGACCCTTTTTTTCATTAGTCAAATCGATAATTACTAAATTACGTAAAGAATTGTATGAACTCTAAAATGAAGGGTTCTAAGCGTTTGCCCGTTTGCCTGGGGGAGTGCCTTAAGGCGACGCATTGGAAATTTTGACGGCAGGGATGTCAATTTTTCTAAGTGACTACAAAACGTATGAAAGTGATATTTGGTAACCTGATTCTTCATTTCATTGACTTTATTTTTTCAGTTGCAATACACGATTGGTTAACTTTTATAGCACAAAAAAAATACCAAAGAAACCTCTTTTCAAACAGAGATTTACATTTTTCAGAGTAACGTGACCAATTTATGTTTGCAAATTTTCTGTATAATGTTTAATCTAAACATATTCTTCAAAATGCAAGTAGCATTTTTTAAAATTAATTATAGTTTTTAAAATAAACGAAAATAACTGCTTTTTCGTATTTTTCGTAAGCTAGCGCGCGCACGTTTGCATAGAATAGAAGGTCTATTTTAGATTAAAGTATTGTTTAGCGATGCGTCGCCTTGCGTGATGATATACATGTCTACATTAGAAGACACTCATTATTCATACTAATTATCTAAAATTTTACTTCGATCTGGTAAAATACACAATATTTAATATTCTAATCGCCTACAATATAAATGTATATGAATACTCATTCGATGTCGCTGCCGGAATTACTTTAAAAGATTGTCCGTCGTATATTAAAGCAATTTTCTCTGAACCGGAAAATAAAATAATAGCAGGCCATTATCGACCCCCTCCTCTTCACTGGACACCCTCGGACTCATCATCTGGTAGGGATCGAAGACGCCGCGACTACGCTCACTAATCGTCGGAAATAAATTTGCCGCCCAGCGAAGCTGTAGAGACAGAGCATGTAGAGCATCGCGTCGCCCGCCTGTAGGGTTAGACGATTGTTTCAAATTGGCAATGATGGTGTCATGCAGTAAAATGACTGTGTAGCATAAGTAGGATCGCTAGCAGTAGTTTTTAGTTCGCTGACTAATCAACAGATACAGTAATAGATTCGCAACATTATATTGTGCTATATTTAACAACGTATAGCAGTCAATCGCGTCAGATTCGGCTATCGCTTTTAGGTTGCAGTTACGACATAAGGTAGCCAGCTCGTAGAAGCTCCGCAACGACTGCGGCCGGAGAGCGTCTCTACACAAATATTATAACAGAGCCACATTTGTCGCCGGGAAGGTTTTTTGGTAAAAACCTTCCTTCCTATATAAAGGAAAAAAAACTGAAACATTCCGTAATTTCAATCCTGTTTTCTAAATCTCAGTCCTGTTTTCTTTGCGGTTGGTAAATCTACTAATCTACCCAGATGACATGATGACAAATGAAGAATGACAAATAATGAACCCCGAATAATTTTACGAACTGCATAAGTAACTTTGTTATCGTATATATAGTGTAATATCCGCAGCTGACGTATAAGAAATATTAGCCGAAAATAATAAAAGGAGGAGTGCTTAGAAAAAGAAATGAAATCCCATTAAAAACATAAAATGTACAAAAATCCAAGTCTCGTAAGGCAGCTTCCTTCCACTGTAAAAAGTAGTGAGATCTCATTTAATAATAATAATAATAATATTGCGCCAGACGATATACGCCAATCATCTGATCTCAAACTAGGGTATTCCCTGTGCTATGAGAACCAGACGACGACTACTGGGGGCGTCTCCCAGTACACCCAGACCCGAGACAATCTAGAAAAGTTCATTTCCTAAATTGACCCGACCGGGAATCGAACCCGGAACCTTCCGCGCTTTGTTTAACGTCTAAACCACTGCGCCATCGAGGTCGTCATACGTCATAGCTCATGTAAGACCTAATTTCCCATGTTCCCGCGTTAATTTCCCGTGCTTTTAGATATTCTATATTTTTAATTGGATTTAGATCTTAAACTTAAACCACGGATCATCTGACATTGTCAAGATGGCAAAAGAAACAAAACAGTTAAACTTAGAATTGTATTTTAATAAAACAAATTATAATTTTATGTTACTCAATTTTTTATTATTCTATATTGCTATTTTTTTTTAAATAAATACACACACTTCACCCTATATCCTTAATGGAGTAGGTAGGAGGAAGCGCATCGTAGACCTTACATGGTATTTTTGCCTCTTTAAATCTCATCATTCTACTCTCACACTTTGGCGGAGTTGTGAGAGTGCTTTTGTTATTTTCACTGAATAACACTCTGGCTACTTGATTTTCATAAGTAACCAAGCCTTGGTTTGCTTTGGATTCTGCTATCACATACTTTCACTTTCTTTCTTTGAAAATTTCTTCATTAATTGCTTTCCCATTCTTTCTATGTACATAATTACGTATATAATATAACAAAAATATAAGATTTATTTATTATTATATTAATTTATTTTAACCGTTAACCTTCACCACATATAAATAGCCACCTAGATTGGTAACAAGGTGACATAGAATTATCATTTTTTGTTATACACTCATCCTCAAGATAAGTAAAGACTTTCACAAAGTTACTTTCCGAATACATGGCGCATCAATAGCAGCGAGCTCGACTCAAGTGGACATAATTATCACGGCCATGTCACGGCTAGAGAGTGTGACGCGAAGTACAACTTTAAGTCAAATTAATTTGTATTCTTTTAAACCGCATGATCAGGTATTTTTAATGAGAGACATTGAAACCAATAAAAGACAGGGATAATGTAAAATATTAAATTGTGCTATAACATTAATAAAATTATCTTTAAATAAACAAATAAACTTGACAAACTGCCATATGCTTTACAAGTATCTTGCGACATTTCGAATTTAGCTGCCGTTAATAGAATCAATTGTTTTTTGGTAGACTGACGATCAGTTAAAAAAAACCTAGCAACAAGTCTAAGGCGCTCGACTGCCAGAAGTCATTTTTCGTTAGAATAATTTCTCTATCTTAAATTGCGACAGCCAAGATCGAACTGTCGCAAACCGCCCGTTAAAAGTGACTAAAGTTAAAAACGCAGTTATTAAGAAACCGTTAATTTTTAAGTTTATCATAATTAGTGTGAAAATTCTTATTTTTAATTATATATCATTTAAATCAGAAATAGCAAATTTAATGTGAAAACTATTAAAGATTTTCACTTTACTAATTCTGTTGCGCATTTACACATATGTATATTATTTTGTAAATCCCCTTTTGAGCGTCAAATGTACCATGGTCTTATGGTACACTAGTGAAGGCGATTCATAGTTGTAAAAATATTCGATTCAAACAACAATCGAGTGACTCTTCGAGCAAATAACCGAGAAGTATCTAGGTGGCAGACTCTGACGCTCGGACCAAGAGACACCAAGTATTCTGACGACCAACAAAACAAAAGTGTTAGGAGCAGAATCGAGTTAAGAAATGACGTCTCAGTTTCTGTGAGACATCGCTATTTAACATAATTTTTCACTTGATTTTAACGCCATCGACTCGGCGATCGTTTCGGCGATTTCTCCAGTCACATTCACTCGATTGTTTTTTTCCATTCTCTCGAGTAAACAAGACAATAAATAACCATCGATAAGTATATTTTAACAAACTTATGCCTTGATTACACGTAACTAGTACGGAGGCGAGACAGTGCACTCGGCCGAGTGCTCGGTATGTATAAACACTTGACCGAGAGGGAATGAGCGAGACAGTCACTCGGTCTCTATTCTATTTACTAAACCGAGTGGCTACCCCCGCACTTCTCCTCACTCACTTGTTATGTATCTTGTATAAACATATACAACATACATAACATATTATTATATTCGGCACTCGGTACTCATCTTGTTATTTGCTGAGTTTCTTGTGTTTTTTAATACCATTGTTGTTGTGTTTCGTTTGGTGAGTGAGAGTGTCGGTGGCCCATCTCCCCCCTCCCGCTCCTTTCTTCCTTTTCCCTCTTTCCCTAAAGGCTGGCAACGCAACCGAATCTCCGGATGTTCCGGGTGTCCACGGGCGGCGGTGATCACATTCCACTCGGTGACTCACTTGCTCGTTTGCCCCCTATTTTATAAAAAAAAACATGTGCATAATATTATACAGTATTACTTTGAAATGAATAATTAAGTTAAATGTATATTAATACTTATACTTAATAATATTTAAATTAAAAAATATAATCTGCGTATTATTAAAAACAACATTTAAAAAAAATTAAAACAGTAATGAAAACTTTATATGTGCTGTATAGGTATATATAGATGCTTTAGCTGGCCCTGTAGATGTTGCTCTTTCTGATAGATGGCGTATGAATTAGTTTTGGTTTAATAACCTAGCATTCATCATCAGCGTCATCGGTCGGCAATCATGTATGACAGCTGTCAGTTACCGATAGTTGCTTATATTTTTAATTTCCATTTTTTTGTAAATTTAGATTACATACAAACCCTGGTACAAAACATCCATTTGCTGTGAACTTGTAATGTTGGTTCGTTGTCGCTTAGTATTTGTTATCAGTTTCATAACATAATTCCTTGACGTCTCGTACACTTATTTATAAGACGCTCTGAGAAAGCTTTATCAATATAATAGCAGTAAGCTTCGGAGTCAGACCAAATTACAAAGCGAATAATAATTTCACGCTAAAAATGCAGCACTCGTTGTGCGTAGCTGCAGCGCTGCTGTGCCTCGTACATGTAACCGTGTACTGCTACGATAAGAACACAGTCACGAACATAACTACGGCTGAGTGTGAACGAAATATCACTTCTGAATACCATATGGCCGAATTTAATTTTACTACAGAATTGTTCAAGCGCGTCGCAGCGCACACTGACGACCACTTTGTCATCCCTATACTGTCCACGTGGCTGACGCTGGCAGCGTTGAGCGAGGGTGGCGAGGGCGCGGCGACCGAGGAGCTGCGGCGAGTGTTGGGGGAGCCCGGGGACGCGTGCCTGCGGCGGCGGTACCAGCGGCTCGCCGCCGAGCTGTCCGCGCCCTCGGCCAGCCGCGGCGTCGTCCGCAGGGGCCGCTTCCTGGTGCTGGACCAGAGCCTCGCGCTCAACGATAGCTGGGTGGATGCGGCGCGCCAGGCCGGCCTCCTCAAGGTCACGACGGCCAAGCTTCGCGACGTCGATGCACGAGCTGCTGCAACGTTCAATCAACGTTTTGGAGTCAAATTACCTGAAAGTTTTACCGGAAACTCTATCATAGTAGACACTTTGAATTACGAGGGATCGTGGACGGAAGAATTTTCAGAGCCCTCTATCGAACACGATGCACCCTTCTACGGCGACGATAGTATTCAAATCGGCACCGTTGATCTGTTGCGAGTGAGAAGAAAAATTAGAGTAGCTTATCTGCCTCACCTGAACGCAAAAATTCTCGAATTGCCGGTCGGACGCGACAGCCGCTATCGTTTCATAATCTTGGTTCCTCTCGATAAGAACACAGTAAGAAATGTTATACAAACTTTCACGAACACTTTTGTGAAAGACATCCGAAACAGCCTTCGCGAAAGCTCGATTCCTCTCGAAATAGCAATACCGCAGATAACACTCACTACGTATACAGAGAATTTGAGACATATTTTGGAGGAGATCGGCGTGAGGAGTTTGTGGACCGATGAGGCGGCGACGAAATACGTGAGCACACCCCCAGCAGCGCCGACAGCGCTGCTGCAGCGTGTGAGCTTGTCCTTAGGCGCCGGCGGAGCATCCGGCCCGGCGTCGGCGTCGGCGTCGGCGTCGGCGTCGGCACCGACCACGCCTGGGGAGGACACCGGCCTACCGCCTGCCGTCGGTCGCGACTTCGTCGTCAACCGACCCTTCACCTTTGGATTGTTTGACGAAAGTTACTCTTGTATCTTCGCCGGCTCTTACACCAAACCACCGTCTCGTTAATATTTTAATGTGAAACGCACACATCTCAAAGGTATCTTAGATACAATCATGTAAATCTAATATGTAACTATAACAAATAACAATTAACAGGCGAATGGCTATTATTGTTTTCTTCATTACTATCTGTTTAGTGACTTGCTATTTCCAGTACAATAGGCATAATAAGCAAATATTATAATATAACTTTATTTGAATTTCCGTTCCGTATTTCAAATGAAAATTGAATCCTTTTAAGATCACTAATATACTTTTATGTATTTTATTTATTTTATTTGTGGGATACAATTATTGGAGCCTTACGTTTCATAATTAATTTAATGTACAATGTGATCATTACAACGTTTTAGATGCAGTGATGTAAATCAAAAACCACTAATAACATTCACTGCTTTTATTAAATACGAGACTTTTGTACACTTTAATATGTTTATCTTTGTACCATACTGTTTTTCTTCATTTTCTGCTATATATTTTATTTTCAAAGCACTCGCATACTTAGGCGAAAGAAAGTAAAGAAAGAAAGGCGAAAGAGTGATGAGATTTGAGGAGGAATGTTTCAACAAAGTAAACTGTTATTACAAAACGTATGAAATCGGTAAACCATATTGTGGGTCGTCTCGTTGCCAGCATTCTCGGCCGAAAGTAGTTTTTAATTTAACAATTTTAAAGATTTCTTTTCATCATTTATATGAGTAATATACTTTGAAATGTAAATGGTTTTCATTATTTTTTTTTTACTAACTGAAACATTACAAACATTTGAAATATCCGGTAAAGCAAAATATATTTTCAATCATTTGTTTTTACTTTCTAGCCATTTTATGATTTAGCGCTTGCGTTACCTAATGCGCGCCCTCTAATACTCTCTCTTTTTTTACTTTGTTTTAATTTCTTTGATAGATATACAGTAATTTCTCAGAGAAATAATAGGTTCTCTGATTTAAACTTGTCACTACATTTCGAACTCTTCTTGCTTGTAGCGACATTAAAGATGTCTATTGATTTATTATTGCTTAATTATCAAAGACTACTCTTGCGGTTACAACTTGAGTGATGAATAAAAAAATTCAGCCCGGGTTAAACACTTAAATATTATCTAAATTACAAAAAAATAATAAAAATTTTTCACATTACTAATTTCCAGACACCTTCTAAAAGACATCAGGACCTAAAAGACTAATTTTAACAATTTAATATTTCTACACTTATTACAGAATTTATAACAAAAATGTACATACATACGTTAACAGTTACAAACTTAAAATTACACATTATCTTAAATAATAGACTTCCTCAAAGTTGCCGCTTAGAAAGATGTAATTGCTTAAGGTACCCAGCAGACTGGCAGCATTGCCTCTGTGAATAGTCAAACTTGACGGAAGAAGCTGCCAGCCCGGCGGTCTCCCGAAGCCTCGACCAGTCTCTTACAAATATCAGAAACCAGTTGATGGGCTTCGGGGCCCCAGGGACCTAAAATTTCGACTGCAAAGGGCGCAAATATGAAACTCTCAGAGAGAGTCGCATACTTACGCCGCGCCGTTTCAAGTTCAAGTTCACACCAGCGATCTTCTAAGTTTCCAAGGAATGAGCGTCAAACCATCCGGTCTCTTGCCGTCGCTGCGCGCAATACCTACAGGCTCTAAGACTGCAGGAACGCCAGCGGCGACAAGAGCCCGCTAAATGACGTCATCCAAGGCAGCATGTCGTGACATGCGGCCCGCACTACGTAAACAGCACAATATATAAATGAGGGTGAGCATGGTGAATTATGCTACCCACCGTTTACTTTGGTCGAGCTAAAGTGCTCCGCATCGAGCTTTAGTCATAAAAAGGCGCCAGGAGGTGATGGCCTTACACTCGATA
This sequence comes from Zeuzera pyrina, assembly GCA_907165235.1. NCBI lineage: Eukaryota > Metazoa > Arthropoda > Insecta > Lepidoptera > Cossidae > Zeuzera > Zeuzera pyrina. The sequence goes on from OU015640.1 coordinate 17,013,782, forward strand.
TCTGCAGGGCTGCCATAGACCTGAATCCCCGTATATTCCTTGCCCTGTTTAACAAGTGTCTGGAGTTGGCCCACTTCCCGATAGTATGGAAGGAAGCTATTGTGATTGTCCTAAGGAAGGCGGGAAGGGATAACTATCGGGAACCTAAGTCGTATAGGCCGATTGGGCTTCTGCCGATACTGGGGAAGATCTTTGAGAAAATGCTGATTGCTAGAATAAGGTGGCATGTCCAGCCGGGGCTCAGTCAAAACCAGTACGGGTTCACGCCGCAGCGTCGTACCGAGGACTCTCTCTATGTCATGATGAGGTATGTGAAAGAGTGCAAAGCGAATAAAAAAATAGTAGTAATGGTATCGTTGGATATAGAGGGAGCCTTCGATAGCGCGTGGTAGCCAGCCATTAAGTGTAGGCTGGCGGATAGTAGATGCCAGGTGAATCTGAGACGCCTGATGGACAGCTACCTTGCTGGTAGGAAAGTGAAAGTAAGGTACTCCGGGGTTGAATGTGAGAGAGTGACAACTAAGGGATGTGTGCAAGGGTCCATAGGGGGCCCAACGCTGTGGAATGTGTTGTTGGAGCCCCTACTGAAAGAACTTGAGGTAAGGGGAGACTACTGCCAAGCTTTTGCTGATGATGTAGTCCTTCTTTTCGCCGGCGACAGCACCACTAAGGTCCAGAGAATGGCCAATGCCACCCTCGGGCATGTCTGGAGCTGGGGAGTCAAAAATAAGCTGAAATTCGCACCACATAAAACTAAAGCAATGGTGTTGACAAATAAGCTTAAGTTTGATAAATCAGTCCTGGACATGGGCGGGGAGGGCATTGAGCTCCCTCAGGAAATTAAGATCTTGGGCCTCACAATTGATAACAAACTGACATATAACACCCACGTCAGAAATGTGTGCCGAAAGGCCACAGGGGTATATAAACAGTTAGTGAGAGCCGCCAGGGCCCAGTGGGGGCTGGAGCCGGAGATTATATGGACTGTATATGTGGCGGTGGTCGAACCGACCATTATGTATGCGGCGAGTGTATGGGTGGATGCGACAGAGAAGAAGTATGTGAAGAGATGGCTGGACGCGGTGCAGAGGGGTTTCTTACAAAAAATGATCAAAGCGTACAGAACGGTCTCCTTGAACTCGGCCCTGATACTGTCTGGGATTGTCCCTCTTGACCTCAGGATTCGCGAAGCGGCCTTGTTGTATGAGGTCAGGAAGGGGTATTCTCGGGCGGTGTTAAGAGACCTAGAGATGGAGAAACCGATTAATATACTCGAGGTGCCACATCCGGCGCTGAGGCTAGCGTTGGAGTTTGAGTGCCTGGAGGACGGGGCGGCGACTCTCCAGGAGAAGCAACAGCTTGCCATCTATACGGATGGCAGAAAAATCGAGGGAAAGGTCGGCGCGGCGCTATCTGTATGGAACGGCGGCGTGGAGACCAGAACCAAGAAGTTTAAACTGGGGAGTTGCTGCACCGTCTTTCCGAAGCGGTAGTGAGTGGGAGTTCCCTTCATCCGCTCGTGGCCAAGGCTAGGAACAAAATTACCGAAATGATAAAAAAAGTTACGAGTTCCAATTGTTCTGGGTCAAGGCTCACGTGGGGGTGAGGGGTAACGAAAGAGCGAATGAATTAGCAAAAGAGGCAGCTTTGAAAGTGAAGACAAAGCCGATGTATGAAAGATGCCCGGTATCATATGTGAAGAAGGAAATAAGGTTAAACAGCATCGAAAGGTGGAATGAGAGATATGTGAATGAAGACGTAGCGAAAGTGACCAAAGTTTTCTTCCCCAGTGCGATAGCAGCCTATCCGATAGTTAGGAAGATACGGCCCAACTATATGTTGACCCAGGTGTTGACTGGACACGGCGGGTTCTCGGAGTACCTATACCGCTTTAGCCGCAAAGAGAACCCAGCCTGTGTATGTGATGACCAGGTGCAAGAAGAAATTCTGCATCTGATTGCGGAATGTCCAGTTTTTGGCAGAGAAAGATTGGATATGGAAATATTGCTCGAAATAGAAATAGAGATCGACAATTTTAAAACTATAATAGAGGATAAATGTAAAAGAGGGAAATTCCTCAACTTTTGTATAGCCATAGCATCTAGAGTAATAGAAAGGAATAAGAATACATAATATGTGTAGCAATAAAATAAGTTTATTAGTTTATGCATATAGGTGTAACTAAGTAGATATAATATTGTAATATTGTAAAATATAGTTTAATTGTACCACTTAGAAAGTTAAAATAAAAAGAGCAATAATTACATACTAGGTATATAGTGAGTATATACTTAAGTATGAAAATAATATGTAATATAGATAAAGTGGAATTGATATATAATTGTTAAGTAAATTAGGGCTAGATAATAAATATAATAAGTACAAGTAAGATAAGATTGGTAGAGTAATGTATCTCTATGTAAATTGGGTAGCAGTAAGTCAAATGTAGTTGAGGATGGTCAGAGTATATAGGGGGCCGAGTGGTGTGGGTGACCCGCCACAGGGGGTGGACCAACAGGCGCTTATAGCTCCCATTAAGTGGAACCTTAGCCTGCCATCCCAAGACCGCAGTGCGTAGACTTCATGTCTACACCCTTCTCGAGGTCACCCTGTTTCCACTGAACACTGCGGATCTAGACTGGAGAGTCGATAAACACTCCTGAGGGTGGTGCTTCGGCGGCACCTTCAGTACCGGGTCGGGGCCGATGAGGCTGCAGTGCCGAAAGGGCCTGGCCCGGACCGGGGGTGGGATGTCCCCATTTATGGGGACAAGTTGTATTCCCCGTCCTCTGCGTGAGGGCGGGGGTCAGGCGTCGGGGTCACTTGCCCCTCTTCCAGGAAGGGTATTGTGACCCCGGAGGTGGAAAGAAGGAAAACTTTTAAAAACCCGTGAGGATACACGTAAAAATCTGAGGTGGAGAGAAGGAAAACTCGAAATGAAACCCGTGAGAAAACACGTTAAAACCAGAGGTGGAGAGAAGGAAAACTCGAAATGAAACCCGTGAGACAACACGTTAAAATCAAAGGTGGGAAGAAGGAAAACTTGTAAAAACCCGTGAGTAAACATGTAAAAATCAGGTGGGCGTGCTGACGCCCCTGCCGTGGTGTAGGCGGGGTGCGGAAGCCGCCACTTCGGAGGCCTGGGGTGTCCTTCGGGGGAAGGCGCCTCACCAATGGCCTCGGGATGGTGCGCGCGGTTGTTCCCGCGCGCCTCCCAGGAGAGCGGGCAGGTAAAACTGCCCGCAAACGGAGGAGGGCCCGGCTCAGGCTGGGCATAGCCGCCGGGGTCGCGGCAGAATGCCAACGCGCTCCCGTTGCCCCGGCATCAAGGCTCTCGAGGAACACCGTCAGGTTTTAGTGGGTAGACTCGGCCTAGCACCCTAATGTCGAGGAGTCCCACATACCCCCCTGCCACCCCCCTACGGCAGGACGGGATGCATAAAGCATTTCCTGACGCAAAAAAAAAAAAAAAATGGTCAGAGTATATAGTAAGATAAGATTTGTAAAGATAAGTAAGCGGTGTTAAAATAGAGTTTAGATATGATAACTGGAAGATAATGTATAAGATAATGTGTAATAGCATAAGGTGATTTGTTTAAATAAAGAATAATAAAGAGAAACAACTTAAAATCCTGTACACACAATATTTGGCAAAGAATACAAGAGACGAAAGGGTGCGACGTATGAGAATAAAAGGCTCAGATAAAAGAAAGAACTGGAATGTAAAAATCAAAAACCGGGCAAAAAAAGTCCTTGAACAACTACATCAGGGGAACGAGAAAAAAAAAAAAAGGCAGCATGTCGTGACATGCGGCCCGCACTACGTAAACAGGATAAGCCGTGGTGACCTAGTACATCGACGAGATCACCACAGCGGCAACTGTGAGGAAGGTTAGTCCTGGCCCCCAGACGAAGGGATACTATGAGAGAGAGTGTGGTATTGTCAATTAAGGCCCTAAGTTTTTTCAAGGTATTACCTTCAACCAGTGTCCTGACTCCTTCTCAAAAACAGCCAGGAAGCGAGACCGATCTTTTTCGGTACTACAAGAATCTAAATGTTGTAAATGAACATTTTTGCATAGAGGCTCATCCCAGTGTTTCTGGTATTTAATTTAATATTATAAACTTTAAAGTTCCCATAACCATTTCTTTTTAATAGAGTTCATTCATATACATAAACTACAACATGTCATTGTCGAGATGGCAACAGAAACAACATTAGTACACTTATATTTTATCGATCGATAATAATATTAAAATAAAATAAAATTATTCTATTAAATATAACCTACCTAACAAATAAATAAAAACTTAATAAAATTGAATACAATCTCACACTTGCATCACAATAAACAAAAATAAATCTCTAATAATAATTAGTAGGCCGTAGCCTTAGTCAAAGAGACCGCCCCGAATCACACCTGATGCATACGTGCCCATAACGCATGCAGCATTGCCTTTTGTATTGCAAGCGATATATGCTGCACCAGGTACGACTCAGAACGGGGATCCAAATCGTTCTTCTTCAGGCGCAGCCCCAACTCCGTAAACTTATATGTTACATGTAGAATTGCATATTCATAATACAAATGAATAATAAAATTAATACAAGCCATCCAACGGTCAGCACTGCCGAGAGCTTGAAGCGGCGTAAGTATGCAACTCTCTCTGAGAGTTTCATATTTGCACCCTTTGCAGTCAAAACTATATGACTGGTTTCTGGTATTTGTAAGAGACTGATCGAGACTTCGGGAGACCGTCGTTTGGGTTGGCAGCTTTTTTCGCCAACGAATCAGTTTGGCTATTCAAAGAGGTAATGCTGCCAGTCTGCTGGGCACCCTAAGCAATGACAGCTTTCTAAGCGGCAACTTTAAGGAAGTCTGTTATTTAAGATAATGTTAAGTTTTAAGTTCGTAAATATTAACGTTAAGATATGTATGTACTCGCTTGACGGATTTTAATAGAAATTATTATTTTATATTAGTTAATTTTTATTACTTTATATCACCCAAATTTTTTTAATAAAGTTATCTCATGTTGTGTCCCTAATAGGGTAGACCTCACAATCCTCACAAGCTTTTTCCACCTCTTTAAATCTCATCATTCTACTCACACAATTAGTACTTACTCAGTTTCACTCTCTAGATTTCCTTCACAATATTTTACCCATTCTTTGTATGTATGTTGTATTTAAAGCCTTTAATAAAACAAATATTTAAGATACCGTTGACCTTTACCGCGTAGATTGCGTCCATTTCTTGCACTCAGATTGGCAACAAGGTGACACTGAATTATCATTTCTTTGTATATAGTCATATTTACCTAAGATAGGTAAAGATTTCATAAAGTTAAATTCCAGATACACGGCGCATCAATACAGCAAACTTGTCAACTCCAGTTCGACTTTCTGTCGCAAAATTTGTATCTTTTAGCCGCATGATGAGGTATTTTTCGACGTCAAATCTATCACCGACTTATACGACGCTAGTGATGTGATTCATACTTGTCGAAATTTACGATTCACCCATCAATCGAATGACTCTTTAAACTAATGATCGAGAAGTCTTACTACTGTTTCGATCGAAGGTGGCAACTTTGGACAACCGTTAATAGTCTCAGGAGTAATATAGGTTTAAAATTAATATATTAATATGTGTGTAATAAAAAAACCGCGACATATTGTCATTAAATGTTTGCGGAGGCACATGTAGACGATTTTTATGCTATTTTGCGTAATAGTCCAATGCAAAGACACTGGGAGACTGTCCACTGTGTTGGGAACAAATAATTATTTTTATTAAAATGGTACTAATTCCTGTAAATAATATACTTTTTTACTAACACTAGGCTAAGATATTGTTACTAACACCTATGGAAGCGAGTCCGAAATAAAAATTATTATTATTATTATTATTTAACAGAATTGCCCTCTTACTTTTGACTCGATCGTTGATACATATATTAATACATCATTTTGAAGATTTTGCTCCCAACTAACGACTTGGTGACTGATCAAAAACTGTGTGAAATATTCCCACAGCCTATGTAGTATTTTTAATTATATTTTTGTATTTATTTAAATTACATACAAACCCTGGCGCAAAATATGCATTTATTGTGAACTTGTAATGTTGATCTGTTATTATGCAGTATTGTTATCAGTTTCAAAACATAACCTTTTAATGTCTCAAATATTTATTTAAAAGACGCTCCGCGAAAAATTTACTAATACAATAACTGTGAATTTCGAAGTCAGACTAAATTGAATACGAGTTCTACGCTAAAAATGAAATACTTGGTGTGCGTAGTAGTAACGCTTCTGTGCTTCGAGCACGCAGCCGTGTACTGTTCCGATGAGAACGCAGTTACAGACAAAGCGGTGACCGGATGTGAAGTAAATGTCACCTCTGAGTACCACATGGCCGAGATAAGTTTTACTTCGGAAATATTCAGACATATGGCAGCGCACACCGACGACAATTTCGTGTTCTCGGCACTGTCCATGTGGCTGACGCTGGCGGCGCTGAGCGAGGGCGGTGAGGGCGCAGCAGTCGGTGAGCTGCGGCGAATGTTGGGGGAGCCTGAAGAGGAGTGTCTGCGGCGGCGGTACCAGCAGCTCGCCGCTGAAGCCTCCGCGCCCTCCGCACTTGCTGCGTCCGCCAGTCGCGGTGTCGTCCACAGGAGCCGCTACTTGGTGCTGGACCAGAGCCTCGCGCTCAATCACAGTTGGGCAGATGCGACGCGACAGGCTGGTCTCCTCAAAGTCACGACTGCCAAGCTACGCGACGCCGACGCACGAGATGCTACAACGTTCAATGAACGTTTTGGAGTCAAATTACCTGAAAATTTTACCGGAAATTCTATCATAGTAGATACTTTGGACTATGAGACATCGTGGACGGAAGAATTTCCGCAGTCCTCCATCGAACACGATGCACCCTTCTACGGCGACGACAGCATTCAAACCGGCACCGTTGATCTGCTGCGAGTGAGAAGAAAAATAAGAGTGGCTTATATACCTCGTCTGAATGCTAAAATTCTCGAATTGCCGGTTGAGCGCGATGGCCGCTATCGTCTCGTGATCGTAGTTGCTCTTGGCAAGAACACTTTGAAAAATATTGTACAAACTTTCACAAATACTTTTGCCAAAGATATCCGAGACAATCTTCGCGAAAGCTTGATCCCTCTCGAAGTAGCGATACCACGGATCACACTCACTACGAACACAGAAAACATGAGAAATGTTTTGGAGGAAATCGGCGTGAAGAGTCTGTGGACCGACGAGGCGGCGACGAAGTACGTGAGCTCGCCCGCGGCGGCGCCGGCGGCGCTGCTGCAGCGAGTGAGCGTGACACTGCGCGCCGGCGGTGGACCGGGCCCGGTGTCCGCGTCGGCGTCAACCTCGACACCGGCCATGGCCGAGGAGGACACCGGCCTACCGCCTGCCGTCGGCCGCGACTTCATCGTCAACAGACCCTTCAACTTTGGAGTGATGGACAAAAGCACTTACTCTTGTATCTTCGCCGGCTCTTACACCAAACCACCGTCTCATTAGACAATTTAATGTATAACGTGACCATCACAAAGATGCTTAGCGTAGCGTAAACAATCAAAGGATATGAAATTATTTGCAGTTTCTTAATTTCGAAAAAGTGAACATACAAACACACAAACATTTCTATAAATATTTATTTTGGAATCAGAAAAGCCTACAATATGTAATTCAATCATTTTTCAAAAATATCTCCCATTTACAGATATGAATTTGCTGCTATTCTAAAAAATTTGGATGGATGTTTCTGTCTCTGTTATTAATTACATATCGAATCCAGTGCAGGCCCCATTCACTTAAGAAAGCTCATTTCAGATCTTTACTTCTGGATGACGGTTCACGATTGAACATAGAACATACGTGTGGAAGTCTGATTTAAAGAGAAGCGACTGCGAAAACCACTTTTCATATTTGTACATTTTTATGAACGTTTATAAATTCATTTATCCCTGATTTCTGGAGTTATTCAGCTTTTACACAGGAATCAAAATACTTCTCGGATAAAAAGTAACTTAATTTTTTTTTATTCTCTACCTTTCATTGAAAGTCTCATTGAAATAAGTTGGCTTGGCTTCGAAGATAAACAGGCGCCGCTCAGCTAACGACAGCTCTTTTCAGATCTCGGCTTCCAGACAGCAGATCACGATAGAACGTACTTTTTATGTGACTGTGGAAAAAAACGCGACTGTGGATACCATTTTTAATACTTTTACATTTTTGTACGTATATTTATAGATTTATCCTAAGTTCTAGAGATTTTCAATTTACGTAGGTACTCTAAACACTTTCTGGATAAAAAGTAGTCTAGATTATTCTTTAGAAAATCCTCTATCTTCCTAATCCAGCCCTCTGAAATCGATTCAGCCATTTTGATGATTAGCCTTAGCCCAGACAAACAAACAGACAGGCAAAAATTTTAATAACACGTGTTTGGGTCTTAATTACGTGCAAGAAATCATATAAGCATAAAAAAAAGTTTTTATTTCGATATCACTGACAGACACCTCAATTTTATTTGTATGAGAATGTGTACCTACAGATAACAAAAAGGCACATGAAACAGTGGCAGTGGTCACATGGTACAAGTGTTAGCAGTCTTCATTGTGTTTTGGGTTGAGTAAGGTGTTCCTGTAATGTTACCAATTGAAAAAAATTTCTGTTGAAAATTACATCTAAGAATTTTTTTCTGTTCCCTTATTGCTAGTTCTTTTAAACAATTTCACTCATCATTCCTTAATATACAGATAATATATGTGCCCAAGTTCCAATACCGGTGAAATTTAAATGGGACCACCTCAGAAGTATACCCTTTCATAGAAAAAAAGAATTTTCGAAATCAGCCCACAACTGACGAAGCTTTTGGTGAACATACTTTAAAAAAAAATACATGCAGTCGAACTCAAAGCCTCTTTTTTTCGAAATCGATTAACCGTTATTGCATAAAAAGATCGTGCGGGGGACAAAATTACCAGAAAATAAGGGCGGCTGACATTTTGAGGAACTTCTTGATTAACTGGGGAACGTGTATTATAATTCTGTCGAGATTTACTTAGCTCAGCAACAATTGATCAAATCGTCATGACATTCTGAAACATGTACCTACAGATAGACCTAAGAACTTGCGGACAGATTAAAATACTTATTATGTCGCCTTGGTCGTGGCCCGCGGGTTAAATTCGGTATTTTTTTGATATAAAAACTAACCTAGAATTTTTTTTGAAAAGCGTTCTCCAGTTAACGAAATTCCCGTCAAAATCAGTTCGACCATTTCGAATATCAGTTCGAATAAACAAACGGACAAAATTTAATAAACGTGTTTTTGGGTTTTAGTAACGTCCAAATAACTACATATTTTGAAATAGCAGACAGACACTTCAATTTTGTTTATTTATATCGATTTTTTAATTACGTACATACTCGTTTTCATTTTTTGGTTAAATGTGTATTAATTTTTCATTGAACCCTGGTAGAAAAATGTTGCTATGTCATGTTTATTATCTGATAACCTAACACCTTTCATTATCGTCTCCTGTATTTATTTAAAATATAACATACTGAACGTTTCACTAAAAAACTATCAAGCTCTCGAGTCAGACGCGACTACGAATTAGTTACGAATTCTTGGGTGAAAATGCAGTTATCGCTGTGCGTAGCCGCAGCGCTGCTCTGTTTCGAGTATGCAACCGTACAGTGCTCTCGCGAGAACACAGTCTTAAGCACTAACCTAGATACAACCGAGTGCGAACAAAATGTCACTTTCGACTATCACATGGCAGAGTTTAACTTTGCAACGGAATTATATAAGCGTATAGCAGCACGCACCAGCGACCACTTCGTGATCTCTATACTGTCCACGTGGCTGACACTGGCGGCGCTGAGCGAAGGTGGCGAGGGCGCGGCAACTGATGAGCTGCGGCGAGTGTTGGGGGAGCCCAAAGAGGAGTGTTTGCGGCGGCGGTACCAGCAGCTAGCCGCTGAGGCCTCCTCGTCGTTCACACCTGCTGCGTCCGCCAGCCACGGCGTCGTCCACAGAAGCCGCTACCTAGTACTGGACCAGAGCCTCGCGCTCAACCAAAGCTGGGCAGACGCAGTGCGACGGGCTGGTCTTCTTAAGGTCACGACTGCCGAGCTTCGCGACTCCGACGCACGAGCTGTCAAAACTTTCAGTGAACGCTTTGGAGTTAAATTACCGGAAAACTTTACCGGAAACTCTATCATAATAGACACTTTGGATTATGAGGCTTCGTGGACAGAAAAATTTCCGGATTCTTACGTAGAATATGATGCTCCTTTCTACGACGACAACGGCACTCAGATCGGCACCGTGGATCTGTCCCGAATTAAAACTAAAATAAGAGTGGCTCATCTACCTCTACTGAATGCTAAAGTTCTTGAACTGCCAGCCGGGAAGGATGACCAATATCGCTTATTAATTTTGATAACTCTGGGCAATAACACTATTAGAAATTTTATTCAAGCATTCACGAACTCTGTCGTAAAAGACGTTCGTGAAACTCTTCGTGAAAGCTCGATCCCTCTCGAAGTTGCAATTCCACATATTGCGCTGACTACGTATATAGAAAACATGAGGGATATTTTGGAGGAGATTGGCGTGAGGAGTCTATGGACCGACGAGGCGGCGACGAAGTACGTGAGCTCGCCGGCAGCGGCGCCGGCCGCGCTGCTGCAGCGTGTGAGGGTGACTTTAGGCACCGGCGGCGTTGGACTCCGCCCGGACCCAACCCCAACTTCGGCTCCAACTCCTATGCCAGCTGAACAGGACACTGGGTTGCCGCCAGCAGTCGGTCGTGACTTTATTGTCAACAGATCCTTCGCCTTCGCATTGTTAGACGCTAAAACTTACTCAAGTATCTTTGCTGGCCCCATAATCAAACTCCCGTTTCGTAATTAAGAGTTCGCTTGTGCAGCCCAGTGCAACTGAATTCGCTCATCACCCCCGCTCTGTGGAGATAACAATAAAGTTGATTTTCGCGGTTTGATCACATTTAAGCGCTGAGGGATCTTAACATTTGTTTTTGCGTATAATTGTATGAAAAAACCAATAAAAAAATTAGTTTTCTGAAATTGGATGTATTATTCTAATTACCTACCCATTTTATTAAAAATCATTTTAAAGTTCTGTAAAATTTCGGAGATAAAACTGGATCTATGTGCAAAACAGGGTTCCATCTGGAAATTTTCTTATCGAGATTTTTTTCTCCAATCATGTTTCCATGTTTATGGATTTCAAGATAAAGAGTTGAAGTTGTATGTATTCAAAGATCTAACTCTTAGTCTTCTTTTAGGCTGAAATTTTTAGAGCATTGCTTTACTCAGGCTTACCTTTGCAGTAATGTTGAACTTAGACGAAAATCGAATTTATAGTCCATAGAATATATAGCCTTCGCGATAAGCTCAAGCTTAGCAAACGCTAAGTCGTCAATACCGCTAACTTACGAAAAACTAAAAAAGTATAATGTATAAGAGCAAGGTTACAAATAGTACTCTGTGTTCTGCGTTTAATAGCGCGTTTCGTTTTAGGCTACGGTGTTATGTAATAAATAAGGAAAATCGTCTAGAAATAGAAAAAATAATTAATAAATGATTGGTGCACAAGTAATAATTTAAAATAGGACAACAACTTCCCTAATTTAAAAAAAGTAAAAGCAGTTACTTCTTATAACGGAACGTCTATAGATCTGATCACAGACGAAGTTTCACATAAGCTAAGCTTTTGCCGAGTATTTACTTACCTCGTTTACGACTATAAATTCGACAGGTAACTTTAAGCTAACCAGGAACTTAGCAAAGTGCGTGAAGAGGTAAGTCCAAGGCAAGCGTAAGTATGCTTTATAAATCTCAAGTCAAAGAACGCACCAAAGTCTGCATAAGTGGGCTCTTAATTCAGTGCACAACGTGATCTCCACAAAGATGTCTTAGATACGATGCATGCGGATGCAAATCAAACGCCATAAATATGTCACTTACATTGTCTTCATTAAATACACACATATATCTTCATCCTATATCCCTACTAGAGTAGTCAGAGACGAGTACTGGCAAAAGTCTTTTATTTATTTTTGCCGGTGGTCTATCTCCTCCTCCCCTTCCTTCCCTTAAAGCCGGCAACTTACCCGTGATTTTCCGCCGTTGCCGATATCTATGGATATCTATGGGCGATGATGATCATTTTCCTCCGACATAAAAAAAAATGAAAAAATTTCCTTTTCAAAATTAAAACTGATTGTCCGTAGCTATGGGTGCTCTCGACTCCGGCGAGTGTTTTTTACCATGTCGGCAAATGACGTTTTTTGTGCAGTTGGTGTAATATTGCATTCTTGTATGGTCTCTTTTATTCCAGAAAGACATTCCCTCAGATCACATTTTTCTTGGAGGTCTAGGATATTGCGTTGTGCAAGTATGGCTTTCTATTTTAGAGACTGGTATTTTTCAGCCATTTGCGATGTTCCGTTGCTAACTTTACGACAAAGGGCACTTATTCTCATCTTTTGGTCGGAGTTTAATTTGCCGTCCAGAGAGATCTTGCAAATTTCACTCAAACTCTGTTCTATGGTTGTCATTCAACCTTGTATTTCAGATGTTGGTATAATATCTCTGTCTTCGATGTTTGATTGTGAGGTTGTCACAGTCCGCTTCGATCAAATGGACTATCCATGTTTACGTGTCTATTTCACTATTAACTTAATTGTTTAATAATAATAATAATAATATTTATTTGCGTGAATATGAGTATAACATTGATGTTGATATTTTTCATATAAATATAAAGCTCTTCACATTCTGCTAACAATATAGCATGCAAATATTTAATTATCAATTTTTATAAAATGTTATGGATAATCAAAATTATAATTACAAATAAGTTATAAAATGTCAAATAAACGTCATAAACATGTCAAACATAAAAAAAAAATTAAAAAGAAAAAAATTAACCATTGAATGTCATGTACTTACACAAGCATAAACAAAATGGACATAGTTAAAAGCAAGAACAAAAAAAGCTAAAAAATTTGGCATGACAAAATTGGCTTTGTTAAATAGCATAACTTACTTTATATTGTCATCAATAAATTCATGAATATTGTAATAACATTTTTCTTTTAGCAATAAAAAGATTATTTTTCTAAACAGTGGCAGTCTCTCAGATGTATAACATTCCGGCAATTTATTATATATAGTGATTGCCATACAATACGAGTTTCTGGCATAAACTTCTAACCTTTTAATAGGAACACATAGTTTTCCCTTTCGTCGACCTACTCCTGTTGATATTTTGAACAGCGACATGTGCTTCTTGACGAATATTAACGTCTCGTATATGTATAAACAAGGCAGTGGCAAAATATTGTTATCCTTGAAAAGGGGTTTGCAGCTGTCGAGTTTGTGAGCTCCGCATATTGCTCTTATGCATTTTTTTTTGTACTTTAAAAACGTCATTTGCTGCAACCGAGTTTCCCCATAAAATTAAACCATATCTCAATATTGAAGACACGTACGCGTGATAGGCGTTAATTGCAGCTTTTTTACTAACTCCTAATTTTAAGCGGTTCAGTACATAGATAAATCTGTCTAATTTTTTGCAAACAGAGTTAATATGTATTTTCCAGTTACAGTGCTCATCAATTTCTATGCCTAGAAATGTAGTGTGTTGAACTTTTTCAACATTAAAATTTTTATAATTTATTTTGAGATTTAACGGGGCACAGTTTCGTGTTTTGAATAGCATGTACTTAGTTTTTTCCATGTTTATTTTTAGGTTATTTCTCTCTAACTAATCAACGACGTTGCACAGAGTCATATTTATGTCATTTTCAAAAGTAACATCTTTAGCAGGCTTAATTGTAATGGTTACATCATCCGCAAAAAGAATGCTATCACACTGTGTTATATTATCCGTAAGGTCATTTATATATAATAAAAAGATCAATGGTTCTAGAACGCTACCTTGTGGGACGCCATAAGGGTTTAGTATGTTAAACTTACATCGATATTTCTTAATATAATTATTGTTCTTTTGTAATATTTCAACACATTGCTTCCTGCCAGTTAAATAGCTTGTGATCCATTCCAGTGCTTTTCCTCTTATTCCACAATATTCTAGTTTTTTAAGTAATATTTTGTGGCGTACCAAATCGAAAGCCTTACTCATGTCAAGGAAAATTGAAACTACTGGGGTCTATCATTTAAACTACTTGTAATTGTTTTTAATAATGAGAAACTAGCTAAAGTTGTGCTACTTCCCTTCCTGAATCCATATTGTTGAGGTTTTAGAACTTTAAACAAATTCAAGAAGGAACAAAGTTTGTAATGCATTATTTTTTCTAGTACTTTAGATAAAACTGGAATAAGAGTTACAGGACGATAGTTATTCATATCACATCTGTTTCCTTTTTTGTATAATGGTTTCACTATCGATATTTTCAGCTTTTCTGGAAATATTCCGTTTTCGAAAGTTAAATTAATTATATAACTGAGAGGAATTGATAGTTGGGCTGCACATTTTTTTATCATTTTTGTGTTTATATCATCGTAGCCTGTAGAATTTGTGCTTTTTAGTGTTTTTATGATCTTATAAACGTCTTGTTTATTAACAGGATTTAAGAATATGGTATTTACATTGTTATTACTTTTTAATTTTTCTAGATTAATATTATATGCAGAATTGTTAGTTATTTCATTGCTAATGTTAATAAAACATTGATTGAAAGATTCTGCTATTTGTATAGGATCTGTGTATGTAAGATTTGGACCAATATTCAGCGTTTTAATTTCAGTAGACTCTCTTTTTTTATTTATATTGGAATTAATTACATTCCAAGCCGCTTTACATGGATTTTTTGAATATAATATGCAGTTATTGTGTGTTTTAGCCTGAGACGTCCGTATACATTTTCTTAGTATTTTCGAATATTTAATATATTTTGATTTATGTATGAACTTATTAGTCGGAGAAAACCGATATTTTAAATAAAGAATCCTTTTGTTAATACAGCATCTTCGCAATCCCTTCGTAATCCACTTATTTTTAATTTGTTTGTTTGTTATTTTAACTGTAATTATAGGGAAACATAGATCATAAAATAAGGTCAAAATGTCATGAAATGTATTGAACGCAATGTTAACATCAGATTTAGAGAGTACGTCGGTAAATGATAAAGCAGACATACATTCACAGAATTTATTTATATTCTCTTCGCAGTAATCCCTTTTTTTTTCAAACAAGACAGATTTTTTAGGACTTCCGTTAATTATTTTCTTTTCAAATGATACTGTTTGACCGGATTCATGATCCGAAAGACCCAAATATATTACGTCAGATTGGCAATCATTTATATTGCTCGTTATTAAGTCTATACAAGACAATTTACGTGTGGGTTTTTGTAAATATGGTTTATCAAATTATAATTAGCAAGAATGGAACTAAGTTCACGAGAAAACTTATTGTTTTTAATGACATCAATGTTCCAGTCGCCACATATTACTATTTTTTTGTTACGTTTGAAAGTAATTTTGCGTAATAAGTCATTCAACTTTTGAAAAAATACATTTATATCAGAATTCGGTGTTCTATATAAGCAAACAATAATTAAGTTTTGACTAATAATTTCAGCAGCGCAGTACTCGAAGTGAAAGGCTAATGGCTCTATTTCTGTGACAAGTTTAGATAATGAAATAGATTCGTACTCTTTCTTTATTAAAATAGAAGTACCCCCTCTGCGTTGATTTGGTCTAGTAAAATAAGTCACATGATTGTAATTATTAAAATTCAAATTACATTCAGAGCCACTTTTTATGAAAGTTTCTGTCAAACAAATTATGTCAATATTAATTTTTCTTTCAGTCAATTCTTGCAATGTCAATTCGAACATGTCAATTTTATTTAATATACCCGCGATATTTTGATGTAAGAGAGTGATCTTATTATTCTTTTTAGTTACGAAAAAAAGCAGAAGTAGTTACCTCCGTATCAACATTTTTATTACCATTGTTTTGTATTAATTTGAACTAATACGGTATGGTTCCCTTTTTTCTGTCAGTAAAAGTATCATGGATTAATTTTTCCTGTTGTAATTTATTTTTTGCAATTTGCTTCGCGAAGTGGTATGGGATCATACCTTTTTTCACTATATTTTCTGGTTTTTTGACTGTCGACTGCTTTACCGTGTTTTTAAATTTTTTTATAAATTGTCTGTCGTAAGTTATACTATCTATTTCTATATTTAACTTAAAACATAATGACTTTAAGTAAACATCTCTCCTATAACTCATTCTTAATGAGCTCGTGTCAACAAATTTACAGTTATTATAGTTTTTCGATAGTAACATAATATTATAATTTAATAACTTTACATTGAGATATGGATTTTGTTGCACATTAATAATTAATATATTAGTATTTTTAAGTGTGTTGAGAGCATTACACAGCGTACGATAAACTTGAAACAAGTTTTTGTCATTTGATCCTATTCCTAAAATAATAATATCATTTTTAGTCAAATTATAGTTGTATTTTTCGAAATTTTCCAGTAATTGTAGTGAAGTTGCACTTGGTTTCACTGTGCTCGACACCGTGAATACGTCATTCCACTTTTGGGCTCTAGTTTGTGTCATTTCTATTGCGAGGCCTCGAACCGCTTGGTCACCCAATATAATTATTTTCTGTTTATTCTTACTACTAACGCCATCTGTTGACAACTTTCGATAACTTTGTTCATTTAAGACATAATGTTTTCGCGGCTGGGTAGACAATAATAATTGGTCAGTAGTCTTGCTACTTGATGTTCCATTTTGGTTGCTTTGTAATAGTTGCATTGAATTATGTTTGACATTAGCTGCAGCAATTCTTGATTTAGGAGTATTTAATGTGGTATTTGTATAATTAGTTTTTCTCATTCTCGGTGTTATTGATTCTTTACAAGGTATATTAGTTTTCTTTGAGGTAGGTTCATAAACTTTCTTTAACAGACTAATTTTTTTATTTTTTTCTGTTAATTCTCGATTTAAATTGTATATTTGAGAATTCAAATGTGTTATCTCACTATGCGCGCTTGCTAATTGCATTTGCGCTTGTTCTAACTGTAGTTTTAGGTCAATAATATAAGACGTATCCAAAGATATCATAGTCGGCTGACTCTGCGTTGAAATGTCTAACATAGTTGAGTTTATTATTGAACTGTCATTTGTCACATTAAATAAATTTTGCTCAGAAGTAGATTTTCGCAGTGGTTTACGTACTGTAATGTTATCCATTTCGTAAAATTATCATTAAGCAACACAATATTGAGCTATAGCTAATATGTTATATTGTAGATGTCACAACGTTAGAAATGTCGTTAACGTCTGAATTATTTTATTAAGTATTGTTTTTTTTTCTCTGTATTCGCAATTGTATTTATATATCCACCAAACAATCACACCTATATGTTGATTGTCAAACATAAAATAGCTGCAGAAACATATAAAATTATTTATTACCTTGACATTGTTCACTCATTTACCAAAGATTTTGATTTTGGTTCATAACGCCAGTTTCTTGAAGAGAAGGTATAGAGAAAACACTTGTACACAATCGTAAGAACTTTTTAAATGTGTTTTATCTACATTTGGTTCTCTAATCTTATTCTGAACATTTATTTTTTAATATTTGATTACATTACATTTGATTACACAACTGTTTATGTCAAATAAATTCTAAGACCTTAAATGTTCACTGGTCACGTACAGTATTTATGTATACATATTAGCCGTTTCATATTAATAAATTAAACTGACGAAGCTAAACGTTATAATTATCGTCGAAAAGGTCATAAGCGCCGTTTTATCCAAACTGCAAGTTTCACGCAAATGTCGGTAGTTGCAAATTGAACCCGGTTTGAAAAATAATAAAAATGTTTATTTTATGTTGTAACACTTTTTTTCGTAGATATATACTTACGGTTAATTACATACAAATTAGAATCGATCACAAATTTCATTTGCATTCCACAGTAATATTTGGGGAGGTTAGTGTGTGACAGATGACAATTGTCTACGATGCAATGATTAATAGGTAACGCGTTCGGAAAGTTGTTCGCAATCGAGTACGTAGTACTACTTCATTTCTTCTCAGGTAAAATCAATAAATATTACACTTTAAGTGTATACTATTTAAACTAGAACCTAATGCAGTAAACTTTTAACTATTTAATTGTTTTCATTATAAAGTTCATTGTTACTTTCGTTAAAATCTACATTTACTTACGTTACGTTCAGTAATGACATTGAATGTTTGGAAACATCGATAGTAATAAGTATCGTGGTAATAAATCGATAATCGATTTTCTTTTGTATAAAAATGTAGTTTTGTTATAAACAAAATAAAACAATTTTAGGTGATGATACTTTTATTAGACATTAATATAATTTGTCCGGGTTTGCTTTCCCATTTTGACGATGAGATAAATAAATCGATGTAAAAATTTAAATACGAGTAATTCCTAATAATCGATTGTATTCGATAAGAGAGAGACGAGTGTTGATATATATCTGTTTCACAAATCAGGTAAAATGGAATGTTCGAGCAAATGGGCATTGCTTCCGTCTTGTTTCTCAGTGGCTACTTTTATCTAGATCTTTCTAATTCTATTGTGGATCTGTCAATCTGACATTTTGTGGTTGTCACTTACAAATTTTCAGACACTTCCTATTGGTCGATGTCTTTTCAGAGAGTTGCTGTCTCTTTCGTATGTCGGAAACTTTAGACTGAAATCTGAGTAGTACCTCAATAATGACGATTAGAGAGGGTAAAATTATGTCGTGGTGTGATTCCAAGATGGAGGGAGCCATTCACTTTTGGTGGTGGTTAAGTGGCAGACAAAAATGCCCATATAGAAATAAAATATACATGCCTATATATTTACGATGTTTCTAGTGTTATTAAGAAGTTGTTTTTCATTTTTTATATATATTATAAAGTCCCATGATAGACCTCATGGTAAGTAGGATGTAGAAGTTGTAGTTTTCTTTTAAAAGTGTTTTCCTTGGTGCTTAGTACCGTGTATTAACCCCAGAAATTTTGTTACAGGGTTCCAAGCTAAGTTCCAGGCTAAGTGCCATGTTTAAATTCCAGGCTAAGTGCCATGTTTAAATTCCATGTGTGATTACATGTTTGCTTCCAAGTTTCTTTATACGGTTAATCTCCAAGCTTAATTCTACGTTTGATTTCCAAGTTTAATTCTAAATATTAGTTCCATAAACACAGTGGACTAATGCTATCTTCTTAATCTCATAAGCACCGTGGAATGACGGTGTACTCCACATTTAGTTGGATATTTTCCTTTAAAGATACATGATCAGATGGATTACTCTCTCGGATCATTTGTTTGTGCATTGCAGTATGAGGTTGGATTACCTTAACACATATTTAATCTCTTTTCTTTGAGATTTATTTGTGAGTTACGAGTATAGTGGACTTCATGGAAATTCTTTGAGACCATTGGAGGGACAACTCGACTGGCTATATATATACATGGTTATCTCCTTGGATGGTAATGTACAAGCATATATAAAAATTATTAGCATTCAAGAATAAATCTACATAACTAACCTTATATTTTGTTATTGTAGTTCATCTTAATGTTTTAGTTATACCAAATATTAAGAAACAGTTACACTTATTATTGGTTACAGTACTCATTTTTGTAATTTCCAATACAGATGTAATTTGTTTGTTTTATATGTAAAATCTCATTTAAAATTCTTCTATATAACATTTAAGGTTTCATTTAGTGAGCTCATGAGATCTATATTTAGGGATAATTATAATTCTTTAATAAATTGGTGAAGGTTGCATTAAAGTGTGTATTTATTTCACAACTGAAATCGATTGTAGCAATACAGGGAAGGCGCCCTTATAAAAATTTACTCTGTATTCCTCTCCAGGGTGGCCCTAAAGAAACCCAATATCCTGAGTAGTTCATGCCTACCACTAATAGAACATTCAAAGTATAACCTCACCGTGGACGCGTTACAATGTCTATCAAAACACTATATAGCGTCACTGATCACAACAGGCATCTCCGCAACTCACAAACCATACAATCACCAAAAAAACTAGCTATTATTATCATGTATTTTCATTAATACGTAAAAATTTTTAAGAGAACAACAAAATAGCGGCCACACTGCAATTCCAAGTATCCAAATTCAAAGATTCCAAATTCGAAGGTGTTAATGTTCGCTGACGACGTGAAGTTGGTGAAATGTATAAAGAGCACCCGAGATTGTATGGAATTGGAACGCGACCTGAATGCTGTATTTGATTGGAGTATTTCTAACCAATTATATTTCAATACAAGCAAGTGTGAAATGCTGAGCTTTACTAGATCCACCGCTCCTACTGAATTCCAATACACACTAGGCGATTCCACAGTTGAACGGGTGAGTAAAATCCGTGACTTGGGAGTAGTGTTTGACGCGGAACTTTCTTTCCGTGAGCACGTAAAATGTATTACGGGGATCGCTTCCCATAGACTGGGATTCGTGTTGCGCAACGCCTCGAATTTACTCCTGCTGCAACGCGGGCTTTGTACGCGGCATTGGTGAGAAGTGTGTTGGAAACGAATGCAATGGTTTGGAATCCGCATGTAAATAAATATACCCTTATGTTAGAAAAGGTACAAAAAAGATTTCTGAGGTATCTATTTAAGAAGACCCACACGTATTATCCATATTTGTACCCAACGCTATTCTTACAAGGACAACTGGGATATGATTCTTTACAAATAATAAATTCACACTTAAAATAATTAGAAATAAGCTAGAATGTGAGCAGCTGCTAAATGCAGCGTTGCGGTTGTTTGTACCTAATTCGTACACGAGGATGCGTGCACACCGGCCACTGGCCGTGCCGGCGGCGCGCTCGCTTTCGCGCCAACGCTTGCCCGTGCCGCGCGCACTAGCGTTGCTCAATTCCGTGCTCGCACGAGCACCGCAATGTGACTTATTTGTGACGGAGATCGATAGCTTGATTGACGAATGCAAAACAATGCTGGAGTGACGGTGTGACTTTGTAACATTTTGGTGTAACAACTGTTGTGACAAATGTATTGTACAGTAAATAAATAAATAAATAAATTATGTATTAGACACATCCTATTACCTGTTTTACAATTTGGTCTTCATTTATGTTTGTTTAGTCACATTTCCTGTAACAACTATGACTGTATGCATTTATCATATAATTTTCGATAACGTTGTGTTATACTTTTTAAATTGTTGTGTTACCCTCTGTAACGGTCTCCCGCGATACAGGCTCGCCTAGTGCGGGGTCCGCTGTGTCACTGTGTTCTTACATTATTTTGATGGATAATTAAATTATTATTATTATTATTATATGTAAGAGTAGCCGATAGTTGAAAGACACCTCGAATCGTTCTGTCGACAGCTTACAGATGTTCCAGTTGTTGCGTCGCGTCGTTTAGGTTTTTCACTTAACATTAAATCCAAAATATTAGACCAAGACTTATCCAAAATTTTTAATAAGGATTTCCCAAAGAAAAAGAAAATGGTTGTTAATAACAAGTTACGTTTTCCAGATTGGGCGACGAAGGGCGTAATAAAAAGTAGGGATAAGCTTTATGAGTTATATGACGGAAACTCTTACACTACAGATGAACAGATGAAAACTGCATTCGTCTTTATAATAAAGTTCCTCAAGAAGAAGTTATAAAACGTACATTGATCAGACAATCGTAGTATAAAATAAACGATTTGGTTGAAAATAAAACAATAGTCTGGAAATGATCTTCTCTGTACATGCATTTATTGGCTCTATGAACATTGTATTTTAATAAATGTGTTGTGAAATGATGTTAAAAAAATGATACGTGACTGAGTTTCTTGTCGGTTCTTCTCGGTGTCCAGGTTTTCTCTTTAAACCGAACTAAAGTAGATTTGACATTCAAAAATAACTTGTAATTGGGTTTACTTGAATAAATTGATTTGACTTTGACTTTGAAGATTACCAAATTGGTACATACAAAACTAAGTACAAAAAATGTTCAAAATAGAAACAGATAGAAGCGTGAATCATATTTATAATAATAGTGTTAAAGGAAGAGCTCTATTTATCTCAGTAAAAGTAAAAGAGATGTACTATGATTAGAAAGGGATGTGGAATCAATGAAGGATTAACAGATGTCATTTAGACTTTCACCCGGAAGGCGAGACGCCGCTAACGATAGTCGACGCGAGAGCACTTCACTTTTGCTCCAGACACCAAACGAAGAACACCTGCTCTCGATTGCTAATTCATGATTGTTTTCTGTTCTTAGTGTTATTCTCTTGGTGATTTCTAGTTACTAGCAAAATGAATCTCTAAATTGATGTTAGGAGTTGGGATAATCACCTGTGTACATTTTTTTTAATAAATCCTACTTTTGATTATAACAATAGATTATTCCTTTGGAAATAATATGAGATACAATACATGTACCTCCCCAGACTTTTGAAAAAAGCGTTCATGGCATGGCTCTCTTAAGGACATACCCATAGTGCGGCGGCACCCGCCCGCTGTCGGCCGCCCCTTGATCACCAACAGATCCTTTACCTTCGGACTGTAGGACGAAAGGATTTGCTTTTATATCTTCGCTTCCACCAAACTTCACTCTTACACTAAATTCCCATCTCGTTAATAACGATATATACAGAACATAAACATTACAAAGACGCCTTAGGTGCAGTCATGTAAGTCAATGACCACTGATATATTGCTATAACAATGAACATCCGAGTATCTATAGAGTTTTGTTTGAATTATTCTTATCAACGAGTTGTTATCTCAAGTAGGTACAATAAAAATAATACCTAATTAAATATCACAGTGTAATTTAATTTTAATATTTTTAGGATTTTACTGTGTTTGTTGCATTATTATCAGCGACTTTTTATCTCCAGTAGGTACAATAAAAATAATAACAAAATAGAAAATGTAATTTTATTTTAATATGTTTCGAATTCCGTAGTTAAAAAAAAATTAAAATATACTTTTTTTTTTATCTATAAATACATTAAACGAAGTCGCTATTTCTGTCCGTTTGTTCATGCGCTTAATTCCTCTAAACTACCCAACGGATTTTGATACCGTTTTCATTATCATATAAAGAATTTCTTCCAGAAGGTTTATATGTGTAATAGGTACAGCCATATTTTATTCATAGAAAATAAAGTCGATGTTTTGTAATCAAATCGTAAAAATAATATCTACAGGCTCTGAGATTGCTAACGTTGGCTAAACTCTATGAAATACATTAAAACAAGGTACTGCGGAGTCGAATATCTTAAAAAGGCCTGAAAAATCCAAGCTAGTGTATATCTAATTGCTAAGGATAATTCACAGTAACCAATTTTACATCCACTATTATATTATACAAGAAATATTTGTATATTTATAATCGCGTTCTCGAAAATGCAAATGGTTGAAACAAAATTGAGGCAATTGTCCAAATACAGCACAAATAACCAAGCAGACATCACGCAGCCCTGTCTGACGCCTGAACAGACCTATAACTAGGACGATAAGTCACCATTTATCCTTACACAGGCTCTGTGGCCTCGATATAATGACCTCACAGCCTAGTAAGGGTAGAAGACTCCACAATTTCTTTCGCACTACTGTATCAAATGCTTATTCAAGATCCACAAATGCGCAGATAAATTTCCGACCTATGGTCGAAAACTTCCCCAGGATACCGTGGAGCGAGAAAATAAGATCCATACAACCCCTACCGTTCCTAAAACCACTTGTACCTCCCACAAATATCTTTCAGAAATACCTTTCATACGTTCAGTCAATACCTTGGTATAGACTACTTGCTAAGCTGACAAAGCTGATGACCCTATAGCACGCGCAGTCTAAACAGGAACTTTTCCCTTTATAAAGAGTAACTATGATTGCGATGCGCCAGTCTTCCGGAACCTTTCTCTTTTACCAACAAAGACTGCAGAATGTATAATAATAGAAAGTATCCCAGACCCTAGGACCACAACACTCGATCATTTCAGCAGTAATCTCATCATTTCCCGCAGCCTTTAAACATGTCAGATTTCTTATCGTTTTCTCAATTTCTCTCATATTAATGACTTCCTCTAGTTCCTGACACGAGTGTGGCGATTCGTTAGGATCTCTCTCAGTGTCAGAAACAGAGTCGCTACTTTCATACAGCTCTCTACAATAATCACTCCATCGCTGCAGAACATCTTTTTTGTCAGTTAGCGGATGATGTTCTTTCGAAAGCACATTATTTATTCTGCAAGGTGTCGGACCACTTCGGTACTTCTTTCCAAAATAATTTGGAATTTTCCTTTAATTTGTGCGACATCTTGTTTTCGTCTAACACCCTGCACCTTTCACGTTTCTCTTTCAGTAGTGCCATTGGTTCTGCTTTCTACAGCTTATATTTCTCTGTCATCAAATCCTTCATACTACAGCTATTTTCGGCAGCAAGGTAATCTCGCCATGATTTCTTTTTCTTGACGACCTCCGTGGCGCAACGGTTAAGCGCGTCGGAAAGTAAACGGAGGTTGCGGGTTCGATTCCCGCCCCGAGTCTGGGTGTTTATGTATAATATGTATTTATTTTCAAAAGAAAAGTATATAAGTAGTATATCACTTGTCTAGTGCCCATAACACAAGCGCTGTTCTGCTTACTTTGAGACTAGATGACTCTGTGTGAAATGTCTGAGTATATTATTATATTATTATTGTACACAGACTCTTTTACTTCACCATCTCTTTACACATCACTCTTTTTATATTCATTTTATTATTCATATTCGTTCCACACACATCTTTTGCAGCCTCGATCCCGATCTATCTCTAAGGTTCTGCCAACATTATTCAACATCCTCGCTCGTCACTTTCAATCTATCATCAAGCTTATCGGGTATTACCCTTTGATTTCATTCCTGGTCGTCGCAAATTGCAGTTTCCAGCTCTTGATGTAACAGATTGCTACAGGTTTGAACGCTACGCAACATCGCCATGCTGCAAACAAACCCTTTATTCTAGTTATTTCTAGAAAGTGGTCCTGCTTATGACCTGCTTTTTGAGATGGATGTCCACCAGGAATAAGTCAATCATGCTCCTTTCATCCTTCCTTTCCAACATGTACTGATGAATGTCTTTGTGCTTAAATAAGGTATTAGCAACAAAAAGACCCATCTCCTGAAGATGAAGTATAATCCTATTCTACATCACAATATCATATCTGAACAGCATGGTTTTATTAAGTTTAGATCCACTATCACGAACCTATTGGCATTCACTATAATAAGCATACACAGGTACAGGTGGTTGCTGTTTAAACAGATTTTCAAAGGTCTTTGACAGGGAACCGTGCATTGTAGATGGCATAGATTAAGTATTAATTTTGAAATACTTTTTAATAAATATAAGATGTTAGCTCTGACTTCAAGATGTATACTCCATTAGATGATGCTCTTACACGGTATCGTTTATATGAATTCGATTGTATCGATCTTTGCAGTAAATTAAATTTCACAGCACCTAGAATTAAACATCGGCGACGGCGGCGCGCACAGAGCTTGTTTGCTCCAGGTTAACGTTATGCGTCGCATTCAACTAATTTATTATACTCATTTCTCTGACTTGGATATCTTTAGCTTGAAGAAGTTTTAAGAAGGTTGGCATCGAGCTCCTCCAAAGTAAGATTCTACATACATTACTTTTACTTTCGATTAGAAAGGTAATAATTGTTCTATAAGCGAGCACACTCATTGCACCTATTAATAAAGTAATCTGTTGACAATGTCGTCGGTTTTGCATGTACTAATTTCAATTGCCTCGATAGCGCAATGGTTCAGATGTTCCGCCAAAGCGCGGAAGGTTTCCAGGTTCGATTCCCGGTCGGGTCAATTTAGGAAATGAACTTTTCTAGATTGTCTTCGGCCTGAGTGTACTGGGAGACGCCCCCAGTAGTCGTCGTCTGGTTCTCATAGCACAGGAAATGCCCTAGTTTGAGATCAGGTGATTGGTGTGTGTTGTCTAGCACATTATTATTATTATTTTATTATTACTTTATATAAAGATGTTGTAATTCTTGTGTACAATTGTTTATTGTTCCAAATAAATTAAAAACAATAGCCTTTTATGCATTTGTACATGGAAACATGCAAATGCATATAATCCGATGTCTGCCGATGACTTACGACGCCACATTAGTACATTGCACTTGCGCCGTAAGTTTTTTTTTCATTTATTTTTTTTGAATTCCCCATGAAGCAAGCAACATGGGGTGAAGCGCTTTTTAATTTATACAAACTTTAAGCTTAACTTAACTTAACTTTAACTTTTAGCGTCGTAGGTTATGCACTAGAAAAAGAATACGTAAGCTTTGAATTTTAAAATATTAATATATTGGGTCGTTACATATGAAATTGGCGTTTTGTACGGGAGGAATATAAAGTCAATTTTTTCTTTGTAAAATATATTTAATTAATCAAAGTATGTACCGTTGTTATCTATGCACTTTTGCCATCTCATAAGTAGTTCATTGATCCCTTTACTAAAAAAACCATGTGGGCGAGAATCAATAAACTCTTTGAAGGCGGTTTGGACTGCCACATCGGAGTTGAATTTTTTTCCTTGTAAGAAGTTGTCCAAATTCCGGAAAAAATGGTAATCTGTTGGAGCAAGGTCCGGGGAGTATGGTGGATGTCGCAGACATTCCAATTGTAGCTCATCTAACTTAGTGGTTGTTTGTTGTGCAGTGTGTGGTCTTGCGTTGTCGTGAAGCAGCAGTGGCCTAGAGCGATTGACCAATCTCGGTTGTTTAGCAGCTAGTTCTTCCTACATGGTTTGCAGTTGCTGACAATAGATATCTGCCGTAATCGTTTGGCCAGATTTTCGATTCACTCAATTCATGAGGTACCCATCGTTCAAATTTTTTTACTTTCCCGATTTGCTTCAAGTGGATTAATACAGTTTTGTAACTTACCACGAAGCCTGCAGCTATCTCTGAAGTGCTTTGTGATGGATCCGCTTCCACAATAGCCTTTAATTCTTCATTTTCCACTTTGGTCTCCGGCCGTCCACGAGGTTGGTTCTGAAGGTCGAAATTTCCAGAACGAAAACGTTGAAACCAAAAACATACCGTGCTAGCTTTTGCGACACCAGCGCCGTACACATCATTAATCCTTCGAGCTGTTTCTGCAGCACTGGTGCCACGGTAGAACTCGTACTCGTAAATATACCGATATTTCATGTTTTCCATTGTGCGGTAATAAGCGACGCCAAAGTAAAAAATAATGAGGAAAAAAACAAATGAATGACTGTTTTCAAAACTCAAATGTACCAGCTTAATGAATTTATAAATTTGAATTTGGAATTCTTAACTAAAGAGGAGATATTTCAGATCAAAGTGGTCAGTACGACAAAACGCTAATTTCATATGTAAGGACCCAATATTTAATAACTATTATTTAAGGTAACGAAGCGGCGTAAGTTGAGTTTCATATTTACGCCCTTTACAGCCGAAACTTTGGGTCCCTGGGGCCCCGAAGCCTATCGACTGGTTTCTGATATTTGTAAGAGACTGGTCGAGGCTTCGGGAGACCGCCGGGCTGGCAGCTTCTTCCGCCAACGAATCATTTTGGCTATTCAAAGAGTTAGTAATACTGCCAGTCTGCTGGGCACCTTAATCAATGACAGGTTTCTAAGCGGCAACTTTGAGGAAGTTTATTATTTAAGATAATGTGTAGTTTTAAGTTTGTAAATATTGACGTATGTATGTACTTTTTTGTTATTAATAAAGCTTATTTCATTGTAAAAAAAAGGTAATATTTAGTTTTAAGATTGTAATTATTAACGTTAAAATATGTAAGTACTTACTTAATAACTTATGTAAAATAAATTATAATAATTAAAAACAGTGATCATAAACATACGTATGGTGTTAATCAATTAGTATACTTCGAAATAAAAAAGTATAGAAATGTAATATAATAAATTTAATATTACTATTTTTTTTTTCTTTAGAATTAGTAGTATACTAATTGGATTGAAATAGTATTTTATGATCACTATTTATTACTAATATAATTTATTTTATATAAATTATCAAGTATATTAATACTTTAAAATCCAAAGCTCATGTGTTCTTTTTCTAGTGCATAACCTGGGACGCAACACAACAATAGGTGGTCGAAAGAATGACTGTCTTTCTCTTTGGGAATGATTGTCAACTGTAGACATGAGTAACACTGTGTCACGCCGCCCAATTGCGCCAACTCTGTTTAATATCCCGGATGTGTCGATATACTCATTCCAAATGTATTGGCGCATAACACGCTTTAAAATCCAGCGGGCGCGGGATTTGGCGGCTTGTGCTTTGCTACTCACTCGGCACGTAACATTCTGATGCACCATAGCGCAATTTTGTGTTAACTCAAAGCGCCCGCGAACAGATATGCACCTGAGCGTCTAGACCAGTGGCAAACGTTTTCGAAATTTGAAACACGTTATAGCGCGTTGCGTTATACGGTGCTTTTCACACGACTTTACTTTTCGTTTGATGTAATAGAAAGTTTGACAACCAATTTAAAATTCGTTACGATAAATTACTCGTGAATAACTGAGTTGTAGCAAGGAATTTTACTGAATTACCCCATGCCTAGTCGATTGGCCCGCGAGCTACGCTAACGTTACTCTTACAAAATTGCACAGCCAACAAAATGTATCACTACATCATTCCCCTCCAAAAAGGAAATAAGTAAATATATAATAATACTGAAGTTATTAACATTAAAATTGAATTACAATAAAATAAAATTGTTTGGTACATACATACAAAAAAAAAATAAAACTGTCGTCCGTTTTTATCCGATTTAAAAAAAAGATGAGGTTCTATGTTCGTCTGTATGTATGTTTTTTTTTATTTTTTTTATGTATGTTCACCGATAACTTCGTCAACTGTGGACTGATGTCAAAAATTTTTTTTTTTATATGAAAGGATATATTTCCGAGATAATCCATTCTAAATTTCACTGGTATTGAAGCTTGAACTCCGAACATATACTAAATAACACCAAACAATACGACCTAGTCATAACATTTATTTTTATTGATGATTCTTTTGTACATCGTTCCTGAATTAGAAAAAAGTTAATTGTAGACCTACCCTAGATATTTATTTAGGCCAAGATCACTGAAAAAGAAATACTAAAAAATTTTTAAGAAAAAAAATTAATTCGCCTTAAAAAAAATCACTGAAAAGTACAAAGTCAAAGTCAAATGCTATTTTCTTGTTTCTTGTCATGATTTATTACTATATGTATGTAAGAGTGTATGTTCATGCAATCCCTTGTAAAACCGACAACCTCTTAACCGATTTCAGCGTATGAAGTATCGGTGAATTTACATCTTAACACTTGCGTTATATGGGCTATACTTTAGTTTTTTAAAAGTCTATGTGGCATCCAACATACGACTTAAGGGGAAAAATAAGAAAAAAATCATAAAACTCCATCGTGACAGATATCAATACCAAGAGCTTGAAAAGCCCATTTCAAGAATATATAGGTAACACATTAATCAACAAAGTATAAAGTAGAAAAATATTTTTCACAACTAACGGTTAAAAAAATTTGCTAAAAAAGAGAAAAAACTAAAACCAGACTATTATAAAAACAACAAAATTTACAGTATTGTTTAACTCGTTCCCCGAGTCAGAGGCCTATTTTTATTTTTGTATGTAAGTGACCTCCAACCCCAGTAATGAATTTTTAAAATTACAGTTCATCTTGTTTGAAAGTTTGTAAATGTAGTCA
This sequence comes from Zeuzera pyrina, assembly GCA_907165235.1. Classification (NCBI taxonomy): domain Eukaryota; kingdom Metazoa; phylum Arthropoda; class Insecta; order Lepidoptera; family Cossidae; genus Zeuzera; species Zeuzera pyrina. The sequence goes on from OU015640.1 coordinate 17,043,680, forward strand.
AAGTCAAATCAATTTATTCAAGTAAACCCAATTACAAGGTATTTTTGAACGTCAACTCTACTTTAGTTCGGTTCAAAGAGAAGAGATAAGAAAACCTGGACACTGAGAAGAACCGACAAGAAACTCAGCCAGGTATAATTTTTTTAACATCATTTTGTTAAAGGTTTATTAAAATACAATATTCAGAGAGCCAGTAAATGCATGTGCAGAGAAGATCATTTCCAGACTATTGTTTTATCTTCAACGAAATCGTTTATTTTATAGTATGATTGTCTAATCAATGTACGTTTTATAAATAAGGTACCTGCGGGTATTAAGGCTTTGAAATTAAATGAAAAATAACCAATATAATCAACAGCTTTAATAATAAATGGTCTAAAAGTTCAATTACTATAACAAATAAAGAGAAAATGGCATTTATTATTTATTACCATAAACAAAAACAAAATTAAACATTTTTGAAAACCATGCCAATAGGCCTTATTTTACTATGGTAGGGTAATAAAGCCTACAGCTCTAATATACTTAAATAATTAAGCTACGCGTTATACATTTAATACTTGAGATCAATAATTGCATAAACGTAGCAATTACATTAAAAATCATTAAAAAAATCTGTAATTTTCTCCCCATAACAACCATTTATTTGAGTAAATGCTCGTTCTATGGGCATCGTGGTCGTAGACACTAAAACTAACGATTGTTCAATCCACATTAAATTGAACACACTTGTTTACATTCGTAAAACCTCGAAATTTATATAAAACACATTATTAAACAAATAAAATTTGATTCATGATGTAGGAAGAAAATAAAGTCTATGTTTAAATTAGGTAGGCCTTAATAGACGTCGACTATGTATGTAAGAGAAACTAAATTAAAAATATTTGAAGCGCAGTACCTTAATCTAAATCTTGAGGAACTTTGTTACAAAAACATTACCAAAAATGAAACATTTGACTTTGGAATGACCAATTTATCGCGACCTCTGGTTTCCATGCCAATAATATCGCGTTTCTTTATAAACAGATCTATATTTTTCCTCTTATACATAATAATTTCAAAGATGTATAACGATAGCAAGGTGAGTACATCAGTGTCTTTAAAACGATCACTTAGTGATTCTCGTGCATTCATACTCTACGTGTCGCTTTTTTTTTGTAAAATAATAATGGAGTCAATATGCGCCGCTGATCTTTACTAATCAAAACTCAAGTGCAATAAAAATAATTTTATAAATACGGTACACATTCCGATGTACATAATGAAATTTTTACAGTTATTGAAGTCGGTGCCAAATCAATTGGCAACAACAGAAAGTTTACTAGTTTGGTAGGCTTCCCACCGACTTCAATAACAGTTAAATTTAATTATATGGGTATTTGTATCGTATCTATAAAGTTATTTTTGTATTTAAGTTTTGATTAATAAAGGATAGTTATTTCATACTTTTCAGTGTTCTTTTATGAAGTCGGTTTAATGTTTTTATGATTTTTTTTATTTCTCCCTTTTGAATGACCTTGGTATAAATAAATATCTAGGGCAGGTCTACAATTAATTTATTTTCTAATTCTGGAGCGCAATGTATTAACTTCCATTCTATTGAAGAGCACAAACCGTGCAGTGCTGTGTGCTTCTGTTTTGAGTTCAAAATTGTTTTTAAGCTGTGTCTTAAGTTCATATTTATGTAGCTCATGTAACGTGAACCTACTTATTTCTATTTTTTGTTACTTACAATTTCACATTGAACCCTAGTACAAATATGTTGATAGACAATATTTATTATCTTATAACCTACCACCTTTCCCTATCGCCTCCTGAATTTATTTAAAATACGGCACAGTGGCCATTTCACTAAATAATAACAAGCTCCCGTGTTCGACGCGACTACGAATCACTCCTGAATTCCAAACTGAAATGCAGTATTTGCTGCTCGTAGTCGCGGTGCTGCTTTGTCTTGAGTATGCAGCCGTGCAATGCTCTCGAGAGAACATAATCATTAACTTAGCTACGGCTGAATGCGAACAAAATGTCACTTCAGACTATCACATGGCAGAGTTTAGTTTTGCAAAAGAACTGTACAAGCGCGTCGCAGCACACACCGACGACCACTTCGTGTTCTCAGCGCTGTCCACGTGGCTGACGCTGGCTGCGTTGTGCGAAGGCGGTGAAGGCGCGGCAGTCGGTGAGCTGCGGCGAGTGTTGGGGGAGCCCGAAGAGGAGTGCCTGCGGCGGCGATACCAGCAGCTCGCCGCTGAAGCCTCCGCGGCCTCCGCACTTGCTGCGTCCGCCAGCCGCGGTATCGTCCAGAGGAGGCGCTATTTGGTATTAGACGAGAACCTCGCGCTAAACAACAGCTGGGCAGATGGGGCGCGCCAAGCCGGCCTCCTTAAGGTCACGACTTCCAAGCTTCGAGATGCCGACGCACAAGCTGCCGCAGCGTTCAATGAACGATTCGGAATCAAATTACCGACAAACTTCAACGGAAAGTCCATCATAGTAGACACTCTAGATTACGAGAGATCGTGGGCGGAAGAATTTCCGGAGTCCTTTGTCGAACACGATGCACCCTTCTTCGACGACAATGGTACTCAGATCGGCACCGTTGATTTGTTCCGAACGAGGAGTAAAATAAGAGTGGCTTATCTACCTCAACTTAATTCTAAAGTTCTCGAATTGCCGCTTGAGAAGGACGACCACTATCGCTTCTTCATCTTGATTCCTCTCGGAAAAAGCACTATTACAAATGCTATATACACATTCACGAACTCTCTCGCGACAGACATTCGTGACAATCTTCGTGAAAGCTCGATCCCCCTTGATATAGCAATTCCACGCATCACACTCACTACAAATATGAAGAATATGAGAGAAATTTTAGAGGAAATCGGCGTGAGGAGTTTGTGGACCGACGAGGCGGCCACGAAATACGTGAGCACACCTCCAGCAGCGCCGACAGCGCTGCTGCAGCGAGTAACCTTGACCTTAGGCGTCGGCGGCGAGCCCGACCCGGCCCCAGCTCAGACTTCGACGCCGGCCGAACAGGACACCGGTTTGCCGCCCGCTGTCGGCCGCGACTTCATCATCAACAGACCTTTCAACTTCGGAATGTTTGACACTAAAACTTACTCGAGTATCTTTGCTGGCTCCTTCGTCAAACCCCCGCCTCGTAATTAATTTAATGCATAATATTATCATTACAAAAGTGATTTAGATGCGTTGATGTAAAACAAACACCACTAATGTCATATACTGTCTTTATTAAATACAAGACGTGTTTCTTTTATGCTACATTATTTTTGTTTACTTTCCTTCACTAATTTTATGTCAAAAGCATTCGCATAGGCGTAAGTGTTGAGGCCAATTGTGGCAATAGAGGAGCAAAAGAAGTATGTAAAGACCGCTCATTGGCATTCCATCCTCTCTGATCACCCCATTATTGATATAGCGTGAGTGATGTATGTATTTTATTGTTTTATACCAAAAGCTTTCACAGAAATGAAGCGTGAGTTTAACGCGTCCAAACGATTTACTTATTTAATGACCGTAATTTGTTTGTTGAACATACATCGATGCAGCGCTTTCTCAGAGAAATGTAAGACCTTTAGTCTTTAGTTACTGTTGCGCGAATTAAGAACACTCACTCGTATATTCACTTTTACATTTTATTTCTCAATAATTAATAACAAATTATAAACTATAACACGTTGTCACAAATAGCCGACGACGAACAATCAACAGCTAAACCGCAGAATGATGTAGAATGATCCATATCTTAGCTCGCATCGGCTTATATAGACTTCCTGACGTCACTTCTCCCACGCCTTTGCGACAGCAGACGTGGCAGGCAAGATGTGATGTCAGCCAGGCAGACCTGCTGACAGTGACGTCATCTTGCTCCGTTACATTACATTTATGTTTTTATAACGTCTTTCAATATTTCATTTGCTTATTACTTATTTATTAAATTTTATATAAATTTATTATCTTCGTTAAATTAGCTTGTACTGATTTGATTATGTTAGAGGTGAGAGTCATATCAAATAACCCTCTCTTACGAATATGTCACCTTAAATTGTATCTTAATTAGTAAACATAGGTTCCGTTCCATTGGGAACGACAGAACTAGCAGTGTCCTTTATGGAACACGATACATCCTTTTACAACGGTGATGGCATTCAGATGGGCACCATCGATCTTCTCCGCATGAGAAGAAAGATGAAAGTAACTTATCTGCCTCTTCTATATCTCGAATTGTTCTCGAATTGCCGTTGGACGAAATGGCCGTCATTGTTTCGTAATAATGTTCGCAATCTACGCAAATACTAATACCATTAGGAATGCTATACTAACATTTTCGAACACTTGCGAGAAACATCTGGGACAATCTTCATACAGCCGCAACGAGCGCGTATCTCTGCCGCGATTTTATTTTCAACGAACCCTTAAGTTTCTCACCGCTCGACGGTATCACGTACTAGTTCAATATCCCTGCAGACCCTTTACCAAAGTTAACTTTGTATGGGAAATGCTAATCCATAGTTTTGATAAAATTTGGTACGATGATAGACTTTTTTAATCAAAAAGACGTAGGCTACTTTTTATCAAAAATCTACCCCTAAAGGGGTGAAAAGGGAAATGAAACTTTGTACAGAAAATGCTTAACCGCTGGACTGATTATGATATGGCATGGAGATAGTTTGAGACCTGGGAACAGACATAGGCTACTTTTTTATCAAAAAGCTAACCCTAAGGAAGTGAAAAGGGTGATGAACTTTAAATGGGAAATGCTAAACCGCTGAACCAATTGTGATGAAATTTGGTACAGATATAGTATGTGCCCGGAAGCAGACGTAGGCTAGACGTATACTTTTTTCAAAAACAATTTTTATTCACATATATCCGCGAAAGCCACGAAAAATATTTCCGCACAGACGAAGTCGCGGGTACAGCTAGTACATGCATATTTTCAAATTCAAATTAAAATAATTTATTTGCATAAATATGTGATTGTTACATGATATTTATTTTTGTACACACATTCACCATTTCTGGCATGCAAAATTATTCATAATGGGTATATTATCATAAAGAAAAAAAACACACATATATAAGTCAATTTAAGAATTCAAGTACTCCTGGACAGAATAAAAACATTTATCAATTAGCCATTTGTGTAGAGCTACTCTAAATTTGTTGTAAGTTAGATGCTTAATATTCTCCAGTAAATGATTGTATATACGAATTAGCATTATTGGACAGTTTTTATTATAGATATCGGTTTTTATGCTGGGAAGTATCAGTCTATTGGGATATCTATTATTAGGCCTACAGTTTGCCATTTTCGTTTTAAATGAGTTTGGATGACTTTTTACAAAATTACAAATCTCATAAATATACAAGCAAGGAACAGTCAGTAATTTCAGTTCTCGAAATAAAGGCTTACAAGTTGTCCAAGGATTTACATTACACATGGCTATTATGCACTGTTTTTGTGCTATTAAAAGTCTGCTCAATATAACACAGTTACCCCACAACACTATACCATAACGCAGATTCGAACCCACATATCCGTGATAGGCTTTTAACGCAGTTTGTTAACATGAAAAAAAAGTTCGAATACAGATTTTGGTTTGTGCTTATTATTTTTACATGAAAAGAAAACTCGGCGACAAACTTTGTTATACGGATGGCGGTTGGTAGCAACCGACTGCGCGGAACACTATTGCTCGAGTACAACTGGCGCTTAGCCGGTTTTGTAATATAAATGTCTAACGAAGAGAATATAAGAGTACACTGTTGCCTGTGCATATTTTCGTCCAAATCGAAAATTATAAAAGTTGTTAGTATTAACTGCATTTTTTACACTTTCCAAGGCAATTCTGTTATCTATTTATGCGTGGCCTACTGACATGGCATCGCTCCCACGTCACTGATCACCCGGAGTTGAGAATATTAGACCCAATATGGAGTTTGCAGTTGTTTTTTTTTTTAACAAGAAAAATTTAATCTTTTGACCATTTAGGTCTTACTCGTTCGCATTAACAAAACAAGGTAGCAGTCATATTGAGTCTCAATCGACATGGAGAACAATAACTTATAATATTTATAGAGGCATGTAATTACTGAAAAGATAAATTAACTTTTAACTTCTGTTATCTAGAAAAATAAAGCATTCCTTGTTTAACCTAAATGTTTACAAACAACATTCACTGTAACAGACGGACATGGACAACGTAGACCAGTTGAGCTTTCTTAAATCACGTTTGAAGCATTGACCGTAAGCCTTTCAGCAGGAATAAATTTGTCATAAATGTAGTATCTTTGAGTATTGAGTAATATTAATGTAAAAATAACAAACTACGAATCAACTAGACCTCCTTTAGTAATATTATTGTTAATAATGCGTTTGTAAATAGAACTTTCTACAACATTCTAGAACACGCACACGGCTTCGATGACATATGTACCGTTGGTCTAGATTATCTATACTTAGAAGTGGATGTAAAGATATGTTCGATAAACATATCGATAGACTCTAAATATGTAGCCTTTGTTTTTAGATAGAATAAGCTCTAAATTAATGAAATATTAGGTCTCCAGTTCATAAACTTATTAGTACGAACGAATAATAATAAAACTATTGTTGACATAAACGTCATTCACTTAGAAAGAATTAATGAATTTTATCGACTCGCTAGGTAGGTGTAATTTTAGATAGGGTTTGTCGACCACTGTCTCTTCACTAGTTGTTCCAGGAGTAGGAGCATAGGTGACCTTCGTCGTGGGGTATAAAAAGCGTCTCGTATCCGACAGCTTCCTTTTTCTTTTCTCTCTGCTGCGGGACAAGCTGCCTCATCAGTCTCATGAAGAAACTAAAGTTAGGCCACATGTCGCCTAGGATAGTCTTAGCTGTATTTGTTTGGAAGTAGCAACCCCAATTAGAATAAATGAGTTAGTTAAGTTAATAATATGTTAAAGTAGTTGAGGTAATCTCATGGTGGATCCCATGGTGAGTATTATAGCTGTAGATAAGGGCAGGCAATGATGATAGGACTATGGAATAGGATCCTAATGTCTACATGTGCTTGTTACAGAGTTCAAAGGACACCTAAAGAAACCAGGTGGACCTCCTGTCCCTATATGTAATGAATACTTTGGAATAGTAGTAAAATCTATTCAACATTCATCTAAACTTCAGTATGAACTAATCAAAGTAGTACTTAGAATGGTTTGGTACACTACTCTGACTATCAAGAAGTCTAAGTCTTCTTCACTTGGGTGCTATATCGCGTGGCCAGGTAGCAGTTCCTGTTAAAGGGGAATCTTTGAGGACCGGGGCATGTGGGTGCTGTGATGCTAATAGATGTTCGACAAAGGGGAAGACTGAGGAGTAGGTGCAGTTGGTGGATGACCAACTCCTTCTTTAGATTGATCAGTGATAAAACTGATAACACTCTGCTTGTAACTAATAAATGATTCTCTGTTAGATATTAGCTCCACATAAAGATATTGTGTATCTAATATATATTTTTCTCTGTAAAATGAAATACTGATTAATAAGGTATAAAATGTACTTGGGTTTATGTATCTGTAACACTAAGAATTTAAATGCAGTACATAAACAAGGTAATGGTGTCTAAGTCTTTATAACTAGATACACTTCTCTTTAATTTAAGATAACATAAATAAATTATGTTGTTGTAACTATAACAAGTAATATCTGAGCTCAATACTTGTAAAACTTTAATACTAATCAATAATTCTGTAAAATAATTAATATCTAAGTGCTGTTAGATAATAGATGTTCTTATTTAATATATATAATAATAGTAAACAAGATAATGCATAAATAGCATTTAATCCTTTTAAATTGTTACTAACTTTTATAATAAATACATAGTGAGCTGATTGAATCCACCATAGAGATTAAGTTATAGCAAATAAATGTTGTTTCTTCGTGTGATGTTTTTCTGGTGTCTAATTAATTAACTTTCTATAAATATCCCATTAGATGTCGATTGTAGAGGTGTACTAGGCGCCCTTAAACAAATTAGGTACACCACTCTCCAGGTGACAGTAATAATAACATCATCAATTACTCAACCCACACCTCACTCTGCCAGCCTGAGCAAGCCATGTTGCAACAAGAACTACTCGTCGAACTCATTGTAATAAGTGTTCACTTTTAGGACTCCTAATTCTTAACTTAGTATATAAATTCCAAGTTGATACTATTTATTCCGTTTTGCAATACTATAACTTGGCGCGTCAGAGCGGTGGCAAGTATGCGACTGGCAGACCGCGCATTTGATTTGCGGTCATTCAACGTTAATGAAATGTTGATATCTGACTGTTGCCAGATCGCTACAATTATTTTATCAATTAATTTTTTCAAGACATTACTCAATTAACGGAAAAAAAATTTAAACTTGTCATTGAACTCACACTGATTGGAAAAGCATACTACAAAATTAGCGATTTCATTGAAGACACAACAATAGACTGGAAATGATCCTCTCTGCACATGCATTTACTGGCTTTATGGATATTGTATTTTTATATAACTATTTTAGAATATTGTTGAAAAAATGATACCTGACTGAGTTTCTTGTCGGTTCTTCTCAGTGTCCAGATTTTCTTTTCCAACCGAACTGAAGTAGATTTGACGTTCAAAAATACCTTGCATTTGGGTTTACTTGAATAAATTGATTTGACTTTGACAAATTATTTATCGGTTCTTACTGAGAATTACTTTTCCGTAACAAATAGAATAGCAAAGACAAGTGTCGAAAGTCGAGGTCACTTTTTCAGGCTTCAATCTGCAATTCACAGTGTAAACTCCATATTGCTTGTCATATTCCTCCACATCCTCCACTCTACTCTCCTGCCGAGGTATAGCCACTGCCAACACTGCGCTAATGAGCGTTATGGCTGTACATTACGTGTTCGCTGTCAATAATAATGAAACAAATGCTTCAAAACATCATAAATATAAACCATGATTACTGCAAAAATTCATAGCTCTTTTATATGTAATAACAATAATCATAATTTTATTTCTAAGCTATAAGCCCATATAGTGTTAGTAGATAACAACCACTTATATAACTATTATTAGTACTTATCTATTAAATTAAATCAAACAGTAATTGCAGGCCGTAGCCAACCAACGCAATCAGAGCTTCAACAGTGGACAATGCCACCTATCCAAACCACCGCCCTCCTAATGAATTTAATATACGACGCGACAAACTGTCTTTGTACAAATATTTGAATGTCTGTTATAAAAATGTTTACCTGTATTTATTTTATTTTATTTTCCTACTTCCCCCATCATGGTCTAGCCAGGGACTTTGCTATTCTTAATTTCTTTTTCTTTCTTACTTTTTTCACCCTCTCCTATACTTCTCCTTTCATCCCATTTTTTCCACTATCTATTCTATCTTATGCTAATCCTATTCTAATTGGTTCATTCCTTGAATTTTCCTACTTTACTTCCATTTTCATCACCTGTATACATTTTCCTTATCTATTACAATATTACCTACCTATTACATTTAGGTACACATATATTATTTTAGATATATAAATTTTACCTATTACATTTAGGTACACATATATTATTTTAGATATATAAGTTTTACCTATTACATTTAGGTACACATATATTATTTTAGATATATAAGATTTACCTATTACATTTAGGTACACATATATTATTTTAGATATATAAGTTTTACCTATTACATTTAGGTACACATATATTATTTTAGATATATAAGTGTATACATTGCTTCACTCCTTATACTAAACTTACGACACTAGGTTACATTTATTCTTACAACTGTATGTCCTGGGTCGCTTACATCTAATTATACTTATTCTAGTATCACAGTTTAGCCATTCACATTAGTATCATAGTTGTGATCTATTATTTATCACTCATATGTTTCTCCATATCTACGACACGTAATCATCACTCTACTGTCCCTTTTTCTTGTTTCTGTTTATTACTATTGTAGTCACTTTCTTATAATATTTTAAAAGCAAAGTTCTTTCCTTTTTATGTGTTTAATACAATATTAAATTATACAAGGTTATCTCAAAAGGATCGGTAAATGCGCTAGGGTTAAAAGTACCCATGATAACGGAAACCTGACGTTCTACAACTTCGTCAAAAGTCAATAGTTCTAGTCTAAAACCTCGAAAGTTTAACAAGAAATAAAGGTGAGGCAACCCTAATATCAGCGTTTTGCCGTCGCTCGTCAACATCTATACTAATATTACAAATGCGAAAGTCTGGTACGTTATAGTTTAATTCAAGGAGACGGACATAGGCTACTTTTTTCAAAAATCTACCCCTAAAGGGGTGAAAAAAGGGATGAAACTTTATATGGGAAATACTAAACCGCTGAACCGATTATAACAAAATTTTGAAAAGAGATAAACCTTTTCTATTAAAAAAACATAGACTTCTTTTTTTATCAAAAATCTACCTATAAAGTAGTGAAAAGGGGGATGAAACTTTATAGGGGAAATGCTAAACCGCTGAACCGATTATGATGAAATTTGGTACAGAGATAGTATGTGCCCGAAAAAAACGTAGGCAACTTTGTTTTTTTTTAAATGACATGTTTTCTGTATATGTGACGTCATTATAAATCCAATATGGCGGATGTTCCATGTTAGGAAATAACTTTTTTCTTCAATACCAACAATATGGGTATCAAATGAAAAGAAATACGCAGGGGAAGGTTTCTGTATATGTAACGTCATCATAAATCCAATATGGCGGATGTTCCATAATAGAAAATAACTTTTTCAAGACCTCCAACAATATGGGTATCAAATAAAATGGAATACGGGCAGGGGAAGGTTTTTCATATGTGACATCATCATAAATCTAATATGGCGGATGTTCCACAATATACATTACTATTTTGTTTAACATCAACAATATGGGTATCAAATGAAATGGAATATGCAGGGGAAGGTTTTTGTATATGTGACGTCATCATAAATCCAATATGACGGATGTTCCATAAAAAGAAATAACTTTTTTGTTCAACACCAACAATATGGGTATCAAATGAAGTGAAATATGCAGGCAAAGGTTTCTGTATATGTGGCTTCATCATAAATCCAATATGGCGGATGTTCCATAATAGAAAATAACTTTTTCAAGACCTCCAACAATATGGGTATCAAATAAAAAGGAATACGAGCAGGGGAAGGTTTTTTATATGTGACATCATCATAAATCTAATATGGCGGATGTTCCACAATAGAAATTACTCTTTTGTTTAACATCAACAATATGGGTATCAAATGAAATGGAATATGCAGGGGAAGGTTTTTGTATATGTGACGTCATCATAAATCCAATATGACGGATGTTCCATAAAAAGAAATAACTTTTTTGTTCAACACCAACAATATTGTTACAATTGGATCTTATGCGTAGGGAATAAGGTCGATTTTTGATGGAACTCGAAACATAACTTTTAGTGCTTATATCTCGAGACCTAGGCTTTATCGAGTTATGACCTAAAAACGCATTGCTAGGTTTAAGGCCTACTATCGAATGGTATAAGTCAAATTAAGAAAGAAGAACCAAGTTGCACCTCGAATATTCCCGAGTGATAACGTGTCATGTACCTATGACTCATGCAAACAGGCGGCGTCGAGAACAATGTCGAATTACCGTTAGCGAGCGTAATTCCCTAGAAAGTTCCACCCTCTTTTTAGCCGACTATAAATAGAGCTCCGTGTCCGCCGCCAGTGAGTGTTTTTCAAGTATCGTTCGAAGCGACATATCGAGGCGACATCAAGGCGAATTACGTAGACTACTACGACGACTACTGCGATGACCTTGGATAGAAGAACTCTGCGATTTGGGAACGTTGTTATTGAGTGAAGCGTGTACCTTCGGTGACTACTACGCGAGTACCTACCTACTTCGAGGGCGACTACGAAGATTAGGAACCGCCGTAATTAAGTTGGCGTGTTCTTGACATCTACTTGTACGAAGAAAAATAAACTCTTTGCACCCCTTAACCGGTATCTTATTACCCTCAGCTCGTAACAATATGGATATTACATGAAATGGGATACACAGGAGAAGGTTTCTGCATATGTGACGTCATCATAAATCGAATATGGCGGATGCTCCGTAATAGGAAATAACTTTATAGTTTAACACCAACAATATGAGTATCAAATGAAATGGAATACATTTCTGGAAGGTTTCTGTACATGTGACGCCATCATAAATCCAATATGGCGGATGTTCCATAATAGCAAATAACTTTTTTTTTCAACACCAACAATTTGACTATCAAATGCAATGGGATACACAGCAGAAGGTTTGTGTATATGTGACATCATCATAAATTAAATATGCAGGTTGCTCCGCGGTAGGAAATAACTTTTTTCAGTACCTCCAACAAAATGGGTGACTCGTATAGCCTCAGTAGCCCAGAGAAGATACGGTAAAATTTTCCACGCGGACGAAGTCGCGGGTACAGCTAGTTTGGAATATAAGGCATAATCACAGGGTTGTAGATTTTTTTCCACTAAACGAATGTTTTTTTTTGTATGGAAAACAAAATAAACATATCCTCTAATTATTACATCTGCAATATAATAGTCAACAGTGACACGTTGGGACCGCGGCGGGTTTATACCCCCTTTTACAATAACCTTGTATGGACTATAGACATTATCTCTTCTCTAAAAACAGTGAAAAATTGAATTGCGATGACCTTGATGGCGCAGTTGTTTAGATGTTGCACCCAAGCATGGAAGGTTCCGGGTTCGATTCCCGGTCGGGTCGATTTTGGAAACAAACTTTTCTAGATTGTCTCAGGTAGGGGTGCACTGGGAGACGCCCCTAGCAGTTGTCGACTGATTCTCATAGCACAGGGAGTACCCCAGTTTGAGACCAGGTGATTAGTGTGTATTGTCTGGCGTATTTATTAAAAAAATTGTATATATTAAAATTATGACGTACTTATGTAAGGTATGTAAGGACCGCGACGCTTGGCGCTCCGTCCTCTTTGACTACCCCGTTAGGGATACAGCGTGAAGATATGTATGTAGGTATGTATGTATGACGTACTTAACACACATAAAAAAAAATGCAACCGCATTGAGAAACTCCTCCTTTTTTGAAGTCGGTTAATTAATTGAAATCCAATTTCACTTATGTCAATGTCATGTATATAAATACTTTTTAAGTTATATGGTTGTCGTACATACAAGGTATGTATGTAAGGATAATATCCTTACATGTAAACGCTATGTAATAGCTCATACCTCCAATTCGATTTAAACACATAAAAACACAATGTCTGAGCTGGCGCTGCGACGACAGCTACAGACAGGCTTAAATAGAACATTATCAAGCGTAATTTGTGGCAAGTCTTTTGTGAAATCGTCTGAGTGTCAGGAAGGAAAGTCGCGATTAGATCAAGACAGGCGGTGCTCGCAGCCGCGCGCCGGAAGGAAGGAACTCGACAAATTAGGGCTCTCACAGAGCGCGCCCGCCGGCCCCCGCCGCACCGCCGCACCGCCCCACGCGCTTCTTCGGCCCCCGCGGTAATTGTTTGCGCCCATTAGCGAGCCAGTTCAAAGCGTCGCGTCGCTACAATGAGTACAATGTCCGCTGCGATATCGCACCCGCTGCCGACCTGTGTGACGGGCGGCCTCTGTGCGTACACACAAGCATGGACAGATGTCTGAGAGAAATACCGAACCAAAGAATCAAATTATTACATTGGTATAGATACGTATAAATTTTGAAACATCACTGAGTTCGTTTCACATAATGAATGTGGGACTAATACGGTACAATTTTAATCTTTCATATGTATGTCATCTTTCAATTGTAGCAAAAGCCAATGAAAATTGAGGCTAATTTACGAACAACGAATAGCCAGAATGTTAGCTGACGTAAATGTTAAAAACACTAGCACACTTCGACAAAATTGTGTGAACGTCGTGATGAAATTTGAAGAAGCGAAAAAAGTAATCTACCACAGTAGGATATACATATATACATAATATGTAAATATTGAGAGTTACCCAAAGTTCGTTTTGAGTGATGTAAACCTCAGATTAAACGTATTGTTATTTGGTCTGAGGTATACCCTAGGTATACACAAATCACGTCACAAAAACAAGTGAGGGTTTTTAGTAGAATTGAAAACCCCTCAAACTGTCAAGCATTAACGACTTAGAGGCCCTTTTTGAACTGTATAACTGAGATAAAGTAGTTTAAAATGCCCTCTATAAAGGTTAAAATTAATGTTGCAATAAGATAGTTAACAGCTAAGCGAAAAAAAACACCTAACATTTAGTAATGTTTAGTACCTACATAATCATAACGAAAAGCGTAATGTACGCATAAACGCGTATTGAATCAAAGCAGCTATGAATCACTCCGCGCGCCCGACTCGTCAATAATCATAATATACGTAATTATGCTGTAATTGTTTTCCATCGACGTCGAGTCGTTTGATTCAATGAATTGAAAAGCGGCGAGCACTCGCGACTTATCGAGACGAGACGAGGCTGGGCGGTAATGCACGATAATGTACTCTTTATACTGCCTCTTTATGCCGTCTCTCTGCATATTGTTTAAAACCGATACCTAAAACTCGTAGCTTGCTAGGAACCGTACCCGTGTCGAGAGGTTTCACATTACAGCTTACCTACTCGATACGGCGACACGCGGCGCCGGATCTTTACGAGGTCGTGCGACACAAGAGGGCACGGAGTAGCTCTGCGACTTAAATCTCTTAAAGAGACTGTTATGTAGGAATGCGAATCGATTTGGAGGAAAGCAAAAATATACTTGGACGCGCTAATGGAACAGGCCATTAACCACTCAGCTCTCTTGTTGGTTGGTTATCGAGGCATTGTTCCAAATTCCACTCCACTCCGTGCACCGATTGCTGCGTTCACCTGTGTGTGTCACACGTGCTCGATCATACAATAGCAATACACATACAGCTCACAATTGCATATTCAAGAGTCAGTTTTACTTATTCAAGTCGCGAACTAGCACGGGTGTAATGGCCGAGGCAAATACTTCGAAACGAAATGTACACGTATAATTTGATAGTGAAACTGTTAGCAACGTTAGTAACGTGTTATCGAACGAAAATATAACCACAGGACGAACTACAATGTGCAATATTAAAACGCACGTGTTCATAGTGACAGTGATCGCAGCTACCTTGTGTATGAATAACTGCCGTTCCAGTCCAAATCTTGATAGTGCAAATAAATTTCTATTTTTCGAATGTGATCGTGATGTGATGAATGAGTACCGTCATGCCATATTTGAATTTTCACAAAGACTGTACAAGAGTATATCGGCTCGTATCACCGACAACTTTGTTTTTTCCCCATACTCTGTGTGGTTGGCGCTAGCCGCGATCGCCGAAGGCACCGATGGTAATTCGCAAAAGCAACTATTAAAAAAACTCAGATTGTCTAAAACGAATTGCGTACGACAAAAGTACTACGAGATCGCCACAAGTCTCGAAACATCCGGCGACGACATCACTCTGGCTAGAAAAAGATATCTGGTAATCAAAGAAGGAATAAAATTGAATGCGAGCTGGGCTAGTGCGGTACGTAGTGCTGGTCTCTTAGATACTGCGAAAACATCTCCTGACTTCCAGGATTACCCGTTTGTAGATAAACTTTTTGACGTCCATCACAGCGTGAATCGTTCCGCCAATTTGGTCATAATCGATACTCTCAAGTACGAAGGTATGTGGACGACAGCATTTCCAAAAGACGGTATAGAGTATGACGCACCATTTTATGACGATTTTGGAACGCACATCGGTTATATAGAACTACTCCGTACGAAGAAAAAAGTTAAACTCGCGTATCTACCGGTCCTAAACGCTCAATTACTGGAACTACCGGTTGGTAGCAATGGCCGCTACCGCATGTTATTCGTCGCCAACACTGGCAAAAGTAGTATACGGCGAACCATAGACCTGCTTCCTAACAGAATTAATATTATGAATATCATGGAGGGATATCCCGAAAGCCTGCTTCCTTTGGATATAGCGATCCCCCGATTCACGTTAACTACGGAGATGTTGCATTTAAGAGGTGCGTTGGAGGATATCGGCTTCCAGAGCGTGTGGAGCGACTCATTGACGGGTCAGTATGTGGGCGATCCGGCGGCGGCGCTAGCGCTGGCGCAGCGCGTGACCGTGGCGCTGCGGCCAGACGGGCTTGTCCCGCCCCTTTCGCACACCTCGCTCCCCGCCTCTCACACGCCAGTCTCGGCCACCACTAGTACCGCGTCACTGCCACGTCTGATACAAGCGCGGCGTTTTGTCACCGACAGACCTTTCGCTTTCATGCTCGTGGACGCCCACACTCGCACGCCTTTGTTTTGTGGAGTGTACAGCGCACCCACCGCGGCCGCTTCTACCATCGCTGATACCGACGCTGATGACTGATATTCTTTGAAATGATTATACAGCTGTATTAACACAAACATTATGTAAATAATTATTAATTGAATCTGTTCAAATTCAATGCACCGAATTTATTATTGTAACCGTGACTGTATCTTAACTGACATACCTACCAATAAAAGTCTTCGAATAACGAAAAATATGAAAATTAGTTTTTGTTACTTGGCACTTTAAAAAGAGGTACGTATATTTATTTGTGTATAATAATTCACAATACGATTCAAATTCTCAACTTAACATTTAAGGGGATTACGGTCCCGTTAAACTATGAATTACAGGAGCGTGCGACGCTCATTATAGCTTATAAACAAAATATAAACGGATTAGTAAAAGAATATCCGTTTCTGCGTGTAAGTATACGATTTCAAAGTGGAACAACCATCATACTCTAGCTCAGCCATATTCAAAGTGTGTGCCGTGGAGTCCCGAGGCTTCGTAAGACTTCCGCGAAGGCTCTGCCAAAATAATACAATAAAAAATATATACAATATCATCAAAATAATAGGTACCAAAAAAACATCAACATCATTATAAAAATATCACATCAAATCGATTTCTGACCGTAATTTCACGAAATCTATAAGACCTCTTTTCGTTACATTTTTTCCGTTAACTATAAAGTTTTATATTCTCTGAATCATATAATAGCCAAAAATGAGATGAAAGATAAAAAACTACTTCATACATCCCATTTATTTACAATGACATTAATACAGCACTACAATTTGTATAAAATGTCTATTATTGTACGATTTTTATTAAACTAGGAATAAATATAAAACCAGGATTTTTTCAGATTTAGATGTTCTAAAGGGGTTCTGTCGCACAAAAAGTTTGAGAACCGCTATTCAGCTACTTCGATTTAAATAATTCTTAATAGTGTCTGTAGTCGCGATGGTTCATACGCAGTACTTTGATGAAGGCCAAGATTAAGGATCAAGGACAGGATTCTGTCACACGGCTTGATCAGACGTTGGACCGAATTTTTTGTCGGTGTGCTGACAGCGTCGAGACCAATAAAAGAAAGCCTAGATGTGTACTTTCTCTACTAAAGGGTAATTTTCCTCTCTACCAATTCATCGGAATGCCTGTCCTTCATTACAGGACAACAAGCCTCGATATCCTTGTATCAAGAAGAGCGAACTCGTAGACATCGTCTTGAACCAATTTCCGCCATTAAGACAAATTTCCGCCTGAGCAACACATTTTTTATGGAGTTAAGGTGTGGGTAAACATCGCTGTGGACCTAGCGCTGAGATAATAGGCTAGATTGCACTTTTTTCATTTAACTGCTAACTTAATTTTATTTTATATACATAATTATATATAAAATTGAAGTGTCTGTGATTTCGAAATAAAGGCTTTTTCTTAAGCTTGTATCATTTTCTGCATTTTTGTCTGTCTGTCTGCCTGT
Source organism: Zeuzera pyrina (assembly GCA_907165235.1). Lineage (NCBI taxonomy): Eukaryota > Metazoa > Arthropoda > Insecta > Lepidoptera > Cossidae > Zeuzera > Zeuzera pyrina. The sequence continues at coordinate 17,061,608 of OU015640.1, forward strand.
TTGTTTGTCCGGGCTAATTTTCGAAACGGCTGAACCGATTTTATCGATATTTTCACTGGAAGATAGAGTATTTTCCGAAGAATAATCTAGACTACTATTTATCCAGGAAGTTTTTAGGGTTTTTGCGTTAATTGAAAAACTAGAATTTAAAGGAAAATCTACAAACATAAAATTTCACTATTGCGGTTTTCACTGTTGAGTCTATTTAAGTCAGACTATCGTGATCCACCGTTTGGAAGCTGAAATCTAAAATGAGCCCTTTAGCCGAGCGGCGCTTTAACTTAACTTATAGTCTTTTATCCATTGACATACATTTAATAACAGGTAGAGACATCTATCCATAGTAGTTTAAAACAGAAACGGAATTGTGTTTCGTACGTTAACAATATTTTAAAAAATGTGATTGAATTAGATATTTTAGACTTTTTCGATTCCAAATTAAATATTTATAGAAAGGAGTTCGAATATTTTGGCATACTTTTCAGCTGCCTTTTGTTTTTTTTTTCAAAATGGCGGCGCAAGATTAGACCTATATATATATACAATATATATAGATATATACGGCGTGTAGCTGTACCCGCGACTTCGTCCGCGTGGAAAAATGTTCCTTGACCTCTTTAGGTTACTGAGGTTACCCGAGGTACTCATATTGTTGGTGTTAAAAAAAAAGTTATTCTCTATTATGGAACATCTGCCATATTAGATTTATGATGACGTCACATATACAAAAACCTGCGTATTCCATTTCATTTGATACCCATATTGTTAGGGTTTAGCATTATAAAGTTCCCCTATAAAGTTTCATCCCCTTTTTCACCCCTTTAGGGGTAGATTTTTAATAAAAAAGAAAACTATGTTTTTTTAATGGAAAAGGTGTATCTCTGTACCAAGGTACATCTTAATCGGCTCAGCGGTTAAAAATTTCCCATACGAAGTTTTATTCCCCTTTTCACCCCTATAGGGGTAGATTTTTGAAAAATAAAGTAACCTATGTTCATTCCCTGGTGTCAAACTATCTCCATGTCTAATTTTATCGGAATCGGTCCGGCGGTTTAGCCGTAAAAACCAAGCAGACAGACAGGCAGACAAACAGAGACTCGCATTTATAACATTAGTATCCCCTATAAAGTTTCATTCCCCTTTTCACTCCTTTAAGGGTAGATTTTTGGAAAAAAAACAAGTCTGTGTTTTTTAACAGAAAAGGTTTTATCTATGTATTAAATTTCGTCTTAATTGGTTCAGCGGTTTAGCATTTCCCCTATAAAGTTTCATCCCCCTTTTCACCCCTTTAGGGGTAGATTTTTGATAAAAAAAGAAAACAATTTTTTTTTAATAGAAAAGGTGTATTCTGTACCAAATTACATCTTAATCGGTTCAGCGGTTAAAAATTTCCCATACAAAGTTTCATCCCCCTTTTTACCCCTTTAGGGGTAGATTTTTGAAAAATAAAGTAGCCTATGTTCACCCCCTGGTGTCAAACTATCTCCATGCCAAATTTTATCAAAATCTGTCCGGCGGTTTAGCCGTGAAAACGGAACAGACAGACAGACAGACAGAGAGAGAGACTTTCGCATTTATAATATTAGTATGGAGTATGGATATGGATAGTATGGATATATACAGATTGAGGACCCTTTTACAAACAAAAAATCGCTTAGGTCCCTGTGTCCTAAAACGTCACGTTACAGAATTATTTGCAGGAAAATATCGATGTACCTACCTTTTTTTTTTTTTGCGTCAGGAAATGCTTCATGCATCCCGTCCTGCCATGGGGGATGGCAGAGGGGTATGTGGGACTCCACGGCTGTAAGATGCAATGCCGGGCTACCTACTAAAACTTGACGGTGTTCCTCGAGAGCCTTGATGCCGGGGCAACGGGAGTGCGTTGGCATTCTTCCGCGACCCCGGCGGCAACGGCCAGCGCTGAAACGCTGGCCTCGTCTCGTGTTTGGGCGGGCTTTGCCTGCCCAACTTCTGGAGAGGCGCGCGGGAACAACGCGCGCGCCATCTCGAGGCTATCTGAGGAGTGACTCTCTCCCGAAAGTCACTCCAAGCCTCTGTTGGCACTCCTCAGCTAAAGGCTGCGGAGCTTATGCACGCCCAAGGCGTTAAACATTTTCGCGAACGACACCAGATGTGTCCATCCGCTCTCCTTCCGAACAAGACGCAGCGACTGCAGATGTCGCCCTTCTGCCCTTTTCGGGCTTATCCCCTGTGCAGGACTTGCCCCTACTAGATGGTTGGCCGGAAACCCTCCGGCAGCGCATAGCGTGCAATGCGGCGCTGCCGTACACGTACCGGCCCTGTGTCCCTCCTGCCCGCAGCGGTAGCATTGTCCGCTGCGATTCACCTCGGACGTGCAAGACGCCCTCACGTGTCCTATTATTAGGCATTTGTAACAACGCAAAGGCCTCGGCTCGAGGATCTGAACCCCGGCCGAGACCCATCCTACTAGAAGGCGGCCACCTGCTACTTTCTTTGCTGCCTCTACCGGGCACCGAACCCATGGAGCGCCGAGGCCCGAGGGTGCACGCTAGGGTGGGTCACTTAAGTATGGAGAAAAAAAATCAGTTTCCTTTCCAGCGCAGTGATAAAACGGTGTCAAATTATAAGTGTAAATAGACGGTGAAGTTTGGTAGTAATCGGAGTTAATCTTCTGCCTCCGGTTTCATGTGGAAATTTTAAAAAAATGTGGTTAAAAAGGTCTTAAAAGTACACATCGATCAGTGTAACTTTTTCTGCCAGAAAAAGTAACACTGATTGATGTTATTTATGAATAAGTCTTAAATCAACGGTAGCTGTGTTTATTAAAAAGAAACTAACATCGCGAATAACTATTACAATAGATAAAATAAAAAATAATAATTACAGTGAAGGGCTTAATTAGTGGCAAAATCCTTTTTGCTGTCGAATTTCGGCATTGATTTTCTCGCATCGATCTGGGTTTTGATGAATCCTTCTCTTACTGTTTTATTACATAAAGTAGCAGAAGCTTCAGTCACTGCTTTGACTGCTCTTTCTACTGCTTGTGTGTAACAAGGGAGGCGTAATAAATTTAATTCTCCTTCTCCCTTTCGTTCAATAAATAATCGGAGATTTTCTTCGGTTACAGATTTTAAAATCGGTGGCTCAGTGATGTTTTCTTGCCAATTCAAAAGGTCATAATACGTCGATGCATTAAAGTTTACCTTTGGCAACTGAAACTGACGCAATCTTTTTGGTGTTGCTGATCTAGCTTTCAAAATTCGACGAGCAGCCAATTCACGAATGTGCGGCTGGGGATCTGTCAACATTGCAAGCAATAAGTTTTCTGGATGTGCGAAATAACAGTTTCTTTGAATAACTGGGTCAATAACAGCTTTGAAAGTTGTTGGTAAATATCTGGTTAGTTCGATGAGCTTAAAAAAGTGACGCGGTCCATCTTTACAGCTGGGGTGCGTTTTTATAGAAAACCATGCTGGAGCGTAAACCTTGACAATGTAGGTTGCCAGAGTGATTAGATTTGCAGAGGGAGTCTCCACTGAAACATACAGACGGAGAATCCTGTTGGCACGAGTTAGCCATCGGGCATGGGACATTTTGCCTGGTGATATGTTTGCTAAATCGCTAGGAAATGTGCCTGTTGAAACTGCTTGAACTATTCTGTACAAGTATTTTTGGTCTGTACTAATATTTTCAGCGGAAAGCTCCGGTAAGTTCGTCGGAATAGGTTGAAACTGAATTATTGGTCGTTTTTCACAGTTATCAAGTTCTTTGCCAATTGTCCCTGAAAATGTCTGTGGTCCAGACGTACTGCCATCAATGTGTTGAAACAGGTGTTTAAATGGGAGCTCATTCATATGCAATAGACAAATAATCCACTGTAAAGGTCTATCCAATCTTTTTTCCAGCATCCGTATAACTCCGCCGCATTTACCAACATTTACGTTGGTGCCATCACATCCGATTGCAATCAAACGATCCATCGATATATCCGCATTCAAGAAAAAGTTGAATATTTCATGTTCTATACACTTTGCAGTGCCTGAAGCAGGTGTAACGTAACCCAAAAATTTCGAGTCAAGTTCTTTTATCAAAGAAATATGCTCTTCAAGTATGCGTTTTTGCGACATTTTGCGACGATCCTTCTCATTGCGCTTGCTTTCCAACTTTTGGATTTGTCCAGAATAGTATTCTTCCAACTCTGCCAGACAATCCGTTGACACGGTACCTGCAGAGTCAAAGCTCGAAAGTGACTCAAGCGACCAGCTTCGCTTCCTCGACCTTGGTACCGTTGCTTTTATTGTCGGACCGAGCGAAATTTTTTCACTAGTACATGAGTAGTCAGACATGTACTCCACTTCTTCCGCATCCTTATCCAACTCTTCACTCTTCTTCTCCTCAACCTTCTTTCCACGATGAGTTTTAGGTTTGTTCATGTTCATATACGTCCCCTTTTTACGGGGGACTAGGATTCATGGAACGAACTAAAGGTCACTCCCCGGGTGACGTCCATTCCGAGGAGAAGGGTAAATACTGTAGGGGTCCCCAGGTACCTACAGGTTTTTACATGTTGACTCACGAGTTTGCTTCAAGTTTTCCTTCTCTTGGGCCGGCCAATGAAGGCAAGCCCATCGTCGGTCCGCGCAGCCACGACGTACCCCCTTAGCACCGACACGGGTGTCGTTGAAGTGACTGCGCGGGGTCCCGGGGAGGGCAGCTGGTGCCGGTCCACCCTCCACACGCCACCCAGCGACAGGGTTAGTGCCGCCGGGCGCGTTTTACCTTGACTTTGCGTCCTCCGCAGAGGACGCAAAAACCCAACAATGCGCAAACGCGCGCGACAACCATTCCCCTCTGAAAGCAGAGGGATAAGGTGACGACCACAACTCCAGTCCTCTGAAAGGACGGATTCCCCCCCCCCCTGTCCGGGCCGGGCCCTTTCGGCACTACAGCCTCATCGGCCCCGACCCGGTACTGAGGGCGCCGCCGAAGCACCACCCTCAGGAGTGTTTATCGACTCTCCAGTCTAAATCCGCAGTGTTCAGTGGAAACAGGGTCACCTCGAGAAGGATGTAGACATGAAGTCTACGCACTGCGGTCTTGGGATGGCAGGCTAAAGGCTCCACTTAATGGGAGCTATAAGCGCCTGGTGGTCCACCCCCTGTGGTGGGTCACCACTCGGCCCCTCGATGTAGGTACCTACCTACGAGAACTTCAATGAGACCCCTGTCCAACCACCAGCCTTCTTGGATATTATCCGATGGTGATGATGAAGATTAACGAAACTGTATTTTAATGTTTTATATAAGTTGGAAAAGCAAACTTCCCAAATTTCTCGGGCGGTGTACTCAATGTAATAAAGTAATAAACATCTTTGTCGAGTACGAAAAAATGGACTGTATTGGTACTAGTAATTTATCGCGAATGCACTTGCAAGACACTTCCAAAAAGGGATGTGTTTCTATGCAGCCGTAGGAGCTGGAGATAGTTGATACAGCTGACAAAGGGAAGGAAAAAACATGCACACTTACTTGCCTCTCTTTGCAGTCCTTTGTTTTGCGATTTAGTCCAAGCTTCTAGAAAACGTCACAAACACACGGAATAACACAATCCCTTGGTAAAGCAAGCACACTCGGTTTTTAAATATGCGAAATATAAATATGCGAGATTTATACGATGAAAATAATTTAATTGCGTTTATTATGGCAGGTCACAAGCACACGGCATTTGCATTCGCGAGATGAACGAAGAGTGCATGTGGGAAAGGGATGGTTGCGGTTAGAAAAAAGTACCCACAAGTGCGAAGTTTGTTGTCAATTATTGAAATGACATAACGATACCAAACATAAGTAATACTTTAATATGTATATAAACTGTAAATAGGTAACTGTGTTAGATTGTATTTGCACAACCATCAGCTGTATATATTTTATACATAAGAATAATAATCTACAGTTTTGGTGAAGTAGTAGTTTTCGTGCTTCCCTATGAGGCATCTCGTAACAATAACAATAAATGATGAGTTTGTAATATTGATGATTATTATTTAAAACATTTTAGTCATATTTCAAAGACGAGAACGACTAATCAGTGTTGAAGATACTTACAGAGGATACTTGCGAACTTTCTAAACATGGTAAAACTGTAGGTAATACAGTACATTAAATTCAGTTTCAGTAGATAACTGTATTAAAGACGCAATGTCACACACACACACTGTCCACTTTTGTTAGTTTCCTTATGGGCGCAGGATGGTGCTAGATTGTTAGTTTCCTTATAGGCGCAGGATGGTGCTAGTTTGTTAGTTTCCTTATATGCGCAGGATGGTACTAGTTCGTAAGTTTCCTTATGGGCGCAGGATATTGCTAGTTTGTTAGTTTCCTTATAGGCGCAGGATGGTGCTAGTTTGTTAGTTTCCTTATGGGCGCAGGATGGTGCTAGTTTGTTAGTTTCCTTATGGGCGCAGGATGGAGCTAGTTTGTTAGTTTCCTTATGGGCGCAAGATGGTGCTAGTTTGTTAGTTTCCTTATGGGCGCAGGATGGTGCTAGTTTGTTAGTTTCCTTATGGGTGCAGGATGGTGCTAGTTTGTTAGTTACTTTATGGACGCAGGATGGTGCTAGTTTGTTAGTTTCCTTATGGGCGCAGAATGGTGCTAGTTTGTTAGTTTCCTTATGGGCGCAGGATGGTGCTAGTTTGTTAGTTTCCTTAAGGGCGCAGGATGGTGCTAGTTTGTTAGTTTCCTTATGGGCGCAGGATGGTGTTAGTTTGTTAGTTTCCTTATAGGCGGAGGATGGTGCCAGTTTGTTAGTTTCCTTATGGGCGCAGGATGGTGCTAGTTTGTTAGTTTCCTTAAGGGCGCAGGATGGTGCTAGTTTGTTAGTTTCCTTATGGGCGCAGGATGGTGCTAGTTTGTTAGTTTCCTTATAGGCGGAGGATGGTGCCAGTTTGTTAGTTTCCTTATGGGCGCAGGATGGTGCTAGTTTGTTAGTTTCCTTATGGGCGCAGGATGGTGCTAGTTTGTTAGTTTCCTTATGGACGCAGGATGGTGCTAGTTTGTTAGTTTCCTTATGGGCGCAGGATGGTGCTAGTTTGTTAGTTTCCTTATGGGAGCAGGATGGTGCTAGTTTGTTAGTTTCCTTATGGGCGCAGGATGGTGCTAGTTTGTTTAATATAATTGTATAATATTAAAATAAAAATAGTTAAAATCACTAAACTTATGAGAAAACAAAATAAAAACTACGAACGGTAACACCGTTTTTAAAACATGAAATATGAATTTCAAAATTTAAGTGTAATTTAAAACTGTAGTAATTTTACTCATTTATTTACTACCGATCGTTTTGAAAAACAAGACACTAATGAAGCACATTCAGGATGCACTCCGTCGTCAAGCGAGTCGCTCCCCGCCCGTGTACAGGAAGTGAGTGACGTCACAAGTCAGCTGATGTTCGGCGAGAAGAGGGAGTATTAGACACTACACGACCCGGATACGAAAAACAGGTACGCTTCTCTCCAAATATTTTAGGCTTCAAATAACGGTTCAAAGCTTAGTAGCAGCGTTTTACCTACCATTAAAACGCTTATTAAGCGATAACCTTATTTGAAGCCTATTTTAGGCTTCAAATAACGGTCCAAAGCTTAATTATTTATTTTTTATATTACCTAAAAAAACTCAAAAGTATTAAATAACGGTAATACTCAATCTTCATTTCTCTCCCATAATCTTTCTTGAAATCATGTATTCTCATACGCTCTTCTCTCTACAACACACACACGCGCGCACATATACATGCGCTTACGTGCGTGCACACGTTCACTAATACATTGCAATTAACACTTATCCTGAGTACTCTTATACTGTGTGTAGTTCAATATTGTGGTAAATTAGAGTGATAATTCATCCAAAATTGCACAGCATAGGGTAAGTAGGTATAGTAAGTATTGATCGCAATGTGTCAGTGTGCGTGTGTACGTGCGTGTACGCGCGTGTACTTCGGTGAATATGCGCTTTTATGGGAGGAAAGGCGCGTGTGTTTGGTGGGCATAGCGTGTAGATAAAAAAGTGTATGATAATGTATATTGATAAGTGGGTGAGTATGGTGTAGAGAGAGGAACCTGACAAATATCAAAACATAAGAAATCATTTGCGTAAAAATTATTGTCAACATAATACTTGTTTCGTAACTTTTCAACAGCATTACGTAAATACCAGCGGCGGTACCTCCATACAAGCCCAAAAGCCCGGCTTGCCTCACTGAAGTGCTCAGTCAAGAACACAGACTATTAATGTGTCAAGAATGAGTAATAAATATCAACTTCAAATTATATCAAACATAAGTACATACATACATACATGCATACATATCTTCACGCTGTATACCTAACGGGGTAGTCAGAGAGGACGGAAAGCCAAGAGTCGCGGTTCCTACATACCTCTTTTGCTTCCTCAAATCTCATCATTCTCCTTACACATTTTCGCCTAGGTATGCGAGTGCTTTTGACATTTCCGTCTGCTAACACTATGGCTTTTTATTTATTTATTATATCAGTTTAAAAAACTCTCAGTTCAGTCAGCAGTTCAGTAGTTTTGGATTCTAAAACTGATCCCCAGAAATCCACTTGAGGAAAGAAGTTAGCAGCTGCCCAGATCCGGATTACTCTTGCCGCCATCATCGAGGAAAGAACCCAACCGAGTAGAAGGTTGGCGATGGCACCAGCGATCAGAACGGGAGTAACAGATCCAAGCGATGAAATAGTAAGACAGTAAGATAAATACAAGCGAATATATAATATGTAACGTCGTTCTCAACTTACCCAAGCCGGGGAACGAAAGCAAAACAAAAAGATATAATTCGTTGTTTTTATTATTATTCAATGATTACTGTGTTTATTAAATGTTATTTTAAAATGTAAAGACTCCAGATCAGCATAGACGTGGTCCATGCAGTTCTTTATACGAAAAATTGACATTTGTCAACAAATATCGTTCGTCCTGTCAGCCAGCCAATACTCCAAAAATCAAAGATACTTTTTGGATGTTGTTAGCAGTTTCAAAAAAAAATGTAATTTTGTTTTTAAATAAGTTTACAGTTACAATTGAAAATTAATGCGGGGAGTGATCTCTTTCCTCTCTTCTTGTCCACCGGTTGTGCCAAAGTCATGTTTAATTAGTAATCCACAATATTTTAGCCTTCCCTTTACTTTTACAAAAACAATGAAGAACATGACAATGAGATGAACATCCTCATTTTTGCCTTTTTTTTGCCATTTAATTGACGACATTAACTTAGGTTAATTACCCACAATTTGCAAAAATTGCAATTTTTCTTAATTTTTACAAAATAAAGGATAAGTAACTAACTAACTAACTTAAACATAGGAATTAAAGTAGGAAGCCGGTCTGGAATATTAATTGGATGACTTTTTATAGTTATAAATGTACTCGATCCCTGGACTCTTTTGCTGTATGTATGTCGGGCTTGCCCTGTCCTCACAAGCCCTAGGCACGCCACTGGTAAATACCATTCATAATCCCGGAATTTGGTGTATGGCATTCACGCGAAATAAGCAACACTACTTATTTATTTTTTGTGACGAATGAAATGAGTGACAATTAATATTCAACATTGTACTATAGGGGTATCGTAACCTTCGAAAGATTTTTTCTTAGCTCTCTGGACTCGTTTTATCTGAATTGAAGATAAATATTGCCTATATAAAATAAATACGGTTCGAAAAATAGAATAAAAAAACTTAACTGAAATTTAATTACAATTTTGTGAAGGTTTTTTTACGCCTACCAGACGAACCAACAGTAGCACACCTTGTATTGTAATTGAAGACGCTCAACATCATGTATGACATCGATCATAATAGGTAACATCCCATCATAGGTATTAATTGTTCCCTGTGCAGTCTTTTTAATAATCTTTGAACTTGTCAAAGCACTACTGAGAGTATCTGCTAGATAGCATTGACATCGGTAAAAGTCTATGCGGCCTCTGGTTCGTCGATGTCATGCAGGCATTACCTTTAAGTCTACTATCAAGTGAACTAAATGTAATTTTGAAAGTTTCCGCCATTCTCATTTTACAAACCCTATTCGATTACTGACTTGCAATGGCGTTCATTTCATAGAGACAAATAGACACTGTCCACCCTAGCAATTTGCTAATTAAAGTAAAAAAAATATATCGCAACCAAAAATATGATTTCAAAATTCCCGCGCTCGCCTTATGTTTCTCCAAACGCGACAAGAAAGCGCCACGGCAACCGTTCGTTCGAGAGACAAATTCAAATCGCAGCTCGATTTACACACATCAAAACTTTTCTAACACTGTGTTTCATATAATTATATGCGTGCATCTGTAGTGGTTGTGAATGTTTACTTAGCTCATAACACGCACGTAAGTTAATATTAAAGAGACGGAGGCTCTAGCCAATAACAGCACCGGAAAAAAAATGGTCAACGATTTGAATCTTAATAATTATAGATTAATTTGATCTATTAGAAAAAATAACATTAACTTCAAATAAAATATTAACATGTTCGATAAATGTTATAACTTTTTTGAATTCATAATACGATTTTATTTTTTCTTATTTTAGCGCCCTCTAAACATTTTTTAATGAAGCGCTCTTCCTTATTATACAATTTTAATAGATACGTATAAAAACAACAGATGGCGCTTACCGTCATTTTTTGAACAAAATTGTATTAAATTTTTCTTTGTTGTTTTTAAAAGTACTTCCAGTGAATAAATAATGTGAAATTAAATCCTATTAACATTATTTTTAATAATAGGTGGCGATTTTGGTGTTTTCTTTTTGTCTATCCTACTGAAAATGTCTGCGCACATCACTGCTGACTTGACAGTTCTAGATTATTAATTATAAATTTATTGTAATTCATTGTAATATGTGCTAAATAGCTACCACCATTTAAACTAATTATATAACTAAAGTTGTAAAATAATAATAATAATTAGGTAATAATATGCATTTTATTTACTTCTGTTTTCTTGAAAGTCCATTCAGCAACCATGGGCAACAACGAAAACAGTGGCGAACTATCGCAACTACGCGATTTACATTTGTAGCGTGCGCCATCTAGCGCACTGAAAGCAAACTTATAAAGATTCTTGTAGAAGACTAAACAGAATGTAATAGATGAACGGAAAAATTAGTGATCCTAAAAGAATGACGGGTTCCTGCTCACGTGCAGACAGCCTTTCGAAATTGGTGAAATTTTATTATTTCGTTCTAATATCGATCAATGAATACGTCTGGTCACGATTACGAATATGATACTAGTCAAAATTAGATTCGATAATATTGTACAACATTTAATTTCTTCATTTCTTAATTAGAATATATAATATCAATATATTTTTTTTTAAGCTTATATGGCTTCCCAATTCACAACCTAATATCAAACTATCCTCAAAATTTCACAAAACTTAAGCCAAAATCCAGTTCAAAACTTAATCAAAAACGTAAATCAAAACATGAGGTACAACTAATCCAAACTATCAAAAACATTACCAAAACTGATTGTATTTGTATCGTATTTCATTGTAAAAGCGATATACATTCTGAAGACTAGATAATAATAAGATGTATTGTTTTTACATAGTTGTAGAAAAAAAATGTTACGTGCACGACTGCGTGTAACAACTCTTGAGGTAACACACAGAGTTGGTAACATTAACATTAACCTCTACCACCGACATCCTTTTTTTGTTACGCGCCACACTACGGGCAGATCGGGTCATTTTCGTGTCATAAATCTATAACTTCTCTGTTTTTCAAGATATTTATATTTTTTTTCTGAAACTCTTCAATATATATGCTTTCAAATAATGTACACTTTGTTTGTATAGTTATTATTAATTAGTTAAATAAAATAAGGAACATAAAAAAATGAAAATTAGAATAAACTTACAGCTATGTTATACAATTTTTACACAAGAATAAAAAAAAATGAAAATGTTAAAAAGTAATACAGAGAAATAGTAACTGTACTAATAATAACAGTAAAAAAATTATTACACAAAAAATAAATTTTAATAAACTTACAGCTGTTTTATTCGATTTTGTATAGTAACATGAAAATGAAAATCCTAAAATGTAGAAAATGTGATGCGGTAAGAGGTAAGTTATTAGTTATTAGCATTAAACGACTTAAAAGTCACGTATAAGTTATACAGCTTTATCTAGAAGTTCTATGGAATTCATATAAAAAGGTTTCCTTAAACTCGATATAGAAGGGTTCGAAGTAAACAAAAGTGTGTGTAGAACGTCTTCGTTAGTTCTTTGCACGGTGAAGGTGAAGGGTTTAGAACCCTTTATAAACTGTGTTTCGTTAAACCTGAAAATCTTCGGAGAGTTGTCCAAGAGGCAACACAGAATAATATCGGATTACATTTTCTCCATGAATTATTACTTTATGCACAGAAAATGGTATGTAATACCAATTACATTTATTAACATGCAGTTGTGCTATGTTCAATGCGTACTGACCAAATTTCGTGGTATTGATACTTCTTCCACTTGACATAAATTGCAGCACAATACATACTATAAAACCGTTTTCGGTTCCTCGTCTACACCAGTGATTTCTGAGGCACAACGATTTTAAACAAAAAATCTTCTAGCTGTGTTTCCATCATTAGTGTTACCACTAACTTGTTTAAGTTTATTTATATTTAAACCAAGTTCTTTCTCTGAACCTTCTTTGAATGTAAGTCTTCTTTTGTTTTTCAATTGTTTGTTTTCTGTTATTGTAACAGACCATTTTTCGAAGCTTAGATTGTAAGATAGATGTAAAATAAACTCTGTAAATCTAATCCAACAACGCAAAGTCGAAAGTCTATATTGATAACCACTTTCATCAGTGGGTTTGATTTGAACTTTTTTCAAACTGAGCAATGAATTTTTTTTGCATACTTGCTGTATTGCAGTGGTTTCTTGATAAATTGCTACTTTAATGAAACAAAACAAAAGGTATACTATAAATGGACTGTATTAAATATATTTTAGCACTTTATAATAAATTGTACATTTGATCAGCTTAATTCTGTATAGCAGATTCAAAATCAAAAAAATGCTCTGTAGACATTTGCTTTATAACTGAAAAGTGACGTTTCTAATGACATCTGTCAATCTAATTATATGAGATTCGAACGCTATAATTTTTGTAATATTTGTATCAGAAGAATCGGCAAAGTTGTCTCGTAAATAGTATGTGATAGAGACTTAGACTAGATTAGACTTAAATCGCGTCTAGTACAAAAGAACTCAGTCATTGTAACGAGTTGATTAATAAAAATTAATCCCGACAATATTATTCATTATTTAACGAACGGAGAACTGTTATTGTTACTACGAAAATATGAAATATCATACTGAAATATTGGGTCCTTACATATGAAATTAGCGTTTTGTCGTACTGACCACTTTGATCTGAAATATCTCCTCCTTGGTTAAGAATTCCAAATTCAAATTTATAAATTCATTTAGCTGGTACATTTGAGTTTTGAAAACAGTCATTCATTTGTTTTTTTCCTCATTATTTTTTTTTTGGCGTCGCTTATTACCGCACAATGGAAAACATGAAATATCGGTATGTTTACGAGTACGAGTTCTACCGTGGCACCAGTGCTGCAGAAACAGCTCGAAGGATTAATGATGTGTACGGCGCTGGTGTCACAAAAGAAAGCACGGTACGTTTTTGGTTTCAACGTTTTCGTTCTGGAAATTTCGACCTTCAGAACCAACCCCGTGGACGGTCGGAGACCAAAGTGGAAAATGAAGAATTAAAGACTATTGTGGAAGCGGATCCATCACAAAGCACTTCAGAGATAGCTGCAGGCTTCGGGGTGAGTGACAAAACTCTATTAATCCACTTGAAGCAAATCGGGAAAGTAAAAAAACTTGAACGATGGTACCTCATGAATTGAGTGAATCGAACTTGCAAGCACGCGTCGACTGCTGTGTTACAGTGCTCAACCGACACAATAATGAAGGGATTTTAAATCGAATCATTACTTGTGATGAAAAGTGGATACTGTACGATAATCGGAAGCGCTCGTCGCAATGGCTGAACCCTGGAGACCCAGCCAAATCCTGCCCTAAACGAAAATTGACTCAGAAAAAGTTACTTGTGAGTGTTTGGTGGACTAGCGCCGGTGTCGTTCACTACAGCTTTCTAAAATCTGGCCAAACGATTACGGCAGATATCTATTGTCAGCAACTGCAAACCATGAAGGAAGACCTAGCTGCTAAACAACCGAGATTGGTCAATCGCTCTAGGCCACTGCTGCTTCACGACAACGCAAGACCACACACTGCACAACAAACAACCACTAAGTTAGATGAGCTACAATTGGAATGTCTGCGACATCCACCGTACTCCCCGGACCTTGCTCCAACAGATTACCATTTTTTCGGGAATTTGGACAACTTCTTACAAGGAAAAAAATTCAACTCCGATGCGGCAGTCCAAACCGCCTTCAAAGAGTTTATTGATTCTCGCCCCCATGGTTTTTTTAGTAAAGGGATCAATGAACTACCTATGAGATGGCAAAAGTGCATAGATAACAACGGTGCATACTTTGATTAATTAAATATATTTTACAAAAAAAAAATTGACTTTATATTCCTCCCGTACAAAACGCCAATCTCATATGTAAGGACCCAATATTATTTTGAGACCATTATATTTTGAATCATTATACTTTGTTTTTCTTTTTACTTTTCTGCCATATTTTATGTATGTGAACTTAAATACGGTGAGAAATATTCTATAGGTTATCAAAACAACAACCATAAAAAAATTAAATATTAAAATAAACAAAAGCGTTTTATTTTCGTGCTAAAAAGAAATAAAAAGCCTCACATTTTAATAGATTAACCATGTTACGCATTAAAACTGCAAACTTTTTTTTAATCTCTAAATCTGCATTTGTTACAAAATAGGATGGCTCACTGTTAAGTATGATGAGACGCAAGGGTTGAGGAGAAGAACGTGGGGAGACGGCACTTGACGACCCACTCATTTATTGTATTATTTATTCAATGATGTTATATATATTTACAAAAGAGGTAGATAAGTTATTGCGCTCGAAAACTGGCACCCTAAAACTTTGCTAATTAGCCAACCTGGAGCTCATTCGTGTAACATCGTGACAGTGTCAAAACGTATGTGCGTTCCTAATATTAATATTAAAATGCCGTCCTGTGTTATTAGATACTGCAGAAACTATACTAGCAAGACTTCCAAAGGTTCACGAATCACGTATCATGCGTAAGTGTACTTACTTATTTCATTTGTGTCACCATTTTTTCCAAAATCTAAAATATCAGTAAAATATTAAATCATAAAAAACTGAAATTAGAAAGCTTAAAGATTAGTAGTTCTTATTAGCTAATACTTGGAACATATATAAGGGCGCGTGCGCAGCACATCTCATGAGATGTGATTTCTTATTGCTAGTTCGGGAGTGATTATGCAATGTTAATTAGTGTGAGTGCCGCAGCGATTGAGCAATACAACCGTCAATACAAGCACTCGGGGCGGGTGGATAAATGGTTCAATAGGTACCTTTCTTTAGAAGAAGCCGCTCCAAACATCTACGGTCACCCCTGAGATGATCCGAATACTTGGTATCTGCAGCTCCTCTGCTCTCTATTCTTGCTGTATTTAGCGGCCTTCGAATTCAGTGGATGTTGCGTAGTAGATAGGGTCACAGTGACCAGCGCGGCGCGGTTAAGTAGCCCGATCGTATACGGACGGTGTCAGAGGTCGATCATAGACTACTCATAAAAACAAGTAGCAAAATGAAGCGGCGGAAAATGACAGATACTATGACAATTGCGGGTATATATAAATAATTATTGTTAGGGATATAGGCATTTGGCCGTAACATTGCCCCCGGCCTTAAAACCATCGGTTTAAAAGAAAAGAAATAATGCGAAAGCGGAAAAAATAACAAAAAATGC
This sequence comes from Zeuzera pyrina, assembly GCA_907165235.1. NCBI lineage: Eukaryota > Metazoa > Arthropoda > Insecta > Lepidoptera > Cossidae > Zeuzera > Zeuzera pyrina. The sequence goes on from OU015640.1 coordinate 17,077,593, forward strand.
GGGAAAATAATATAATAGCGGTAGCGGGAAAATAAATTAATAATATAGCGGAAAAATATAGTGATTGTGTGGGTAACGGACAGAGACGGACAACAGGCCTTTTATAAGTTCCTGAGGACGTCTTAACATAAACGACCCTGCATACGCCGTCGTCACCAGGATATGTGGCGACGACGATGCCGAGTGGCCAAGTAAGAGGAAGTGTGTTGTCAACTTGCAAAACAACAACCGTTCCAATTTTGATTGGATTGGAAGGAGAATTCCATTTCCCTCTAGATTGGAGTAAGTGAAGGTAGTCCCTTTTCCAGCGCACAGCAAACGACTGAACCATTCGGTCCAGTAACGCATAACGAGCTATTAAATTTGATGGTTTATTATTTATGTCGGTATACATGGGAAGTTGCTTCAAAGGTGTTGACAGTGACAAGAAAGTGTGACGGCGTTAAAGCACTAAGTTCGGACTGATCATCACTCAGAGTAGTAAGCGGGCGAGAATTAATTATACTTTCGATCTGTGTTAAAATCGTCAGCATTTCCTCATACGTGTGAAGTTGAGAACCAATTACTCGATATAAATGCGTTATAAAAGCCTTAACGTATATCTCACAATGGCCGTTGAAATGTGGTGCTTGAGGTGGATTAAATTTCCAAGAAATTCTACTGTCCGCGAGTTCATTGGTAATAGCGTTTAAAAATATATCAGAATTGACAAAACATTGTAGTTCGGATAGTACGTTTTTAGCACCAACGAATGTTGTTCCGTTGTCACTATACATGCACGACACTGCTCCACGACGAGACAAGAAACGTTTAAAAGCGGAACTGTGGTTAATTCTACATGCACCGCACGAGTTACTAAACATACAAATATGCATAAATATGATTTCATAGACCTAACACCTCTTTTTCTATAAGGAATAATACTAATAGGGCCTGCGTAATCTACGGCTGTATGCGTGAATAGTAGTAAGTATAGAGGGATTCCGGACCACTGCTTCTGGAACCTCACTTTTTTTAATAATTTTTTAAACCATGGCTAAAAAAAAAAAAAAAAAAAATGAAACACCCCATTTGAGACGATTGCGCTGGCTCCCAGAGCCGTATCTCGCTCCGTTTCCTCTGTATAAATTTCTCATCTGCACGCCTAGATGATTACATTAATTGCTATCATTACTCCATTACTATCATTAGCCACCTCGCGACATCCTAATGACCTAATTAATGCTTGCTGGTAATTACTTTTTAATTGACGTCTTCAACTGTCATCGAACAATTATTATCTTTATAAAAATGAGCACAGTATATTTTATAAATTAAACTATCTGTATCAGTGTACAACAATTTAACATTGGAAAACTTACATTTCATATATTTATTGTGAAAATTATACATTAGGATTTTTGATATGTCTCATTTATTAAAAACAGTTTCGTTTTACATATTTGAACTGCTACCAATCTCTGAAAATATTGAAAGATTATGGAACTCAGGTCGAGCTACGAGACTTTGTGGACCTTGTATTTTGCCACGGTTTTCTGGACTTTGCTTAAATTTTAAAACTCTATGCATTTTATTAATCTTTAAACCCAACTCTAAATTTTGTTAAATATTTCTATCGCATATATGAATTGCACAGTTTCATGAAGTAATCTGTCTACTTACTAACCGAGATAAATTTTTAATAAAACAAATATGTTTCTGTTTCAGAGACTTCGTAAAATATAATGCTTCGATTACAGTATGACTTTTACTCTTAGCATTGAACTCTAAACTAAAAACATTTATACTTATATTATTTAAACGTTCAAGTTCGTGGATGTCTGATATTTTAGCTGGGAAAATGATATTCCATTGAAATTTAATTTGTTTTCGTGTTCCATGTAAGAAGTAACTCGAACAACATGATTTGTTGCAGAGTACAAAGCTGAGAGTAAAGCGCACTTCAGACGTTATACATCAATATTTTTAATATTAATTACGCTTTCTCTCATAGTATCCCTTCGTCTGGGGGCCAGGACTAACCTTCTTCACCGTTGCCGCTGTGGTGATCTCGTCGATGTACTAGGTCACCACGGTTTATCCTGTTTACGTAGTGCGGGCCGCATGTCACGACATGCTGCCTTGAATGACGTCATTCGGCGGGCTCTTGTCGCCGCTGGCGTTCCTGCAGTCTTAGAGCCTGTAGGTATTGTGCGCAGCGACGGCAGGAGACCGGATGGTTTGACGCTCATTCCTTGGAAACTTGGAAGATCGCTGGTGTGGGATGCCACTTGTGTCGATACACTTGCTGTTTCCCATGTGCCGGTGACTTCCAAGTCAGCAGGTGCCGCGGCCAGCAATGCCGAGAACTTGAAGCGGCGTAAGTATGCGACTCTCTCTGAGAGTTTCATATTTCCGCCCTTTGCAGTCGAAACTTTGGGTCCCTGGGGCCCCGAAGCCCATCGACTGGTTTCTGATATTTGTAAGAGACTGGTCGAGGCTTCGGGAGACCGCCGGGCTGGCAGCTTCTTCCGCCAACGAATCAGTTTGGCTATTCAAAGAGGCAATGCTGCCAGTCTGCTAGGTACCTTGAGCAATGACAGCTTTCTAAGCGGCAACTTTGAGGAAGTTTATTATTTAAGATAATGTGTAGTTTTAAGTTTGTAAATATTAACTTACTAGCTATGTATAACATAGTTGTCATATATGACATTCTATTCTCAAAATGTAATTACAGCCTTTTTAGCTCTAACATCATGTGACAATTCTATAAAAGATGATCCACGCAGGAGATATTTATTGATGTTCATCTCCAAACCAGTAATGTCTTTAACACTCCTACCACTATCTTTCTTGTCAAATACACTGATTCTATGTGATAGATATTCCTTTAAGGTGTTAATAAATATATCGATGTTATCGGATTCATTAATTAAATAGTTTGATGTTTGAAAATCAAAGTTATTTAATAATCCCTTTGTAGGTTGCATGAAATTAACATGAAGAATGAAATTTAATTTAAATGTGTTCAATTATTTTATGTGGATCAAAACTTTTAATTTATCTTTTATAGAATCGATAAATAATTCGACATTTTCAATACCTTTAGCATCTGTTGATGAAGTAATCCTGTATGTGAAAATTCTTTTTCCAAACGCATTTCAATAAATAAAATCGAGTGTTAGCAGACGGAAATTTGAAAAGCACTAGCATACTTAGACGATAATGTGTGAGGGGGATGATGAGATTTGAGGAAGCGAAAGAAGTATGTAAGGACCGCGACGCTTGACGCTCTGCCCTCTCGCTGACTACCCCGTTATGGATACAGCGTGAAGATATGTATGTATATAAAACGATTGACAAACTGTGATGAATTCACAGAGCGTTATTTTATGTGCGTTGCTATTAAGGTGATTATTGAAGTACCTTTTCTGTAACAATATGTAATACTTATTGCAGATCGTGTACTCTCTGAAATTTCTTTTTCCAAATGCTTTTCAATTAATAACGAGTGTTAGCAGACGGAAACGTCAAAAGCACTCACATACCTAGACGAAAATGTGTGAGGAGAATGATGAGATTTGAGGAAGCGAAAGAAGTATGTAAGGACCACGACGCTCCGCCCTCTCTGACTACTCTGTTAGGGATACAACGTGAAGATATGTATGCAAAACGATTGACAAACTGTGAGGAGATTTGAGGAAGCGAAAGAAGTATGTAAGGACCACGACGCTCCGCCCTCTCTGACTACTCTGTTAGGGATACAACGTGAAGATATGTATGCAAAACGATTGACAAACTGTGAGGAGATTTGAGGAAGCGAAAGAAGTATGTAAGGACCACGACGCTCCGCCCTCTCTGACTACTCTGTTAGGGATACAACGTGAAGATATGTATGCAAAACGATTGACAAACTGTGAGGAGATTTAAGGAAGCGAAAGAAGTATGTAAGGACTACATCGCTCCGCTCTCTCTGACTACTCCGTTAGGGATACAACGCGAAGATATGTATATAAAACGATTGATAAACTGTGAGGAGATTTGAGGAAGCGAAATAAGTATGTAAAGAACACGACGCTAGGCGTTCTCTGACTACTCCGTTAGGGATACAGCGTGAAGATATGTATGTAAAACGATTGGCAAACTGTGAGGAATTCGCAGAGCGTTATTTTTATGTACGTTGCTACTAAGGTGATTATTGAAGTACCTTTTTTTTCTTTAACAACATATTGCAGATCGTACACTCTCTCATCTCGCTATCAGTGACATTATTTGATGGCTCTGGCGACTCATGTATACCGCGTGATGTGATGTTGACGATACTTTAAAAATCATAGTCGATGACAGTTGAAGACGTCAATTAAAAAGTAATTACCAGCAAGCATTAATTAGGTCATTAGGATGTCGCGAGGTGGCTAATGATAGTAATAGAGTAATGATAGCAATTAATGTAATCATCTAGGCGTGCAGATGAGAAATCTATACAGAGGAAACGGAGCGAGATACGGCTCTGGGACCCAGCGCAATCGTCTCAAATGGGGGTGTTTCATTTTTTTTTTTTTAGTGGTGGTTTAAAAAATTATTAAAAAAAGTGAGGTTCCAGAAGCAGTGGTCCGGAATCCCTCTATACTTACTACTGTGAATGCTTTCGCCTCGTTTATGCTACAAGCAGGTAGATCGACCATGAGCGGAAACGTTTGTTTGGGCTTAACCCTAAAACAGTAATTACATTTATGTATAATATGTCTAACTATGCTTCTACATGACAATATCCAATACTTTTGGCGTAAAATTGACATGAGAGTCGCGGGTTCTGCGTGACAATATTTCTGATGGTAATGCGTAATTATAAGTTCGACAATACGAGTTTTACGAGGCAACAATCCAGGGTGTTGTTGGTCGTAGGATAAATTAGCGTTCCGAAGTCGGCCACCTACACGTAACAGATCATCTTTAAATAAAAACGGCATTAATTTATTTATAGCGGGAGAACATAATTTATTGTGTTTTATACGTTTTATTAAGTCATCTGTAAAATGAAATGACTGAAGAACTTTTAGAATCTTAATTTCTGCGTAGTCGAGATCTGAAGCGGTTAAAATATTAGAGCGCGGTAATTTTTTGATAAAGCGATATACATAAATAACTGCGTGTAAAAGTATAAGCCATGCAGATACGCGATCTGCGAGCGACAAAAGTGGACTGATAAGAGTATTGTTATCAATAACCGTGAGAGAAATAACTTTGGACTCAGGTAAGACATCACTACTACAGGCAAAATTGATTGATGTTATAGGCCATGTTTCGACCTCCTTAGACAACCACGAATCTCGCAACTCCTGCGCCGCATGCGGGATTTGGCCAGAGAAAAAATTCCAGACGACACATTCAGAATTTTGTGGCAGAGTCATCTTCCATCTGCAGTGCGAGCAGTACTTGCTGTCACTGAAGTAAAAGACATGGACAACTTGGCAACCGTGGCCGACAAAATCATGGAGACCACCATGCAGCCCCAGATCGCCGAGCTCACCATACCGGAAGCCGACAGTGGAAGCGACAAAATCGGCGACGAGATCGCAAAATTAAGTGCCAGAATCAGTAAAATGGAGAGGTCAAGGAGCATATGCATAGCGCTTAGCAACAATCATTTCCGTCAGCGTTCCCACTCTCGTTCCCAGCCGCGGCGCACACCAAACAGCGACGATTGGCTATGTTTTTACCACTTTAGATTCAAGGAACGTGCCAACAAGTGTGTACAACCCTGTTCTTGGAAAAAGGAAAACTAGAATGTGTGCAGAAAGTAAAGGCGGATATCTGTACAATTTCTCCAACGCATCGCCTTCGAATAACGGATTATAATAGTGGTTACGATTTTTTGGTAGATATCGGAGCAAATGTGTCGATCATTCCAGTGAACAAACGTAGTGTTTACAGTGGCAAGTGTTTGGACTGCAAGCTTTACGCAGCGAAAGGCACGGAGATTAAAACCTTCGGTACAAAGACATTAGTGCTAAACTTACGTTTAAGTAGGCCGTATCGCTGGGACTTCATTATAGCTGACGTTAAAGCAACCAATATTAGATGCTGATTTTTTAAGTAATTACGGATTATTAGTAGATTTAAAATGTCGTAAATTAATAGATAAGATGACAAATTTAAATATTACAGCACCCATTGTAAATTGCAACGTAGCAACTGTGAACACAGTTGACAGAAGTCACCCGTACTGGGATGTAATCAGTAAGTACCCGGACATTACCAAACCTATTAATTTTAAGAATAGCCCTAAGCATAATGTGTACCACTACATCGAAAAGTCAGGTCCTTCCGTTCACGCTCGAGCACGACAGTTACCACCAGAGAAATACAAACGGGTCAAAGAGGAATTCAAGGTTATGCAGGAAATCGGGATTTGTAGGCCATCCAAGAGTCCATGGTCTAGCCCACTCCTAAGAAAAACGGGGAGATAAGGCCGTGCGGGGACTATAGGCGATTGAATGCCATAACAAAACCCGATAGATATCCTGTACCACGTTTGCGAGATTTTACTTATTTGCTAGACGGTAAAACCATTTTCACGCGACTTGATGTAGTGAGAGCCTATCACTGTATACCTATTTTTCCTGATGATATTGAAAAGACCGCGATTACGACACCGTTTGGTCTATTTGAGTTTCCTATAATGACTTTCGGTTTACGCAATGCTAGTCAAACCTACCAGCGTTTTATGGATCATTCTCTTCAAAGGTCTCGACTTTTTATTTACATTCATAGATGACGTCATAATCGCATCTGATTCGGAAGTTCAACATAAAGAACACTTAGATAGAGTTTTTGAACGTTTTAACCAATTCGGAATCTCTATTAACGTGAGTAAATGTTATTTTGGCGTTTCAAAAATCGAATATTTGGGACACGAAGTTTCCAAAAAAGGCATTCGCTTTTTAGATAGTAAAATTGAAGCTATAAAAAATTATCCTAAACCTAATACTATAGATGAATTACGTCGTTTCTTAGGAATGATAAACTTTTACCGTTACCACATTCCTTACGCAGTCAAATATCAGATGGTGTTAAACGGTTACTTGCGTAATGCAAAGAAAAAAGACAAAAGTTGCATAGCATGGACATTAGAAGCTGAAAAAGCGTTCACACGTTGTAAAGCAAGCTTGCAAAACGCAGTTATGTTGTCGCACCCACGTTGCGATGCTCCAATTGCACTTATGGCTGACGCTTCTTGTGTAGGTGCGGTTTTGCAACAATTTGTTGACAATAAGTGGAAACCGTTAGGCTATTTTTCTCAGAAAATTTCCACAGATAAATCTAAATATTCTACTTATGACAGAGAATTATTGGCGATTTACTTAGCAATTCGTTATTTTAAAGATCAAATTGAAGGTCGTCAGCTATGTATTTACACTGACCACAAACCCTCCATATGCCTTTAAAAAAACCTCCTCACACCCTCACATATGCTTTTAAAAAAATAAATAACGGAAAAGAAACACCTAGACGGGTAAGGCAACTACAGTTCATCAGTGAGTTTACCACGGATATACGGCACATCGAAGGTAAGGAAAATATTGTCGCTGACACTTTATCACGCGTCGAAACAATTTTTTGTCTACGAAATGCGCAGTTGATAGATGAGTACATATGCAATCTGACGCAAGCGAATAGCGATAGCAATGTAATACTGAAGCGATTTCAAGTTCCTAACTGCAATAAGAGCGTTTATTGCGAAATGTCGACTAATAACGCAAGGCCGTATTTAACTAAAGATTTTAGAAAAATTGCTTTTCAGAGTATTCATAACATAAGTCATCCAGGAATTACGACCACGCGTAAAATGGTTACACAAAAATATATATTTTTTTTTTTTTTTATTCTGCATCCCCTAGCGTGGGCAAAGCCAGGGCCCTTTTTCTTCGATCATTCCAGTTCTCACTGTCATTCACATCATTCTGGGCTCACATTCTCCTACTCTACCTAACGGTTGATTATCTGCTGTAAGTTTTATTACATAGAAAATCCTTATGCTAATTACAGTTCTTAGCCTATTATATTCTTTATTAACAATAACCTTAAGATTACATCCTTATGTATTACTATCACAGCTATTACTATATTACTATTAATCTTAATCTAACACTTATTTACTATGATATCACAGCTAGTTTTATAACATCTCGGTTAGTCAACAATTTATTACATCGTTCTTTATCGCAGTTTTCCAGATTACAATGGTTCTTTGAATTGGAACCTTTACAGTGTTACATTTTTATTCACCTTCAATTTTGTTACAGCAATAACAGGTGACAGTAATAGGTCCAGACTACTATACAGCTATAACCGTACATTAAGTCAGTTCCCCACTACATCTATACTATTCACAGTGGTGTATGTTAGTCTATAACAGTGGTCATCCTTATGTATATACTTATTGCTATACTTAACCTAATATCACAGTTTTAATTGTATTCACTGGTTAGGTTAGGTTTTTTTTTTTTTTATTTTTTTATATACCCTACTCCCCTGATGTGTGCAAAATCAGGGACCTTCTTTTTTTTTTCTCTTATCAGTCATACCAGTTCTCGCTATTTCTCTACTTCTAGGTTTAAATCCTTCCATCCCGTCTCGAACCTAACAGTTGATTAGCTATTTTTTTTTTTTCATTTCTCCCTCTGAAATTTTTATTATCATGAAAAATCCTTATCCTACTTACATTCTATTACAATTTTCCTCTTATGCTAACTACTGTTTTATTTTATTTAATACATTTTTCTTATACTATCTTAATACTAATGCTACATCTATATCTATCATCTACTAATAATATCACATTTATGCTTGACTAGTCATTATGTTTACAGTTCCGATTTTCATTCAATTATACATTTATTACATTTATATATATATACATTTCGTTCAATTTATACAACTATTTTTCTACAACTTTTGCTTAATTTGTAAAACTTCATGATGGTGTTTACAACTCTTCCACCTTTACTTAATTTTATATTCTTAATTACTAATATGTTTCATCTTATCCTATATCACAGCTTACTTATAGATATAACATTAGCACCAATTCGTACAATTTTTCACTTTTTTGTCTTATTCCGATCGCTTACTTTAATGGCTATCTTACTACAATACTTTAAAAACTTTTCTACCTTGTCCTTATCTTGCATAATTTCGGCTATGGTGTCCTGTTTTATCTCCGTTCCTAACTCAATTTCTACGTCTAGCCTATCTCTGCCATAGATGGGGCATTCACACAACACATGCATCACGCTTTCGCTCACACTTTCATCACAGGCACACGCCGGGCTCTCCTTACACCTGAATCGATGCAGGTATTCGGAGAACCCCCCATGGCCCGTGAACACTTGCACCAATACTTTATCCATCTTGATCTTTCTTACCGCCGAATGAGCTTTAGTGGCGTCCGGGAAAAACACTTTGGTAACAGAGGCCGTTTTCTCACTAAGGTACCTCCGATTCCATTCATCGATCGACTCTTCTCGAATCAGTCGCTTGATGAATGAATTGGGGCACCTGTCGTAATCCGGCCTCGTGTTCCTATTGAGTGCCGCGTCCTTCGCCAGCTCATCGGCCCTTTCGTTTCCCTGCATCCCAACGTGCGCTCTAACCCAATATAATCTAATAGATTTATCGGCGTCTTTCATCTTATCGATGTTTTTCCTACACTCATTCACAAGGGGATGCAGAGACCTACCACCCGTTACGGCGTCCAGAGCAGACCTGGAGTCGCTAAATACGCAGCAGCTAGTTGCGTCACAGTTGAGTGCATACTCTACGGCCTTTGATAAAGCCAGGAGTTCCGCCTGGAAGACAGTGCAGTAGCGTTCCAATCGCAGCTTCCTCTTTCCATACTCGGCGACGCTATTCCATATGGATAGCGCCGCCCCCACTTTTCCTTCGATTTTGCTCCCGTCGGTGTAAATATTACACCGACTGTCCTTATATAGCTCCAGCTCCGCACTGTCCTCCACGCATTGGTACCCTAGCTCCATCTGGCACGCAGGATGTGGCGTTTCCATGAACGGTAACGGCCTCTCCACATCTCGATCACCCACTACCCTACGGGAGTACCCTTTCTTGACCTCATACAGAAGGGCAGTTTCCTGCACCCTCAGGTCAAGCGGCAACATCCCGGCGAGCAGTAGCACCGAGTTGAGAGAGACCGTTCTGTACGCCTTGGCGATCTTCTGCCCTATGCCTCTTTGCACCACTCCCAGCCGCTTACGTATCCCCAGTCTGTTGGACGCCGGTGCCCACACATTCGCCGCATACAAAACAATTGGTTCGAGCACTGCCATATATATGGTCCTGATGATCTCAGGTTCCAACCCCCAGCTGACCCCGGCAGCTCTCGAGACCTGTTTATATACGTTCAGCGCTTTACGGCACACGTTGTCCACATGAGCGCTGAACGTAAGATTCCGGTCGATCGTGAGCCCCAGGATCTTGATCTCCTCCGAAAGTCCGATACCCACCCCGCCCATGTCCAACACCAGAGGATCGTACTTCAGCTTCTTCGTGACTAGCATGGCTTTGGTCTTGCTAGGCGCGAATTTCAGCTTATTCCGAGTCCCCCAGTCCCAGACACAGCGAAGCGCCGCATCAGCCCTCCGTCGGAGACTCTGGGTGTCTTCTTCCGAGAAAATCAGGACCACATCGTCCGCGAATGCTTGGCAGTCGTCTCCCCTTTCTTCCAATTGTTTCAATAGGGGGTCCAACAATATATTCCAAAATGTCGGTCCCCCTATCGAACCTTGCACGCACCCTTTCGTTGTTTTCCTAACGCACTCCAAGGTTAGGTTAGGTTAGGTTTAAATTCAGCAACCCCTAGCGTGGGCAAAGCCAGGGCCCTTTTCCATCTTACATTCCAGTTTTTTTTTTTTTTTTTTTTTTTTTTTTTTTTTTTTTTTTTTTTTAGTTTATACATGTCTTACTACTACACAGTGACCAATTTTGTGTAACAATGTGTCTTTTAAGCTACAACTCCATTTGTTTCCATATATATTCATTGTAATGTTTTATTTTTTTTTTTTTTTATTTTTTTTTTTTTTTATAAATAATTATCCTCCACAGACACTTGGTCCGTGCTCTTTGTTTGTATTTTCTTGTTCTTTATTAACTCCGTCTTTTATTGTCAAAAGGAAGTTTACAATAATGTTTTAGAAGCGCCTTATTCTACTTATTTTACTTATACTACTTAATCTATTTAAAACTTAAGGATATTAAATTAGTATTTGTATTTTGTTTGTTTGTTATTGTGTTAATTGTTTGTTTTGTATGCCGGTTTGGTGTTTTGCCATTTGTTTGTTTGTGTTGTCTGTTAAACCTTGACCTCGAGCCGCCGTCCGCATGGCTGGTTCATAATGTGAACCCGGCATTCGCCAGCGTCCCCGATGTCAAGCTGTTGAAGTTTTTGTAACTTGTGTAAATTTGTTTTCTTGATTCTATAGTTTCTGTTATTTTAGTATTTTATGATGTATGGTGGAAAGTACAAATTACAGTAGCATTTACTTATTCTATTGTTATTCTATTATTATATAATTTATTGTTTCACACATTTTTTTTTTTTTTTTATTATTATTATTACTATAATTACCATTTTAATAATTATTATTATTATTATTATTATTTTTTTTTTATTATTATTATTTTTTTTTTATTTATTTTTTTTTTATTTTATTTTTTTTTTTTAATTTATTTTTTTTATGTTATTATTATTATTATTATAATTACATTTCTTAGATTAATTTTTACTCTACCAGTTATTTCTTATTTCATGCTATGTTAGTAACATTTTTATTTCATGCTATATTGCAGGTACATTTTTATTTCACTATATGTTCGTGTTGTGCTTGTGTGAAGTGTTTTCGTGTGTATTGTTTAGGGTTTTCTGTGCTTGTTTTGCTGTTTTGTTTATTCTTCGTCTTTCAGCTGCGTTATTTTATTGATGACCGCCGCATCCCGGTTTCGGATCGCCATTTTCAGGTTGTAGCCCTTTATTCTTGATGCTGTGACCGCCGTCGTCCTTTGAATTAGCCTTGATATCGCATCCCCACTGCTATCCGTGTAATATACACAGCTAGCAGTGTGGCGCGACAGTGCGACCACAGCATGAGGAATACTGTCGTGTAATTTCAGCTTATTGGGTGCCGTCTGCACTATTATCACCCGTTCGTATGTAAGTCCCTGCGCCTCGTGGATAGTCAGTATGCGCGATTCTTCCCCTACCCCATACCCCAGGCTGATTAGCAGGCTTTTTTCGGCCTGCGTATGCAAGAGGTATAGAGTGTTCGGTTGGTCTTTGGGGATTACTGCGCCCGAGTATCCTCTTAGCGACAGGGAACGGACGATTGGTTTGGACGAGTATATGCCCCCATACACCTCGTTGAGTGCATACGCCACGTCCATCGGGTTTCTGTGAGTGCACAACAGCTCCTTGCTGATTTTGACCATTAGGTCTGGGCGGTTGTAACTTAGCCTGAAAAGGTTGCTTCGGTCAATGAAAGGCAGCTGATTGGCGTCGCCTATGAGTATGATGTCTTTGGCTTTTGAGATACGCATGGCCATCACAATGGCCCCGAAATGGTTTAGGAGTGCTTCGTCTACAATGAGACGAACGCAGCTACTAGGCTTTTTAAGGCCATTAACCAATACGGAGGCCAATGTGCGCACTCTTTTTTCCGCGTGAGGTCCCATGCGTTCCCGCAGTTTCGTTTTGAGGTCTTTGGCCGCCTCCGTTGTGGTCGTGACTATCATGTCATTTTCCATTTCGAAGTGGCCAATGACCCAGGTTGTCTTGCCGCAGCCGGGTACTCCGTTGACCCAAGTGACGTTTGGCGGTTCCCAGCCCACAAAGGGATCGCCGTTCGCAGGATCTCCCATCAGGCTTTCAGCCATCGTGGCGACCCTGTCGTCTAGCATTACCTTCGTGGACTTTGTGGTTACCACTATTGGGTCACTTGGGGGGGTCTTGAACTTTGGTGACCCCTTGAGCTTCGACTCTTCCTCGTCGTACTCCACGAAGCCACACGCCATGTTGTACGCCACCATGTTCCGCTCGATATTTTTACCCGCTAATACTGTCGCGGTTTCCGAGTTGTATATGGTGGCCCCCTCTTCCCCGAGCTTTACCCCAAGGAGACCCGAATTCCCCCTATTGAAGGTTTCCAGGATCTCCCTACACAGTTTTCTGTTGACCCTAAGGGTTTCCTTTGTGATGGAGTAGAACTCGAGAAACGCATTGATCATATGGTCCCGTGGTGTCGACGCTGGAAGTAGGCTCGGTGGAGTGACAACGCCCATGTCGGCTTTGGTCCTTGATTCTGTGTTGGTGACGATTGATTTTTTCTTCTTTGTGAAGAACCTCTCCACTGCATTGTCCTGTTTTGTCGATACTTTTATTTTTTTAATTTTTCTCTTTACTATGTCCGCTATTGTGAGTGCTGCGCAATTCAGTGTTTGCAGCATCGAGAAAAGCTGTTGGGATGACTCGGAGCGCTCTGAATGCTTCCGCTCGTCTTTGAGGGTTGCGGACTCTTTGCCTATTTTTTCCTGGAGCCTCTCAGAGCCGCTGAGGGTTGAGGTGGACGCTATTGGGTGTCCCCAGCTGTCAGTAGGGGTTTGTGTGGTTGTGGAGTCGCCACCGCAAGGTTTGAGGAATTCGAGGTTCTCACCTCGATCCTCATACACCACCACCTCATGACGTTCCGAGGCGGCGACGCAGCCCAAGCGGTCCTCGACTTCCCCTCTGAAGTAGTCTACCACCATAGCATCCACGCTTATTTTTTTTGGCGTTATGTTTTCGCCACCCTCTCTCGCCATTTCGGTCAGCACGGAGCAGGCTTGGACAAAGCAGTTTTCCCCCTCGCCGCCCACGAAAAGCAGAATCCTCTTTCCTCGGGACAGCACCACTCTGCAGTGGCGGCCCAGGACTTCCACTTCCTCGAGTGCGTCGAAGGTTCTGCGCCTCATCGTTGCTCTTGACGTGCTACCGTTTAGAAGAACTGCTAGGCCAGGTGAGATGGCCACACTGTTCCTCTGGCGAGTGTGGCAGAAGCTAATTCCCAACCTCTCCGAGCTATTATCCATGAACAGAGCCACACCTCTCAGTCTTATTCCTGGCCTGCCTTCGCTCGCGTTTTCAAGCAGCGAGCTTACCGTTACGGTATTGACGGGTGGAACGTTTCGTGGGGGTGCGGCTTCTGTGACTACTACCGTTGACTGTGTCCACGGATAAGGTGGAAGGTTGCTGTTTCTCGATGCTACAATTGTGAATATTTTTTCTATAAAAGTCAATAGGTCTTGTCTTGTATTTTTACCGTAGAGAACCGTGTGTATGTTTTGTGTTGTTAATGACTCTTCCAATTTGTTCTCCAGGTCAAACCGGGCCGCGGAGAAGCGAGGACACTCCAAGATGACGTGGAGTACGGACTCGACGACGTTTGGGTCGCACTCGCACCCTGGGCTGTCTTTCAGCTTGAATCGGTGCAAATACTCTCCAATTCCCCCGTGTCCAGTCAGGGCTTGTATATGGACGGGTTTCAACTCAGTTTCCCTCACCAGCCGGAATGCTTTTTCAACGTCTGGGAGAAAAATTTTTGTAACTTTACCCGTCGTTGAGGATTGGTATCTGGCTTGCCATCTCGATACCGTTTCCTCTCTTATACTCCTTCTGACTGAGGACAGGGGTACTCGGTCGTAGTCCAATATTGTAGCTCGCTTGCTCGCTGCTGCTTTTGCGAGCTCGTCCGCTCGTTCGTTGCCCGGTGTTCCCACGTGGGCTCGAAGCCAGAAAAGCCGTACTCGCCTTCCTTCTGCGTTTATTTCTCTGATGCACTCTCTGATTTTTTCAGCGATTGGGTGGCACCAGTTGGAACTTCTGAGCAGTTCAAGCGACGACCTTGAGTCGCTGAAAATGTTGATCTGTTGGTGTTTGCTCAGTTGTGCCATTTGTGTTGCTTTGTAGAGCGCATAGAGTTCCGCTTGGAATACCGTGCAAGAAGGTTCAAGACTAAAGGAAGAGAAAGCAGTCTCCATGTTTTGCTCCCACCATGTGACGGCCGCTCCGACGGAGGTGTCAGTTTTACTTCCGTCTGTGTAGACTTGCGGTCCGGTGATATGGTGGGCATCAAGGGTTTCAGGAGTTATACTTTCCAGGAGCTCGAAGTCTATTGCTGGTAATTGCGAAGGGTGAGTCCGATGCAAGTAACTCACTTTTTGTTCGAGCTCTCTTCCTGCTGGAAGGTAGTCTTTGGCGAGGCCTTTTTTGACCTTATAGAGGTGGGCGGCTTCCTGGATTCTGAGATCCAGTGGTAGTATGCCTGAGAGAACTTGTGCCGACGTTAGAGACACCGTGCGGTACGCACCGCAGATCTTTTGCATAAATCCTCTCTGAATAGCGTCGAGCTGGTTCTTGTTCATCTGCAGCTCTGACGCCTCAGCCCATGCACACGATGCGTACAGCACGATTGGTTCTATAACTGCGACGTATATGGTTCTGATGACCTCTCGGTTTAAACCCCATGTCACCCTCGCGGCGCACGCTAGTTGTTTGTATATTTCAGCTGCTTTCTTACAGGTGGCTGTAACGTGCGACTTGAAGGTGAGCTTTTGGTCAATGATCAGTCCCAGGAGTTTGATCTCTTCCACTATGTTGACTTGTCTATTGGACATGAAGAGTTTGGGGATATCGTATTTAAGCTTCCTCGTCAGCAGCAAGGCATTTGTCTTGTGTGCTGCGAAATGAAGTTTATTTGTTTCCCCCCATTCCACTACGGTTTCTAGAGTGGAATTGATGGCCTCCTCCAGAGAACTAATCTCATGACCTGAAAACATCAGCACCACATCGTCAGCAAATGCCTGGCTGTACACCCCAGCTTGAGCTAGTTTTGCGAGAAGGGTGTCCAGAATTAAATTCCAGAAGGTCGGTCCACCAATGGAACCCTGAACACAACCTTTCGTGGTACCTTTCTCGTATGTCGCTCTCGCGTAATTTAGCTGGATTTTCCGGTCGCTGAGGTATGAACACACCAGGTTGTATAGATTACGTGGGCACTTTTTTGTTTTGAGTCCTTGTTTAAGGGCTGGCCACCATGCGTTGTCGAAGGCACCCTCTATGTCCAAGGATATTAGAATGACGATCTTCTTGTTTCTTATTTCAGAACGTACTTTGTCCAATAAGTCATAGAGGGCGTCCTCGGTCCCGCGCTGCGGTGTGAACCCATACTGATTTTGTTGAAGAGCCGGAAGTATGTGCCATTGAAGACGACCCACTAACAGCTTTTCGAGGATCTTCCCGAGCACTGACAGTAAGCCGATTGGTCTGTAGGACTTTGGATGAGTGTAGTCCTCCTTTGCTGGTTTGCGGATAATGACTACATGGGCTATCTTCCACTTTTTGGGGAAGTGCGCTAACTCTAAGCTTTTGTTTGCTAGAGCCATAAACACCTCCCTATTGCAGTTAATAGCCATGGTGCATATGTCCGCGGTCAGCCCGTCCGGTCCCGGAGCTTTCTTCGGATTTAGATTTACTAGAACCGAGTCCAGCTCCGCAACCGTGAATGGCGGATCGTCCGCGGAGAGCCGCTCCTTATCCGCGGGAGTTCTCCCATCCGTTTGTTCCTGAGTTAAATTTGTTGGACGGGATTCTTGTTGTTGGTCATCGGGGAAAAGGGTTTTTGCAAGGTACTCGGCTGATTTTTCGGGGCTAAGTGTGGTGCCGTCGGCCCCTCGCAAGAGTGTGTCCTCTTGTCTTTTCACCGTTTTCCTGATGACTCTGTAGATCCCGTCCCACATGGTTTCTTTTTGTTGGATGGCGCAAAATTCCTTCCAGCTCTCGGTTTGGGCCGTTTTGGCGGCGGACGCGTATTCTTCCTTAGCCTGGAGATAATTGTTGATAACGATTTGTCTCCTGGATGGAGCCGCGTTACGGATCCGTCTCTTCTTTTTGAGAACTTCTCTCTTGAGATGTGAGAGACTATTCGACCACCAAGGCGGTGTAGGCTTTGTACTCTTTTGCTCTACTTTCGGAATCGCTTGTTCGCAGGATTCCTGGATGGTCTGTATGTAGGCGTTGATGATTGATTCCAGATCGTCGGTTCCATCGACCTCTTTTATAGTGCAGGGTTTTATGTTTTTTTCTGCTAGGGATTCGGAGAAGAGGGTCCGAAATTGCGGCCAGTTAGCTTTTTTGCTGTTGTATCTGCGAGTGGTCACTGGCCTTAGTGGTTCCAAAGGCCCGCCCAGTCGCATGACAAACGTTACAGCTTTGTGGTCCGATGTGATTAGATTCTCGTTAACCCTCCATTCTTCCATTATCCCCAACAGAGAAGTACTGCAAGCAGTTACATCTATGATGCTTGTGCAGTTTCTTCCTCCTCTGCATACTTCGAAGGTCGGTGTGTCGCCTGTGTTAAGGATGTGGAAATCCATACTGCTTAAGAAGGAGCTGTACGCCTCGCCTCTGCGGTCCTCCGACTCGCTACCCCACCAGTGACTCCAGGCATTTACGTCCCCAGCCAAAATTGTTTTGGATAGATTAATTTTTTCACACACGGTTCTCAGTCTATTCAAATACGGGTCTATGTCTTGTTCCCCCTCGAGATATACCGATATGACGGCAAACTGCAAATTCCCTGATTTAATGATAGCCGCCGCTTCGGTTTCGGTGACCAACTGGGGGTCATGGACTAGCTCCAGTCGGTCGTCGAACACGATTACTGCGGCTTTAACGGGTTTATGGCGATTGAGGGTGCACTGGATGATTCTTGTGCCGGGGAATTGCTTCAATAGGCCCGTTTTCCCTACATAAGGTTCTTGAATAAGAGCAATCGATATTCCCCTTTCCTCCGCCACCTGTATCAGTTCCGTCGTCGCCAGCTTGGAGCGCTGTAGATTGGCCTGGATGAATTTCAGCCGTAGCGCTCTGTCTCGAGGGGTAGTCTCGTGGTCGCCTTTAGCAATATGCGATTCTTGACCTTGCTATAGAGTCCCATTTTGCTTTCGTTTGGCACTCGTTGCTGAAAGCTGAGTGTCTAATCTCCCCAGCCTCGTATTTCGCCTCTCTGCAGTTTCTGCACGACGGTGGTTTGCCGTTTTGACGATTTGGGCATTTGTCCCACGTATGGGATTCGCCACAGTGGCTGCAGGTTGGCTCCTTTTGCCGGCATAACTTTTTGGTGTGGCCAAATCCTAGGCAGTTTGTGCATTGCACTAACGGCGACTGGTCGGCCACTGGTCGTCTTTGAAGTCCAATGTATACTTTGCCGGCGTCAAGGAAACGCTTGTGGAGTTCTGGAGAGACTTCGACAACTGGATGGCACTCCAGCTGGTTTCTCGCCTTTTTTCTGTAACGCACCCTCATGAATATGTCTTTTGGTGCCACGTCGTGCAATAGATGTTTGTTTTGCGCGAGTAGCAGATCCTTGATGTCCTCGTCTTTGTGATACGCGAGGACATCTTTGATCACCAAGAGGGGGTTACTTGCCTTGGCGACCTCGACCTTTAAGTCCGTTTTCTGTTGGAATTTATTTTTGGCTATTGTTAAGTCGTCTTTGGAGCCGCAACTCAGGATGACCTTTTGGTTCCTTGCTTTCCTCACCCTTTCTATTCTAGCTCCAGACGTCTTCGGATCCAAGGCCTCCCTGATCTTAACAATGAGGAGGTCCCCTGTATCATTTGGGTTGCTTGAGGAGACGATTAGGGTGTGGTTTGGGCGTTTAGGGGGCTCGGCAGCTTTCTGGGCGTAAGTCTTTGGGCCCAACATTCCACTGCGTTGCACCCCTGCCCGTTCAAGCTCATCTGCAAGGCTCAAACAAGGCGATCGCGGCTCCGATTTCGAATTCCTAATTTTTTTTATTTCGGAGGACATGCTCTCCATTCGCTCACAGAGCGGCTGGAGGTGTTGCGACAGTGATGTTTGTGTTTTTTGTGTGTTTTGCAGGCTTTTTTTGAGATCCTGAATATTGGTGTTAATTTTATTCAGTTCCTCGGTTTGTTTCTTATCTTGTTCGGGGTGTTTTAATAATTGTTCAGCCGGTTGTTTATGTAACTTTTTCGTGTTCTCAGAAAGTAAACCAACCTGACCCTTGAGGTCGTCCACCCTGCTCGTTAGGGAAGTTATCCCGCTGGTTAGGCGTATATGGTCTTCCCTTAGTGGCTTTATTTCCAATGTTGTTGTGTCCGGACGTTTGGCTGATTTAATGGCCTCTCCGAGAACTTTGAGGTCCAGCTGAACTTGTTGGAGTGTTTTGTTAATTTCCTTTATTTGTGTGTATGGTTGTGTTGTCTCAGAGGCCAACCAGTTTCGGACGCCCCTGGATTCTTCTAAGGTCTTTTTGACTTCCTCTCGGGTCCCCGCCAGTTTATTTGTGAGCCGTGTGTTTAGCTCGGAAATTTGTTTATTATGGGCTCTCTCCACCCTCACGAGTTCTTGGGCGTGTCGTGAGCGCTCTTTTTCCAAGTTAAATTTGTGACGGTTGCGGGAGTCCGAGAGGGCGAGGACGGTCTCATAGAGGGTTTGCAGGCTCTCTATAGTTTTCGCCTTACTTTCCCTCTTCATGTTACCGGCCGCCTCAAGGGCTTCCTTGGCCTCCTGAAACACTGTATTGGCTAATTTTGTGGCCATGTCCATTTCCACCCCAGCTTTTCTACAGGAAGTCGTCAGCATGCTGAGTCTTCCTGGGCATGACTGTACAGACCCCACAGACTCAATGTCGGACACCCCCGTAATGTCCTCTTCATCAGAATGAATAGGGCGAGGGGGTATTTCCGGCGTCTGTATGGTTGGTTTTGTCGTAGGGGAGGGTTCGGACGCCGCAGAGATGGACCTGGCTAGGACTCGGTCCCTCAAGGGTCGTTTGGTCGCTGCTTCAGGATGCGGCGTCATTCTAGTTGACGAAGCCTTGGTTTTAAGTGTTGTTGTTGGTTTTGATGAAGACATTTTGATTGTATTTGTATATAGGAAGTGGATGTTCTGAAGTCTGGTGTTATTGTATAATGGGTTTTTTTTTTTTTTTTTTTTTTTTTTTTTCTCTAACTCCTACAGGGGTAGTAGACCTTACCGAGCCCAGTCCAGTGCTGAAAACTGCGTTTGAAACGGGGCACCCGTTTAGGAGTTACGGCCGTTTGAAGTTTTTACAAAATGGCGGCCAAGATGGCCGCCTTTTTTCAACTGGTCGTAACTCTTAAGTTATTTGGGTTAGGAGGGTGTGGTTTTGTGCTTTGGGGGTATATAGCTTTGGGCAATTTCAAATACCGGTTATTTGGGGTCCAAATTTTTTGGGTTTTGGGACACTCCGCTTCTGGTTCCAACGATACTTTGGAGGTTGCTTAAGTGAACCCTGAAAACCGCGTTTGAATCAGACGCTCCCTTACTTAGTTACGGTTATTTGAATTTGCCCAATATGGCGGAGAAAATGGCCGCCAGTTTGCTATCCCCCTTGCCCGTTGCCCTAGAATACCCGTGCTTGGGCTCTTTGGACTGGTCTCTGTGGGCTGGTAGTGAAGGTGATGTTATTTTTTTTTATTTGAACTACCCCCGATTTTTGGGGTTAGAAAAGGACTTAATTCTATGTTAGTTAAGCAAAAAAAAAAATAAGGAAACTTAAAATTAAAATTCTGGAAAAAATTCCTCCACCTCTTCTCTATTTGCTCGATTTTTTGAGCTCTTTTTTGGTGTAAAATATGTTAGTTTAGGGGTTGCACGTGTCAACCCCAAAACTTAAAAATTCAATAGAAAATGTTTTAGTGAAGGGATTTCCTCCAAACAAAAACTAGCTTATTCTATACTAAAGGGCGCTTCTATATGTACAATAAAAAATATATGTCGTTGATCGTTTTAAAGAGATATTTAGGTTTAAATTTTGAAAAATTTTTGAAATGGTGTTACTGTTTTTTTTGACGGAGTAGCACGCTGCTCGATGCGTTGTCGGACTCGCCGTATGGTTTTGCTCCCGATGCGTTTCTTGGTTTTTGCGAAAACCCTCCGGAAGGCCGACCTCGCCGCCACGTGCTTTTCGGTTTTTCTAAAACTGTTCCTCTCCTCCGCGCCGGAAAAATCCGAGTGTGGTATCAAAAGATGCTGCTCGTGAAGGTGCTTCTAATGGTGGAATCAAATGTGCACCTTGTCGATCTCGTTTTCGAGCCGCACGCACTTTTATGTTCACTAACCTCAAAAATTGAGGTTTTTTTTTTTGCACTTTTACCACTGGTAACCACTTTTTGGTGACAGTTGTGATCACTATCACTTGCGCCGGATTTTTACGCGTCAAATGGTGGTATTTTCGTGTAAATTGGTGAACTTTTTACCACTTTTATGAATTTTTAAACGGTTTTAGTAGCGCGGAGGTACTTTGGATGCGGGCGGTTGACTCTGAGGGTCAAATGGAACTGGGTTAGGTTAGGTTAGGTTAGGTTTTTTTTTTTTTTTTTTTTTATTTTTAAGCTGCTTCCCCCTACATGGTTTGGGTAAGGGTCTTTGTCTGTCTGTTATTTATTCCTCTTCCACTGTAGGCCTCTTTGTCATGCTTCCCTCAAGGGTACATTCTCCTTTCACACATTTTGTCTTTCTATTTTGATTCCTTAATCTATGCAAACCCATTTTTGTTTATTAATCCATTTTACAATTTTACTTACATCTATATCACATTTCTTTATTCTAGTTTTTTTTTTTTTTTTACATTTATTTCCTTTATTCTAGTTTTATTTTTACATTTATTAATTTTCTTTATCACAATTGTTTTTGTCTACATTGCTTTCTTTGCTTATTATAATCGTCCTCATCTTATATCTATTTTACAGTTTTCTTTCTATTCTATTACATTTAGCTTAATTTAGTTCTATTTACATTTACATTCCTAATTTCTATTACATTTTTGTTCTATTTTTACTTATTACTTTGCTTGCAATGTGTTTGCAATATTCTAGAAATCTTTTCCTATTCTCTTTACTTCCTATTATTTCCTTTATCTTATCTTTATCTATTTTAATTCCCAACTCTATCTCCAGATCCGTTCTTTCTTTAAGAAAGATGGGACAATCCACAATAATGTGAACGACCCCTTCCTCCTCACTCGGATCACATTCGCACGACGGGCTGTCCCTACACCTGAATCTATGTAGGTACTGGGAAAACCCGCCGTGCCCCGTGAAAATCTGTACTAGTATGGGGTCCAGGTCAATCTTTCTCACTACAGAGTGTGCCCCTATAACCTCAGGGAAAAATACTTTTGTTGTGCCAGCCGTTTCTTCACTTTCATATCTCCGGCTCCATTCGCCAAGCGTCAGCATTCTAATTTGCCGCTTGACGAATGAAACCGGACACTCATCATAAACCGGCTTTGTTTTCTTGTGGGCGGCTTCTTTGGCTAACTTATCCGCCCTTTCGTTTCCCTCCACCCCCACATGTGCTTTAACCCAGAAAAATCTTAATGATTTTTGCTGGTTTAAGTATCTTGTGATGTTTTGTCTGGTGTTAACTGCCAGGGGGTGAAGGGATTCCCCGTTCAACACGGCTTCGAGAGCAGAGCGCGAGTCACTGTAGATGACGCAGCTGGACGAGGCACAGAGAAGCGCACGCTCAGTTGCCTTAAAGAGGGCAAAAAGCTCCGCCTGAAAGACGGTGCAGCAGCCGTCTAATTTGAATTTCTGGGACGAAATCTCCTCGGCGCCACACCATATGGACAGCGCCGAGCCGACCATCCCATCCATTCTACTCCCATCTGTATATATTGATATCGTATTTTGATCCTCTGTTTCAGGTGCTGCACCCTCCCCCAGGCAGGCATACCCTGTCCCTTTCCACGCGGACGGGTGAGGTAAGTCCACGAACGCAGTCGGCCTCTCCACCACCCGGTCTCCTACCACCTGCCGGGAGTACCCCTTCCTGGACTCATATAATAGAGCCGCTTCACGGACTCTTAAGTCCAGGGGAAGGATCCCGGCAAGCAGCAGAGCCGAGTTTAGAGAGACCGTCCTGTAGGATCTAACTATCTTTTGTGCTATGCTTCTCTGTATCTCGTTCAACTGCTTACGGACGCCCAATTTGTGCGCAGCTGGGGCCCACACAGGGGCCGCATATAGTATTGTTGGTTCGACTACTGCCGTGTACACAGTCCTGACTATCTCCGACGATAGGCCCCATTTGATCCCGGCGGCTCGTGAAAGCTGCTTGTGTATGTCCCGCGCTTTTTTACAGATATATGTTACGTGTGCGTTGAACGTTAATTTTTCGTCAATAATGAGCCCCAGGATCTTTATCTCCTTTGACAGACCGATTTGCACGCCCCCCATGCTCAGGAGCGGGGCATCATACTTTATCTTTTTCGTTAGTAGCATAGCTTTCGTTTTCTGTGGCCCAAAGTTAAGCTTGTTTCTGATGCCCCACTCCCGAACACAGTCCAATGTGGCACCGATCCGTCGCTGCATCTCCCAGGAGTCCTCGCCGGAGAAAGCCAGGACTACGTCATCCGCGAAAGCCTGGCAGTAGTCTCCCCTATCCTGTAGTTGTTTTAATAGGGGGTCTAGTAGCAAATTCCAGAACGTAGGACCCCCAATAGATCCCTGCACGCACCCCTTAGACGTCTCCCTCTCGCACTCTGCTCCCGCATACCTAAGCACCACACTCCTATCCCTGAGATAGTCATCTACCATCTTCCTGAGGTTAGCCGGGCAGTCCGTCGCCGCGAGCCCACAGCGGATGGCCGGCCACCACGCATTATCAAATGCCCCCTCTATGTCCAGGGATACCAATATTACTATTTTCTTGTTTGCAATTTGTTGCCTAATGTGATTTACCAGGACATAGAGGGAGTCCTCCGTGCCTCTCTGCGGTACAAATCCGAACTGACTTGGGCTCGCTAGCGGTAAGACGTACCACCGTATCCGTTTCATCAACATTTTTTCTAATATTTTTCCAAATATAGGCAATAGGCCTATTGGCCTATAAGATTTTGGATCGGTGTACGCCTCTCTGCCCGGCTTCCTCAGGACGACGACCACCGCCTTCTTCCACAAGGTAGGGAAGCACGAAAGTGCCAAGCATTTATTAAAGATCATTAAGAATAGGTCGGGATCCTGGGTGATCGACGCACCACATATGTCCGCCGTGAAGCCGTCCCACCCAGGCGCTTTCTTGGGACAGAAGCTCAACGCGGTGGTCTCGAGTTCATGTCTAGTAAACGGTGGATCACATGAATTATCCTGCGATCCACCGCTGAGGAACTCGGCCCTCTGTCTTATTTGCCTATGTTCCGCGTTGTCGTCCTCTATCAAGTCCTTTGGATAGAATTTTTTGGCCAATAAGTTGGCCGACTCCACGGCGTCCAATTCCCTCCCATTTTCCAATAACGGAATGTCAAGTTCTCTATCTGTAGTGCGCCGAATCACCCTATAGATTCCCTCCCACATACCACTTTTACTCTGTTTACCGCAGAATTCTTTCCAACTGGTGATCCGAGCCCCCTTCACCGCTGTTTGATATTTAGTTTTTACCTCTAGGTATTGCTCCACCACCCACGCTCTGCGAGATGGAGCGGCCCACCTTATTCTTCGCTTTTTTGCGAGTACCTCTTTCTTTAACTTCTCGAGCTCTTCGCTCCACCAGGGCAATCCCCTCCTTTTACCCCCCCTGACCAAGGGTATACAACTCTTACACACTTTCTCGATGGTTTCAGTAATATTATTTACCATCTCATTCAGTTGTTTACTGTCAGTGATCTGATTCACTTTTTCTTTAATAGACTGCTCCTTCCAGAGTTGGGCCAGTTCCTGTCTGAACTGGCTCCACTTGGCCTTCTTTGTGTTGTATACCCTGGTCCCCTTTGGAATTTCGACTCCTTCACTCTTTTCTAAAATTATATTGAAGGAGATTGCCCTGTGGTCCGAAGTTATTAGTTCCGGCTCTACTTTCCAGTCCTTCACAATTTGGAGCGTGTTGGTGGAGCAAACCGTTATATCTACGTTACTTGTGCACATCTTTCCACCTCTCACTACTTCGAAAGTGGGCTCGGATCCCCAGTTAAGTACCTGTAGGCCATGCTCATTTAGCATGTCCTCAAGCTCCCTACCTCTGGCATCCAATTTCGCGCTTCCCCACCAAGGGTTCCAGGCGTTTACATCGCCTCCTATAATAATTTTGAATTTAGCCCCTTCCTCTAATATCCTATCCAGGCGCTGGATGTACGGGCCAAGCGGCCTATCTCCCTCCAGGTAGACCGACACCATCCCTATCTCACCTATTCCAGCTTTTATTTTTACAATACAAATATTGGCTGTAATATGTTTCTGACATGGGATGATGTCGATCTCCTGGTTGAAGATCATCACCGCTGATTTAACTACTGTCCCGACTTGACCTTGCAGCTGAATCACGGCGACTCCCGGATAATTCCTAACTTTGCCCGTACATCCAGTGTAGGGCTCCTGTATCAGAGCTATATCTATCTTCTTACTTCTGGCAACCTCTATCAGTTCGGCCGTCGCAAGTTGGCATCTCTGTAGATTGACCTGGATTACCCTTATTGTTCTTTCCCTATTAGTTATTTTTCCTACTAAGCCCGGGGCCACCTTAGCAATATGCTACTGACGCCCGAGCCAACATGTCCCACTTTTTGCGCACAATACATTCCTTATCGAATGCATTGTGCGCGTGGTCGTCCATGTTGGCCCGGACGCAGTTCTTGCACCTTGCTTCTTCCCCTCGTTGTCTTTTTGGACAATCTATTTTGTAGTGTGCCCCTCCACAGTGGCTACAACTGTCTACCTCTTCCTTGCAAAGACGCTTTGGATGGCCATAGGCCAGGCATTTCGTGCATTGGATCAGGGGGGACTGATCTTCAACCCGCACATTTTGCAGGTCTATCCTCAATCTGCCCCTCTCCAACGCCCTATTCCATATTTTAGGGGATACACTTAATACTATATGACCGCATAATTGGTTTCGGGCTCTTCTCCTATATTTGATGCTAACTCTTTTTTCCCCACTGTCCAGGCCTTGAAGCAGGTCCCCGTTCTGATTCTCAAGGGCCCGCAACACTTCCTCATCCGTATGGACTAGAAGGACGTCCCTGAGAACCAGCTGCGGGTCCTTATTTTTCACCTCCTCCACAGTGAGGTGTTTCCCTGCTAAGGTCAGCCTTTGTTGGACCTTTTTTCTTTCTTCCACAGTCGCACATCCTACTATAACCTTTTTATCCTTCACCTTTTTTACCCTTTCCACCCTCACCCATCCATCCTTCGCATCCATTGCTTTCCTGATTCTTTCTAAAACTTGCTCACTTGTCTCTTCTTCTTTTTCAGATGCAACTATCACCGAGTGCAGCGCGCCCGCCCCCTTCGGAGCATCTCGTCTGGCCGCGACTACTCCCGCGTAAGTTTTTCCATCTTTAATCATACTTTCCCTTCCTTTTATTAATTCATCTTTCATTTCTTCCATTCTGTCCCTGTTTTCCTTCATTATTCCTACATATTTATTCACCTCTTCCGAACTTTCTTTCATTATTCTTTCATGCTCTTTCATTCTCTCGATCATTTCCCTATTTTGTTTCCATAACTCTTCATTTATATTCTTACATTCACTCTTCTCCATTCTTACTTCACTATCTTTACTTTTCATGCTTTCCATTCTACTTTCCTCTGCCTCTTTCACTAACCCATACATCCTCTCTATCGCATCTAACACTTCACTCTTTATCTCACTTTTGAGATTTCGGCTATTGTTCAAGTGGAGTTTTGCCTTAGTAAGGCAGGCTTTCGCTTCACTTAACCGGTTTTTATAGGTTGCCTCCGTTTTTGGCGATTTTTCTGTCGCGATCTTAATTTTTAATGAGCTGCCCTTTTCCACCGCTTTTGGCCTAGGTTGCTCATTCTGTTTCCCTATATTTATCTTTTTTCTATCGGCTATGGGCAAAAAGTGCTCCCCACGAGACCTGGGGGGGGAAGGGGGACCGCCGCGGGGGTGAGGTAGGGGGGGAGGGGGGGGGAAAGGGGGGGAAGAATAGCTCTTCCTCCGTACACCACTACCCACCGACTCACTCCTCCCAAAGCCTCTCCCAACTCGGCTTTTTTGGGAATTTCCCTTTGGATTTTTAGGATTTTTGGGGGGGGAAGGGGTTTTATGGGGTTAACTTAATCTATTGTACACGTTTTAGTCTTAAAAAATTTTTGACTATCTAAATCGTTTAGTAATCTATTCTTACACTACTTCTAAAAAATTCCTAAAAATTAAACAAAAATAGATACAGCAAAACGCTTGTACCTATTTGCTACCCATATGGTGCCCCACTTATTACCCCCTTTTAAATGGGAAATTATCCTACTTTAATTTTTCTAATAATTTTAATTTTCTACTATTTAATTTTTTATTTACGTCCAACTCCCACTTGGCAACTGCTCGCACTTGTCACAATTCTTATATCCTAATTTTAATTTAAATAAAATATAATAATTTAATTAAATAATTTTTTGCCCGACTCGGTCTTGTCACCGACTCGCTCTTGACTATAGCCAATCTGACAGTGACAACCCTGACACCTTGACAGCAGCTGTCAAAATCCCGGCGGCCGACTGACACCCGTCACTGTCACTGACAGCGACAGCTATGACAGCTGACAGTGACAATGACACCCAAGTACTTGTCAACTCTACGTGTCAGAATAAGAGGTGGCACTTTTAATTTTATTACTACGTCACTGTTTTTCTAGTGAATACCACACTTAATACCACAAGTATGGCGCCTTATTCTGTTATTATTCCTACTGCTATTCTCCTATACTATTTTGTAGTTTTTTGTATATTTTCCTATCTTATTCTCTACTTTAGTGTGGTTTCCCAGCCTTCAGCTAGGATACCCAGACCCACCAGACTACCTATCACCAATTTTTTGGTAGTTGCCTTATATAATATACAATATTCCTATACTCTAGTTCGTAATACGGACACGGCTGACGCAACCAACCTCGACAAACTTAACTTAAAGTTGCACAATTCCCTTTGACTTAATTAAACACCTATATCTATGATTTGCAAAGATGGCAGGCGTCCAAAAACTTCAGGCAGGTTCCCAGATATGTAGGGCTTCTTATACAGTTTATTCTAGGATTTTATTAAGCCTAGTTTTTATTTTATTAATGTCCAAAAAACATAAACAAATCAATGAAAGCTACCTGTCTGTTTTACGTAATATAATTTTGAATTTTGATGTCCTAGATTTTTAAAATTTTTTTTAAAATTTTTTTTTTTTTTTTTTTAAATTTTTCCACTTTGAATATCAAGTTCTCTTCTTTTGTCTATAAAAATAACCCCCCTACTTTATATTTTCTAATTTTTAATTCCTAAGTCCTAATTTTTTATCTATAAAGGTCCTAACCTAAAATTTTTCGATCACCTTGCCTCCTTATTTACTTTGTATCTCAGTTATTTATAGAGCTATCTAAACCTAATTTTACAGTAACACTTATCTTAGTCCTATCTCTTCTTTGGAATTTCTTCCTTCCGATTCGATGGACTCCCGGCTGCTCCAGCGACGAAAAAGCCCGCAAGCACGTGGTGTTTGCGGTCCAAGGCTGTTTGCTGCTAAACCACCAGTCCGATTTCCGATCTGATGATCTCAATCGGTTCTACTGGTGGTCCTCCAACTCCCTGTTTCTTTATTTTCTTTGAGCCTGTCCTAATTTAGGACTTGGCCCCACGTGGTTTTGGTTTTTTTTTTTTTTTTTTTTTTTTTTTTTTTTTTTTTTTTTCCCTTTTTTTTTTTTCTTTAGTTTCTCACTGAATTTTCCGCACTTCACTATGACACTTTTATAGGCTCTGCCCACCACTCACTTTGACACCACACTCGATTCTCTGTATGTCCTAATTAGGACTACAGGTCACTTTTGAGTCCTAATTTTACAATATCTCCGCGGAGACTTATCAGAAAATTCTGAAAGTAGTTTCAAAAAAAAGTTGGGGGACAGTGCCCCTCAACTTTCCACAGTTGAAAAAGAGTAGGTCACCGCTTTGGTTTTTGCAGCGCACGCACTTTTATAAATTTTTGGCGGTTTTTTAGCGATAACTTTTTTGTTTTTGAATATTCTTCAAAAATTTTTTCACCACGCGATTGCCCGCAACTAGGCGCAACTTTTGACGTATAGCACGGTTTATTTTTCACTTTTGAACTATTTTTATTGATTTTTCGTTCGCGGAGCGGCTTAAAATCGCTGTTTACGCGTCAGAGGGCTGTCTGAGACTGGGTTTTTTTTTTTTTTTTTTTTTTTTTTTTATCCCTACTCCCCTGATGTGTGCAAAATCAGGGACCTTTTTTGTCTTATCAGTCATACCAGTTCTCGCTTATTCTCATTTCTAGGTTTAAACCCTTCCATCCTGTCTCGAACCTAACAGTTGGTTAGCTAATTTGTACCTCCCTCTGAAATTTTTATTATCATAAAAAATCCTTACATTCTATTACAGTTTTCGTCTTAAGCTAACTACATTTGTATTCATTTATTCATATATATATACCGTTGTCTACATGCTATAGCTTTATGTCTCTTATTTTCTAATACAGTGTTTGTCCATCTTATTCTAATCTTACGTACTAAATCACAGTGATATACTTAACCTATATCACAGATGTCTTATACTTAACTTAAACACTAACATTTTGTCTTAAATCTACTTAACTAATATCACAGTGACATCTTATTCTATATCACAGTACGTCTTGCTAGAGCATTGGTATAATACAATTATCCTTACTTCGTCTTATTTCTGTTGGTTACTTTGACAGCTATCTTTCTGCAATATGTCAGAAACCTTTCTACCTTGTCCTTATCCTGCATGATTTCGGCTATGGTGTCCTGTTTTATCTCAATTCCTATTTCCGTTTCTATATCTAGCCTGTCTCTGCCATAGATGGGGCATTCACACAAAACATGCATCACGCTTTCGCTCATACTTTCATCACAGGCACACGACGGGCTCTCCTTACACCTGAAACGATGCAGGTATTCAGAGAACCCCCCATGGCCTGTGAACACTTGCGCCAATACCTTATCCATCTTAATCTTTCTTACTGCCGAATGAGCTTTAATGGCGTCCGGGAAAAACACTTTGGTGACAGAGGCCGTTTTCTCACTAAGGTACCTCCGATTCCATTCATCAATCGACTCTTCTCGAATCTGTCGCTTGATGAATGAAATGGGGCACCTGTCGTAATCCGGCCTCGTCTTCCTATTGAGTGCCGCGTCCTTCGCCAGCTCATCGGCCCTTTCATTTCCCTGCATCCCAACGTGCGCTCTGACCCAATACAATCTAATAGATTTATCAGCGTCTTTCATCTTATCGATGTTCGTTCTACACTCATTCACAAGGGGATGCAGAGACCTACCACCCGTTACGGCGTCCAGAGCAGCCCTGGAGTCACTAAATACGCAGCAACTAGTTGCGTTGCATTTGAGTGCATACTCTACGGCCTTTGATAAAGCCAGGAGTTCCGCCTGGAAGACAGTGCAGTAGCGTTCCAATCGCAGCTTCATCTTTCCACACTCGGCGACACTATTCCATATGGATAGTGCCGCCCCCACTTTTCCTTCAATTTTACTCCCGTCGGTGTAGATGTTACACCGACTGTCCTTACATAGTTCCAGCCCCGCACTGTCCTCCACGCATTGGTACCCTAGCTCCATCTGGCACGCAGGATGTGGCGTTTCCGTGTACGGTAACGGCCTCTCCACATCTCGATCACCTACTACCCTACGGGAGTACCCTTTCTTGACCTCGTACAGAAGGGCAGTTTCCTGCACCCTCAGGTCAAGCGGCAACATCCCGGCGAGCAGTAGCACCGAGTTGAGAGAGACCGTTCTGTACGCCTTGGCGATCTTCTGCCCTATGCCTCTTTGCACCACTCCCAGCCGCTTACGTACCCCCAGTCTGTTGGACGCCGGCGCCCACACATTCGCCGCATACAAAACTATTGGTTCGACCACTGCCATATATATGGTCCTGATGATCTCAGGTTCCAACCCCCAGCTGACCCCGGCAGCTCTCGAGACCTGTTTATATACGTTCAGCGCTTTGCGGCACACGTTGTCCACATGAGCGCTGAACGTAAGATTCCGGTCAATCGTGAGCCCCAGGATCTTGATCTCCTCCGAAAGTCCGATGCCCACCCCGCCCATGTCCAACACCAGAGGATCGTACTTCAGCTTCTTCGTGACTAGCATGGCCTTGGTCTTGCTAGGCGCGAATTTCAGCTTATTCCGAATCCCCCAGTCCAGGACACAGCGGAGCGTAAGTGGAGCCTTAGCCTGCCACCCCAAGACCGCAGTGCGTGGACTTCATGTCCACATCCTTCTCGAGGTGGCCTCGTTTGCACTGAACACTGCGGATCTAGACTGGAGAGTCGATAAACACTCCTGAGGGTGGTGCTTAGGCGGCGCCCTCAGTACCGGGTCGGGGCCGATGAGGCTGCAGTGCCGAAAGGGTCCGGCCCGGACGGGGGGGGAGGGGATGCACCTGCCTCTCTCTTTTGGAGGGGTAGGGTGCCTGGCGCTATTGCGCGGAGAGGTGTTGGGGGGCGCTATTGCGTCCCCGGTTGTGTGTTTTTTGCGCTTTTGCGCATTGTGGTTTCTCTGTCCTCTGCGGGGGGCAGGGAGTCTAGGTGGTGGCGTGCCCGGCGGCACTAACCCTGTCGCCGGGTTTCGCCTGGGGGGCGGGCCAGCACCAGCCGCCCTCCCCGGGACCCCGCGCAGTCACTTCAACGACCCCCGTGTCGGTGCTAAGGGGGTACGTCGTGGCTGCGCGGACCGACGAACGGCCTGCCTTAATTGGCCGGCCTAAGAGAAGGAAAACTTGAAACAAACCCGTGAGAAAACACGCTTAAAACCTGTGGATACCTGGGGACCTCCACAGTATATACCCTAGCCCCCGGAATGGGCGTCACCCGGGGGTGGTCACATAAATCGGCCCCACTCGTGGGATTCACAATGGAATATTTTAAACTTAACTTTCGGGGAACGGGGGGGAAAGATAAGAGGAGGAGTGAGGAGGTGGATGAGGATGACTTGTCCGACGCATCGGATTTAAGCGTCCCAACAGCTTGGTCGGACGACGGAAGTGCGACCAAGGCATTGAGAAGGCGCGTTCGTCCAACAGAAGAAAAAACAAGGAGTCGGTCACGATCGAGGTCAAAGTCGAGGGAGAGAGAGGCAGGTCCTGCCACTGAACCGTCTTCTGCGGGGAAAATTCCCACAAGGAGAGGGAGAGGCCGGCCTCCTACGACCGGCGAATATGTCGGTCTGTCACAGGCGAAGCGCGAGTGGTTGCAGACGCAGAGAGAGGCGCTGCAACATCAAGTGGAGAAAGAGATCGATGAAATGTCTCAGGAGCTTCGGCTAAAGAGGCTGACCCGGTCTACTTCCAGTGAGCTGTCTGGCTGGTCGTCGTCTGCGTCTGCGGACAGACACAGAGACCCGTTGGCGAGTCAGCAACCGAGTCCAGATATGGATACTGCAGATGGACTGCAAAAGTTGGCAATGGCGAGCGTGGCCGCCATCGAAAAGGTGGCCACCAAATCAAAGAATTTGAAGGGCTCGTTCGTACGGGCGTTGAAAGAGGCGGCGGCCTGCATCAAAGAGGTTACGGAAACCCTTGCGGCAAGAACCAATTCCGAGGAGAATGTGAAACTCCAAAAGGAGAATGCCTGTCTGCGAGGGGAGATCAGTGAGCTCCGCAAACAACTCGCGGAGCTCAAAGGGATGGTGGAAAAGCTGACAAGCCAACCAAAGCCACCTCCGCCAGAGCCTACTGCTTTGGTGCAGGAAGAGATGACCAGGTCCATCATGATGCAAGTTGGCGATATGGTCAACGCAAGGCTGGACGCACTGGAGGAGCGGCTGTTGCCGGCTAAGAGCATCCGTCCGCCTTTGGCTGCGGACGCAAAGAAGACATACGCATCTGCTGTTCTACCTTCTACTGGAGAGCCAATGTCGTTATCGCAACAAGGGAAGAGAAAAGCTGGGAAGGGCAAAGGTGTTGCGCCTATTCCTAAGCCTGTGGTGGAACGGTCCGTAGAGGTGCCGCCTACATCGTCGGGTATGGACGATGACGGCTTCGTGACCGTCGCAAAGAAGAGCAAGAGGAGGATTGAAAAGGTCGTCGTCGAGGTCCCGGCTTCCACTCGGCCGAATAGCAAAATCGCTGTAGTCCCGGCTTCTGTGCCGGATAGGAAGGAGGGGGGGGGGAAACGAAAAGAAAAGGCGAAAAAGCCGAAATTGCGTATCCCAAAGTCGTCCGCCGTGGTGATTACCTTGCTGCCGGAGGCGGCTAAGAAGGGGGTTTCTTACGCCCAGGTGTTGACGGAGGCCCGAACCAAGGTTGACCTGGAGCCGCTGGGCATAACTGGGCTCCGGTACAGGAAGGCCGCCACCGGGGCAGGCGTCCTCGAGCTGCCGGGTGCCGCTAGTGGGGAGAAAGCCGATGCACTAGCGGCTAAATTGAGGGAAAACCTAGGGAGTGACCTAGTGAGAGTGTCCAGGCCGACTAAATGCGCGGAACTCCGCGTTTCAGGCCTGGATGACTCGGTCACGGCGGCTGAGGTGGCTGGGGCCATCGCCAGGGTGGGAAGTTGTACGGCGGACGACGTTAAAGTCGGGGAGGTGCGCCGAACTCTGACAGGGTTAGGCTCTGTGTGGGCGAGGTGCCCCGTTGAGGCGGCAAGGAAGGTGGCAGGTGGTCGCCTTCTAGTAGGATGGGTCTCGGCAGGTGTCAAAGTACTGGAGCCGAGACCCTTGAGGTGCTACCGGTGCCTGAAACAGGGGCACGTCGTCGCGGTATGCACCTCGGAGGTGGACCGCAGCGGTGAATGTTACCGCTGCGGGCAACATGGCCACAGAGCCGGGGCGTGCACGAGCAGGCCGCACTGCACGCTGTGCTCCGCCGAAGGGAAGTCGGCGGACCACATCCCAGGCAGCAAGACCTGTGCGGGGGCAAAGCCCAAAAAGGGCGCTAGGGTGGTAGCCGTTGCTGCCGCTCGCGTTGCTCCCGCCAGGCCAACGGAGGAGATGTGCACGGACCCGTGCTAGTGGCCATCGCCTCCAAGGCGACCACCGCGCCCTGCCATGTATACGGCGGGGCGCCCACCTGAGGCTTGGGGTGGCATTCGGGGGAGTGCCGCCCCTCTCACAGCCTCGAGATGGCGCGCGCGGTGTTCCCGCGCGCCTCTCCAGAAGTCGGGCGGGCAAGGCCCGCCCAAACACGAGACGAGGCCGGCGTTTGCGCTGGCCGTTGCCGCCGGGGCCGCGGAAGAATGCCAACGCACCCCCGTTGCCCCGGCATCAAGGCTCTCGAGGAACACCGTCAGGTTTTAGTGGGTAGCCCGGCATTGCACCTCACAGCCGTGGAGTCCCACATATCCCCCTGCCATCCCCCCATGGCAGGACGGAATGCATAAAGCATTTCCTGACGCAAAAAAAAAAAAAAAAAAAAAAAAAAAGGTTAGGTTAGGTTAGGTTGGGGCCGAGGGGGCCGAGTGGTGTGGGTGACCCGCCACAGGGGGTGGACCAACAGGCGCTTATAGCTCCCATTAAGTGGAGCCTTAGCCTGCCATCCCAAGACCGCAGTGCGTAGACTTCATGTCTACATCCTTCTCGAGGTGACCCTGTTTCTACTGAACACTGCGGATCTAGACTGGAGAGTCGATAAACACTCCTGAGGGTGGTGCTTCGGCGGCGCCCTCAGTATCAGGTCGGCCGGGCACCGACCAGTAACTTCACGTTCTTTAATGGGTTGTTACTGGGCGGTGGCTGATGGTCCGACCAATGGGGTGGTAAGGGGTGCCCATCCGCGTGTATCCTGAAGGATGCACGTTGATGGGCTTCGTCGTTGTGCAGTTGTCGCGCTTTTGCGCCTATTTGTGTTTCCGTGACCTCTGCGGATGTTGCGGAGTTAAGATGGTGACGAGCCCGGCGGCACTAACCCTGTCGTCGGGTGACGTCTGGGGGGCGGACAGGCACCAGCCGCTCTCCCCGGGAACCCGCGCAGTCACTTCAACGACCCCCGTCACGGTGCTAAGGGGGTACGTCGTGGCTGCGCGGACCGACGAACGGCCTGCCTTAATTGGCCGGCCTAAGAGAAGGAAAACTTGAAACAAACCCGTGAGAAAACACGTAAAAACCTGTGGATACCTGGGGCCCTCCACAGTATATACCCTAGCCCCCGGAATGGGCGTCACCCGGGGGTGGTCCTTTATATCGACCCATTCTCGTGGGAACAGATATGAATGCAAATAAACTTAAACCTAAGGGGAAGGGGGGTAAAGGAGATAGAAGAGAAGAGGAAGAAAGTGAAAAGAAAGAAGTTGACGATAACTTCCAACAAAATCTGGAAGAGTCGTCAGAAGAAGAGAGCTACGAAGATATTGTAGAAGCTATCGATAAGAAACTCAGAAGGGCTGATAGAAAAGGAAGAGGCCGACCCCCAACAACCGGGGAGTACATCGGATTGGCTAAGGCAAAAATGGACCTAATTGCCGCGGAGAGAGCAGAATTGGAGCTTCGGGCGGAGAAGGAAGCTGCTCTACTGACGGAGGAACTTCGCCGCAATAGACCGTTGCATTTGAGTGAATCATCCTCTGCAACGGAGCCGGTAAATGACGAGGAAGAACCACCCATTGATCCGGAAATGCTGGTTACAAAGGCACTGGCCGCTATAGAAAAAGTGGCCAAAGGATCAAAAAATCTTAAGGGTACTTTCGTAAAGTCCCTTAATGAAGCAATGGTATCCATAAGGACCGCATCGGACGTCTTTGTGAACAGGACGTCCACGGAGGAAAATCGACGACTGCAGGCGGAGAATACCCGCCTGCGCAGGGAGGTTACACAGCTCCGGAGCGAGATGACGGAACTTAGGACGGATGTGGATAAGCTCAGGGGTCGGCCTGAGCCTTCGTCATCCAACCCAGCGGTAACCAATAATGCAGTGTCCATGCATGACGAAATGATACGAACTATTATCGAACAAGTAGGTATCACTGTAAAGGAAAAGATGAAAGAGTTAGAGGACCGCCTTCTCCCCGAAAGGCGGTTGCTTCCAGCATTTACAAAAACCAGCGTTGCATCTGCAGCAGTGTCCAGCGTCGAGCCTGCGGTAGAACAGTCCGTACTGGTGTTGCCTTCATCGGCGCCTATGACTGACGACGGTTTCGTCACCGTGACAAAAAAAGGCAGGAAGAATGTGAGAAAGGTTGAACAAGTCCCGGCTTCTACTCGGCCGAATAGGAGGGTCGCTGCAGTCCCGGCTTCTGGGCCGAATAGGAAGGATTCGAGAAAAAAGAAGGAAAGGGCCAAAAAGCCAAAGTTACGTGTACCGAAGTCGTCTGCTGTGGTTATTACCTTACTGCCAGAGGCGGCCGAGAAGGGGGTCTCCTATGCCCAGATACTTATGGAGGCCCGAACAAAGATCGACCTGGGACCGCTGGGCATCACCGAGCTCCGGTACCGAAAGGCCGCCACCGGTGCAGGTGTTCTTGAGCTCCCAGGTGCCGCTAGCAGCGAGAAAGCCGACGCGCTAGCGGCCAAGCTCAGGGAAAATCTTGGAGCTGATATGGTGAGAGTGTCCAGGCCTACCAAATGCGCCGAGCTCCGCGTCTCAGGCCTGGACGACTCTATTACGGCGGCTGATGTGTCTGCCGCTATCGCCAGGGTGGGCGAGACTACGGCGGATAATATAAAGGTTGGGGAGGTGCGCCGAACACCGGCAGGATTAGGGTCTGTATGGGCGAGGTGCCCCGTTGAGGTGGCAAGGAAGGTGGCGAGTGGTCGCCTGTTAGTAGGATGGGTCTCGGCCAGTGTAAAGTTACTGGAGCCGAGACCCTTGAGGTGCTACCGGTGTCTTGAACAAGGACATGTCGTCGCGGTATGCACCTCGGAGGTGGACCGCAGCGGGGAATGTTACCGCTGCGGGCAGCATGGCCACAATGCCGGGGCGTGCACTAATAGACCATACTGCACGCTGTGCTCCGCCGAAGGGAAGTCGGCGGACCACTTACCGGGTAGTAAGTCCTGTGCGGGGGCAAAGCCCAAGAAGGGCGCTAGGGTGGCTGTTGCTGCTCGCGTTGACCCCGCCAGGCAAACGGAGAAAAAATAAGTGCACGGATCCGTGCAAGTGGCCATCGCCTCCTAGGCGACCACTGTGCCCCGCCATGTCATACGGCGGGGCGCCTACCTGAGGCTTGGGGTGACTTTCGGGGGAGAGTCACTCCTCAGACAGCCTCGAGATGGCGAGCGCGGTGTTCCCGCGCGCCTCTCACGACATTATGGGTGGGAGTTCTGTTCTGCCCTCCCACCCAAAACGAGACGAGGCCGGCGGCTTAGCGCCGGCCGTTGCCCGCCGGGGTCGCGGAAGAATGCTAACGCACACCCGTGGCCCCGGTACAAAGGCTCTCGAGGAACACCGTCAGGTTTTAGTGGGTAGCCCGGCATTGCACCTCACAGCCGTGGAGTCCCACATATCCCCCTGCCATCCCCCATGGCAGGACGGAATGCATAAAGCATTTCCTGACGAAAAAAAAAAAAAAAAAAAAAAAAAAAAGGTTGGGGCCGAGTGGTGTGGGTGACCCACCACAGGGGGTGGACCAACAGGCGCTTACAGCTCCCATTAAGTGGAGCCTTAGCCTGCCACCCCAAGACCGCAGTGCGTGGACTTCATGTCCACATCCTTCTCGAGGTGGCCTCGTTTGCACTGAACACTGCGGATCTAGACTGGAGAGTCGATAAACACTCCTGAGGGTGGTGCTTCGGCGGCGCCCTCAGTACCGGGTCGGGGCCGATGAGGCTGCAGTGCCGAAAGGGCCCGGCCCGGACGGGGAAGGGGGGAAAAACACCTGCCCCTCTGCTTCCAGAGGGGTATCGTGTTTTGTCGATTGTGTCGGCGCACCTGTCCCTCTTTTTTGGGGGACAGAGTTGTGGCGCTTTTTGCGCGTTGAGGTGGGGGGCGCTATTGCGTCCCTTTGTTTTTGCGCTATTGCGCTAGAGGTTGTCGGCGCTTTTGCGCCTCTGTCGTTTCCTTGTCCTTCGGGAAGGACAAGAAGTTTTGGTGTTGACGCGCCCGGTGGCACTAACCCTGTCACCGGGTGGCGTCTGGGGGGCGGACCGGCACCAGCCGCCCTCCCCGGGACCCCGCGCAGTCACTTCAACGACCTCCGTTATGGTGCTAAGGGGGTACGTCGTGGCTGCGCGGACCGACGACGGGCTTGCCTTTATTGGCCGGCCCAAGAGAAGGAAAACTTGAAACAAACCCGTGAGCGAACACGTAAAAACCTGTGGGTACCTGGGGACCCCCACAGTATTTACCCTAGCCCTCGGAATGAGCGTCACCCGGGGGTGGTCATCCAGTTCGTCTCATACTCGTGGGAACAGCTATGGATATTTCACTCAAAAACAAGGGGAAGGGGGGAAAGAGCGAGAAGAGAGAGGATGAGAAGAGAGAAGAAAAAGAGGAGGACAAGCAACCTGAGGTTGTCTTCATGTCGGGCTCTCGGAGTACGAGTGAGGAGAGTCTAGTGTTGGTTCGTGGGTCGAGGACGCCCAGAGCGGGAGAGAAGCGTACTTCTTCTTGGGAGCGGATGGTGTACTCGTCGTCTGACTCGGATGAGTTAAAGGAGAAGCTCAAAAGCGCTCCTTGGTATCAAGACCTACAAGACGACCGAGCAAGAAGGAAGGCCAAGGAGGCCAAAAAACTCACGGTGAAGAGAGGCAGGGGCCGACCGCCTACTACTGGCCAGTACGTTGGCCTGGCAAAGGCCAAGCAAGCCCTTGTCGATGCTGAAAGACAAGAGATGGAGCTGCGCGCCGAGCAAGAGATGGCGCAAATATCTCTAGAGATCGCGCGCGATAGGGCTTCACGCGGTAAGCAGCCGCCATCGACTGAAGGTCGGGCCGAATCGGACCCACAAATAACGCTGACGAGGGACTTGGCCGCCATCGAAAAGGTGGCCAAGACCTCAAAGAATTTAAAAGGGCCTTATATAAAGGCCCTCAACGAGGCTGTCGCCTCTATAAAGGCGACATTTGAAGATGTAAGCTCCAGGTCCTCAACTGAGGAGACCTGCCGTTTACAGGCAGAGAACAGGCGCCTGCGAACGGAACTTGAGGACCTTCGCTCACAGATAGCAGAGTTGAAGCAGGAAATGGTTCAGTTCATGGACCGCCCTGGACCGTCGTCTGCGGCAGTGAGGGAACCCGTGGCGCCCACTCAAGAAGAGCTGGCTCAAGCCGTCATAAGACAAGTGGGCGCCATGATTAATGCGAGGTTTGAGGCGTTGGAGGGCAGACTTCTGCCTGAAAAGCGCTTCCTCCCAGCGTCACTGAGTGGTAGAGCAGATGCGTCCGTTCCTGCGCCTCTGCAAACAATGGAGGAGAAAGTGTCCAGCGTTGCTACTTCGAAGTCCAGCGTTGGCAAGGGGGGTAATAAAGGGGGAAAAAAGGGTAGTAAGGTGTTGGCGTCGTCTGGGGCGGAGGCAACCCCAAGGCCCCGTCCGCTGCCTCCAGTACCTGTCTCCATGAAAGAGACATACAGCGTGGTCGCCCAAAGAGGCAATAAGAAAAGTAAGTCTGAGGTGTGCAATCCCCCCCAAAACGTCGCCTCCAAGGGTGGCACAAAGGGGAGGAAACAGCGGAGTAGAAAGCCGAAGCCACGAGTGCCGAAGTCGTCGGCAGTGGTGTTAACTCTGCAACCAGAGGCGGCGCAAAAAGGGGTTACATACGCGGCTATACTTACCGAGGCACGCAACAAAATCGACCTCGGTACGCTCGGGATCGCCGAGATGAGATATAAAAAGGCCGCTACCGGCGCCAGTATACTGGAGCTTCCGGGCCTCACCAGCGGGGAGAAGGCCGATTCACTCGCAGCAAAACTGCGGGAGCATCTGAGCCCGAATGTGGTTCGGATCTCCAGGCCGGTCAAGTCGTCCGAACTACGTATATCTGGCCTCGATGATTCTGTTACGGCATGCGAATTGTCCGCTGCCATCGTGAGGGACGGGAAATGCACCGTCGAACAAGTTAAGGTCGGGGAGATCAGGCGCACCCAGTCGGGGTTAAGTACAGCGTGGGTTCGCTGCCCTGCGGTGGCGGCCAAAACACTGGTGCAGACCAGGTTGTTGGTGGGCTGGGTCTCGGCGAGCGTGACGCTCCTGGAGCCGAGACCCCTTCGTTGTTACAAGTGCTTGCAGGTCGGTCATGTGAGGCAGACCTGTTCCTCTGAGGTGGACCGCAGCGAACTATGTTTCCGCTGCGGTAAGGACGGCCATAAGGCCGGAACGTGCATTGCGGCTCCGTTTTGCACGCTGTGCGCCGCCGCCAAAAAGGCGGCTAACCACATTTTGGGGGGTAAGGCCTGTACGGAGACGAAACCGGCAGGCAAGAGAAGGATTACGGCGGCCACACCGGCTGTTCCTATAGCCTCAACAATTGTTGGGGATGAAGAAAACATGCTCACGGATGCATGAAATCCGAGTTATCGCCTACTGGCGAGGGTATACTCCGCAGCATGACGGAGTGCCCACATAGAGGCTTGGGGTGACTTTCGGGGGAGAGTCACTCCTTAGATAGCCTCGAGATGGCGCGCGCGGTGTTCCCGCGCGCCTCTCACGACATCATGGGTGGGAGTTCTGCCCTCCCACCGAAAACGAGACGAGGCCGGCGGTTTAGCGCCGGCCGTTGCCCGCCGGGGTCGCGGAAGAATGCTAACGCACACCCGTGGCCCCGGTACAAAGGCTCTCGAGGAACACCGTCAGGTTTTAGTGGGTAGCCCGGCATTGCACCTCACAGCCGTGGAGTCCCACATATCCCCCTGCCATCCCCCATGGCAGGACGGAATGCATAAAGCATTTCCTGACGCAAAAAAAAAAAAAAAAAAAAAAAGGTTAGGTTAGGTTAGGTGGGGCGGAGGGGTTAGATGAGGACGACTTGTCCGATGCGTCGGATTTAAGCGTCCCAACAGCTTGGTCGGACGATGGAAGTGCGACCAAGGCATTGAGAAGGCGCGTTCGTCCAACAGAAAAAACAAGGAGTCGGTCAAGATCGAGGTCAAAGTCGAGGGAGAGAGAGGCAGGTCCTGCCACTGAACCGTCTTCTGCGGGGAAAATTCCCACAAGGAGAGGGAGAGGCCGGCCTCCTACGACCGGCGAATATGTCGGCTTGTCGCAAGAGAAGCGCGAGTGGCTGCAGACGCAGAGGGTGGCGCTGCAACAGCAAGTCGAAAAGGAGATGGAAGAAATGTCTCAGGAGCTTCGGCTAAAGAGGCTGACCCGGTCCACGTCGAGTGAATTGTCTGGCTGGTCATCGTCTGCGTCTGCGGACAGACACAGAGACCCTTCGGCGAGTCAGCAACCGAGTCCAGATATGGATACTGCAGATGGGCTGCAAAAGTTGGCAATGGCGAGCGTGGCTGCCATCGAAAAGGTGGCCACCAAATCAAAGAATTTGAAGGGCTCGTTCGTACGGGCGTTGAAAGAGGCGGCGGCCAGCCTCAAAGAGGTTACGGAAACCCTTGCGGCCAGAACCAATTCCGAGGAGAACGTGAAACTCCAAAAGGAGAATGCCTGTCTGCGAGGGGAGATCAGTGAGCTCCGCAAACAACTCGCGGAGCTCAAAGGGATGGTGGAAAAGCTGACAAGCCAACCAAAGCCACCTCCGCCAGAGCCTACTGCTTTGGTGCAGGAAGAGATGACCAGGTCCATCATGATGCAAGTTGGCGATATGGTCAACGCAAGGCTGGACGCACTGGAGGAGCGGCTGTTGCCGGCGAAGAGCATCCGTCCGCCTTTGGCTGCGGACGCAAAGAAGACATACGCATCTGCTGTTCTACCTTCTACTGGAGAGCCAATGTCGTTATCGCAACAAGGGAAGAGAAAATCTGGGAAGGGCAAAGGTGTTGCGCCTATTCCTAAGCCTGTGGTGGAACGGTCCGTAGAGGTGCCGCCTACATCGTCGGGTATGGACGATGACGGCTTCGTGACCGTCGCAAAGAAGAGCAAGAGGAGGATTGAAAAGGTCGTCGTCGAGGTCCCGGCTTCCACTCGGCCGAATAGCAAAATCGCTGTAGTCCCGGCTTCTGTGCCGGATAGGAAGGAGGGGGGGGGGAAACGAAAAGAAAAGGCGAAAAAGCCGAAATTGCGTATCCCAAAGTCGTCCGCCGTGGTGATTACCTTGCTGCCGGAGGCGGCTAAGAAGGGGGTTTCTTACGCCCAGGTGTTGACGGAGGCCCGAACCAAGGTTGACCTGGAGCCGCTGGGCATAACCGGGCTCCGGTACAGGAAGGCCGCCACCGGGGCAGGCGTCCTCGAGCTGCCGGGTGCCGCTAGTGGGGAGAAAGCCGATGCACTAGCGGCTAAATTGAGGGAAAACCTAGGGAGTGACCTAGTGAGAGTGTCCAGGCCGACTAAATGCGCGGAACTCCGCGTTTCAGGCCTGGATGACTCGGTCACGGCGGCTGAGGTGGCTGGGGCCATCGCCAGGGTGGGAAGTTGTACGGCGGACGACGTTAAAGTCGGGGAGGTGCGCCGAACTCTGACAGGGTTAGGCTCTGTGTGGGCGAGGTGCCCCGTTGAGGCGGCAAGGAAGGTGGCAGGTGGTCGCCTTCTAGTAGGATGGGTCTCGGCAGGTGTCAAAGTACTGGAGCCGAGACCCTTGAGGTGCTACCGGTGCCTGAAACAGGGGCACGTCGTCGCGGTATGCACCTCGGAGGTGGACCGCAGCGGTGAATGTTACCGCTGCGGGCAACATGGTCACAGAGCCGGGGCGTGCACGAGCAGGCCGCACTGCACGCTGTGCTCCGCCGAAGGGAAGTCGGCGGACCACATCCCAGGCAGCAAGACCTGTGCGGGGGCAAAGCCCAAAAAGGGCGCTAGGGTGGTAGCCGTTGCTGCCGCTCGCGTTGCTCCCGCCAGGCCAACGGAGGAGATGTGCACGGACCCGTGCTAGTGGCCATCGCCTCCAAGGCGACCACCGCGCCCTGCCATGTATACGGCGGGGCGCCCACCTGAGGCTTGGGGTGGCATTCGGGGGAGTGCCGCCCCTCTCACAGCCTCGAGATGGCGCGCGCGGTGTTCCCGCGCGCCTCTCCAGAAGTC
The DNA here is from genome assembly GCA_907165235.1 of Zeuzera pyrina. Lineage (NCBI taxonomy): Eukaryota > Metazoa > Arthropoda > Insecta > Lepidoptera > Cossidae > Zeuzera > Zeuzera pyrina. The sequence goes on from OU015640.1 coordinate 17,120,725, forward strand.
GGGCGGGCAAGGCCCGCCCAAACACGAGACGAGGCCGGCGTTTGCGCTGGCCGTTGCCGCCGGGGCCGCGGAAGAATGCCAACGCACCCCCGTTGCCCCGGCATCAAGGCTCTCGAGGAACACCGTCAGGTTTTAGTGGGTAGCCCGGCATTGCACCTCACAGCCGTGGAGTCCCACATATCCCCCTGCCATCCCCCATGGCAGGACGGAATGCATAAAGCATTTCCTGACGATAAAAAAAAAAAAAAAAAAAAAAAAGGTTAGGTGGGGCGGGGCCGAGTGGTGTGGGTGATCCGCCACAGGGGGTGGACCAACAGGCGCTTATAGCTCCCATTAAGTGGAGCCTTAGCCTGCCATCCCAAGACCGCAGTGCGTAGACTTCATGTCTACATCCTTCTCGAGGTGACCCTGTTTCTACTGAACACTGCGGATCTAGACTGGAGAGTCGATAAACACTCCTGAGGGTGGTGCTTCGGCGGCGCCCTCAGTACCGGGTCGGGGCCGATGAGGCTGCAGTGCCGAAAGGGCCTGGCCCGGACCGGGGGGGGGATGTCCCCATTTATGGGGACAAGTTGTGTTCCCCGTCCTCTGCGTGAGGGCGGGGGTCAGGCGTCGGGGTCACTTGCCCCTCTTCCAGGAAGGGTATTGTGACCCCGGAGGTGGAAAGAAGGAAAACTTTTAAAAACCCGTGAGGATACACGTAAAAATCTGAGGTGGAGAGAAGGAAACTCGAAATGAAACCCGTGAGAAAACACGTTAAAACCAGAGGTGGAGAGAAGGAAAACTCGAAATGAAACCCGTGAGACAACACGTTAAAATCAAAGGTGGGAAGAAGGAAAACTTGTAAAAACCCGTGAGTAAACACGTAAAAATCAGGTGGGCGTGCTGACGCCCCTGTCGTGGTGTAGGCGGGGTGCGGAAGCCGCCACTTCGGAGGCCTGGGGTGTCCTTCGGGGGAAGGCGCCTCACCAATGGCCTCGGGATGGTGCGCGCGGTTGTTCCCGCGCGCCTCCCAGCAGAGCGGGCAGGTAAAACTGCCCGCAAACGGAGGAGGGCCCGGCTCAGGCTGGGCATAGCCGCCGGGGTCGCGGCAGAATGCCAACGCGCTCCCGTTACCCCGGCATCAAGGCTCTCGAGGAACACCGTCAGGTTTTAGTGGGTAGACTCGGCCTAGCACCCTAATGTCGAGGAGTCCCACATACCCCCCTGCCACCCCCCTACGGCAGGACGGGATGCATAAAGCATTTCCTGACGCAAAAAAAAAAAAAAAAAAAAAAAAAAAAAGGTTAGGTGGGGCCGAGTGGTGGGGGTGACCCGCCACAGGGGGTGGACCAACAGGCGCTTACAGCTCCCATTAAGTGGAGCCTTAGCCTGCCACCCCAAGACCGCAGTGCGTGGACTTCATGTCCACATCCTTCTCGAGGTGGCCTCGTTTGCACTGAACACTGCGGATCTAGACTGGAGAGTCGATAAACACTCCTGAGGGTGGTGCTTCGGCGGCGCCCTCAGTACCGGGTCGGGGCCGATGAGGCTGCAGTGCCGAAAGGGTCCGGCCCGGACGGGGGGGAGGGGATGCACCTGCCTCTCTCTTTTGGAGGGGTAGGGTGCCTGGCGCTATTGCGCGGAGAGGTGTTGGGGGGCGCTATTGCGTCCCCCGCTGTGTGTTTTTTGCGCTTTTGCGCATTGTGGTTTCTCTGTCCTCTGCGGGGGGCAGGGAGTCTAGGTGGTGGCGTGCCCGGCGGCACTAACCCTGTCGCCGGGTTTCGCCTGGGGGGCGGACCAGCACCAGCCGCCCTCCCCGGGACCCCGCGCAGTCACTTCAACGACCCCCGTGTCGGTGCTAAGGGGGTACGTCGTGGCTGCGCGGACCGACGAACGGCCTGCCTTAATTGGCCGGCCTAAGAGAAGGAAAACTTGAAACAAACCCGTGAGAAAACACGCTTAAAACCTGTGGATACCTGGGGACCTCCACAGTATATACCCTAGCCCCCGGAATGGGCGTCACCCGGGGGTGGTCATTTAAATCGGCCCCACTCGTGGGATTCAAAATGGAATACTTCAAATTAAACTTTCGGGGAACGGGGGGGAAAGATAAGAGGAGGAGTGAAGATAAGGAGATCGATGAGGACGACTTTTCCGATGCTTCGGATGTAAGCGTCCCAACGGCTTGGTCGGATGACGGGAGTGCGACCAAGACACTAAGGAAGCGCGTTCGCCCAGGAGAGAAGACGAGAAGTCGGTCGAGGTCGAGATCGAAGTCGAGAGGAAGGGAGGCAGGTCCTGCTACGGAACCGTCGTCGGCGGGGAAAATTCCTGCAAGGAGAGGGAGAGGCCGGCCTCCTACGACCGGCGAATATGTCGGCCTGTCGCAGGCTAGAAAGGAATGGCTCGCCGCAGAGAGGGAGGCTCTGCAGATCCAAGTTGAGAAAGAGATGGCTGCAATGTCGCAGGAGCTCAGATTTAATCGACTCACTAGGTCGACCTCCAGTGAAATGTCGGGGTACTCTTCGTCGGCGTCAGCTGACAGGCATAAGCCAGAAACGTCGGAAACTCAGCAGCCGGAGCCAAACTCGGAAACGACGGATGGACTCAGGAAGCTGGCAATGGATAGTGTGGCCGCCATCGAAAAGGTGGCCACCAAATCGAAGAACTTGAAGGGTCCGTTCCAACGGGCCCTGAAAGAGGCAGCAGCCTGCATTAAAGAGGTGACGGAAACCCTTTCGGCTAGAACCTCTTCAGAGGAAAATATGAAGCTCCAGGAGGAGAATGCCCGCCTGCGTGCAGGAATGACTGAGCTCCGCAAGCAACTTGCGGAGCTCAAAGAAATGGTGGAAAAGCTGGCGACTCAACCGCGGCCGCCTCCGGCAGAGGCTACAGCTTCTTTACAGGAAGATATGACCAGGTCGATTATGATGCAGGTGGGCAACATGGTCAGTGCGAGATTTGATGCGCTGGAGGAGCGACTTTTGCCGGCGAAAAGTACCCGTCCGCCTCTGGCTGCGGACGCAAAGGTGCCAACTGCACCTACTGCACCTTCGGCTGGACATCCATCGCCGGCATCACAGGGGGGGAGCAAAAAAGTTGGGAAAGGCAAGGTTGCAGCGCCCCTTCCCAAGCCTGCGCGAAAGCAATCCGTGTCGGTGCCGTCTGTATCGGCTCCTATTGACGACGACGGCTTTGTAACCGTCGTAAGGAAAAAGAAGGTTAAAAAGGTTGTCGAAGTCCCGGCTTCCACTCGGCCGAATAGTCAGGTTGCTGCGGTCCCGGCTTCTGTGCCGAATAGGGGGGAGGTTGGTAGGAGGAAGAAAGGGACAAAAAAGCCCAAACTGCGAGTCCCAAAGTCGTCCGCCGTGGTCATTACGTTACTGCCGGAGGCGGCCAAGAAGGGGGTTTCTTACGCCCAAGTCTTAACAGAGGCGCGAACCAAGGTTGACCTGGGGCCGCTGGGCATAACCGAGCTCCGGTATAGAAAGGCCGCCACCGGGGCAGGCGTCCTTGAACTGCCGGGTGCCGCTAGTGGGGAGAAAGCCGACGCACTAGCGGCTAAATTGAGAGAAAACCTGGGGAGTGACCTGGTGAGAGTGTCCAGGCCGACTAAATGCGCGGAAATCCGCGTATCAGGCCTGGATGACTCGGTCACGGCGGCTGAGGTGGCTGGGGCCATCGCCAGGGTGGGAAGTTGCACGGCGGACGACGTAAAAGTCGGAGAGGTGCGCCGAACTCCGACAGGGTTAGGCTCGGTGTGGGCGAGGTGCCCCGTTGAGGCGGCAAAGAAGGTGGCAGGTGGTCGCCTTCTAGTAGGATGGGTCTCGGCAGGCGTTAAATTACTGGAGCCGAGACCCTTGAGGTGCTACCGGTGCCTGAAGCAGGGGCACGTCGTCGCGGTATGCACCTCGGAGGTGGACCGCAGCGGAGAATGTTACCGCTGCGGGCAACATGGCCACAGAGCCGGGGCGTGCACGAGCAGGCCTCACTGCACGCTGTGCTCCGCCGAAGGGAAGTCGGCGGACCACATCCCAGGCAGTAGGACCTGTGCGGGGGCTAAGCCCAAAAAGGGCGCTAGGGTGGTAGCAGTTGCTGCCGCTCGCGTTGCCCCCGCCAGGCAAATGGAGGAGATGTGCACGGATCCGTGCTAGTGGCCATCGCCTCCAAGGCGACCACCGCGCCCTGCCATGTATACGGCGGGGCGCCCACCTGAGGCTTGGGGTGGCATTCGGGGGAGTGCCGCCCCTCAGATAGCCTCGAGATGGCGCGCGCGGTGTTCCCGCGCGCCTCTCTAGAAGTCGGGCGGGCAAGGCCCGCCCAAACACGAGATGAGGCCGGCGATTTAGCGCTGGCCGTTGCCGCCGGGGTAGCGGAAGAATGCCAACGCGCTCCCGTTGCCCCGGCATCAAGGCTCTCGAGGAACACCGTCAGGTTTTAGTGGGTAGCCCGGCATTGCACCTTTACAGCCGTGGAGTCCCACATATCCCCCTGCCATCCCCCATGGCAGGACGGAATGCATAAAGCATTTCCTGACGCAAAAAAAAAAAAAAAAAAAAAAAAAAAAAAAAAAAAAAAAAAAAAGGTTAGGTTAGGTGGGGGAGGGGATGCACCTGCCTCTCTCTTTTGGAGGGGTAGGGTGCCTGGCGCTATTGCGCGGAGAGGTGTTGGGGGGCGCTATTGCGTCCTCCGTTGTGGTTTTTGCGCTTTTGCGCATTGTGGTTTCCCTGTCCTCTGCGGAGGGCAGGGAGTCTAGGTGGTGGCGTGCCCGGCGGCACTAACCCTGTCGTCGGGTGGTGCCTGGGGGGCGGACCGGCACCAGTCGCCCTCCCCGGTAACCGCGCAGTGCACCTCAACGACCCCCGTCACGGTGCTAAGGGGGTACGTCGTGGCTGTGCGGTCCGAAGACGGCTCGCCTTCATTGGCCGGCCGTGAGAGAAGGAAAACTCGATACAAAACCCGTGAGAAAACACGCTAAAAACCTGTGGATACCTGGGGACCTCCACAGTATATACCCTAGCCCCCGGAATGGGCGTCACCCGGGGGTGGTCTTATAAATCGGCCCCACTCGTGGGATCAAGTATGGATTATTTTAAACTTAACTTTCGGGGAACGGGGGGGAAAGATAAGAGGAGGAGTGTAGAGGTTGATGAGGACGACTTGTCCGATGCGTCGGACTTAAGCGTCCCAACGGCTTGGTCGGATGACGGGAGTGCGACCAAGGCTCTGAGGAAGCGTGTTCGTCCAGAAGAAAAGGCGAGAAGTCGTTCGAGATCGAGATCGAGATCGAAGTCTAGGGAAAGAGAGGCAGGTCCTGCGACCGAACCATCATCTGCAGGGAAAATTCCCACAAGGAGAGGGAGAGGCCGGCCTCCTACGACCGGCGAGTATGTAGGCTTGTCGCAAGCGAAGCGCGAGTGGCTCCAGACGCAGAGGGAGGCGCTGCAGCATCAAGTTGAAAAGGAGATGGCAGAAATGTCTCAAGAGCTCCGGCTAAAGAGACTTACCCGCTCAACGTCGAGTGAAATGTCTGGTTGGTCGTCGTCTGCGTCTGCGGACAGACACAGGGATCCGTCGGTGACTCAGCAACCGAGTCCCGATATGGAGACAACGGATGGACTGCATAAGTTGGCAATGGCGAGCGTGGCCGCCATCGAAAAGGTGGCCACTAAATCGAAGAACTTAAAGGGTCCGTTTCAACGGGCCCTGAAAGAGGCAGCAGCCTGTATTAAAGAGGTGACGGAAACCCTTGCGGCTAGAACCTCTTCAGAGGAAAATATGAAGCTCCAGGAGGAGAATGTCCGCCTGAGAGCTGAGATGAGTGAGCTCCGTAAGCAACTTGCGGAGCTCAAAGAAATCGTGGAAAAGCTGGCGACTCAACCACGGCCGCCTCTGGCAGAGGCTACAGCTTCGACACAGGAAGACATGACAAGGTCCATCATGTTGCAGGTGGGCAACATGGTCAACGCTAGGTTTGATGCGCTGGAGGGCAGACTACTCCCAGAGAAGCGCTTCCTCCCAGCGTCACTGAGTGGTAGAGCAGATGCGTCCGTGTCTGCGCCCCTGCAAACAATGGTGGTGAATGAGTCCAGCGTCGATACTGCGAGGTCCAGCGTTGGCAAGGGGGGGAATATAAGGGGAAAAAAGGGAAGTAAGGTGTCGGCGTCGTCTGGGGCGGAGGCAACCCCAAGGCCCCGCCCGCTGCCTCCAGTACCTGCCTCCACGAAAGAGGCATACAGTGTGGTCGCCCGAAGAGGCAATAGGAAAAATATTCCCGAGACGTCCAATCCCTCCCAAACCGTCGCCTCTAAGGGCGGTACAAAGGGGAGGAAGAAGAAGCAAAGAAGGAAGCCGAAGCCACGTGTGCCGAAGTCGTCGGCAGTGGTGTTAACTCTGCAACCAGAGGCGGCTCAAAAAGGGGTTACTTACGCGGCGATACTCACCGAGGCACGCAGCAAAATTGACCTCGGTACGCTCGGAATCGCCGAGATGAAATATAAGAAGGCTGCTACCGGTGCCAGTATATTGGAGCTTCCAGGCCTCGCCAGTGGGGATAAGGCTGATTCACTTGCAGCAAAGCTGCGGGAACATCTCAGCCCGAATGTGGTCCGGATCTCCAGGCCGGTCAAGTCGTCTGAGCTCCGTATATCCGGCCTGGATGATTCCGTTACGGCAAGCGAGTTATCCGCTGCTATCGTAAGGGAAGGGCATTGTACCGTCGAACAAATAAAGGTTGGTGAAATTCGGCGCACCCCCTCTGGGTTGCGCACAGCGTGGGTCCGCTGCCCTGCGGTGGCGGCCAAAAAACTAGTGCAGACTAGATTGTTGGTGGGTTGGGTCTCGGCGAACGTGACGCTCCTGGAGCCGAGACCCCTTCGTTGTTATAAGTGTCTGCAGGTCGGGCATGTGAGGCAGAACTGTTCCTCGGAGGTGGACCGCAGCGAACAATGTTTTCGTTGCGGTAAGGACGGCCATAAGGCCGGAACGTGCATTGCAGTTCCGCACTGCACGTTGTGCGATGCCGCCAAAAAGGCGGCGAACCACATTCTAGGAGGCAAGGCCTGTACGGAAACGAAACCGGCAGGCAAGAGAAGAATTGCAGCAGCCCCACCGGCCGCTCCCATTGCCTCAACAGTTGCTGGCGAGGAAGAGGAAGTTATGCTCACGGATGCGTAGAGTTCGAGTTGTCGCCTATTGGCGAGGGTATACTCCGCAGCACGACGGAGTGCCCACATAGAGGCTTGGGGTGACCTTCGGGGGAGGGTCACTCCTTAGATAGCCTCGAGATGGCGCGCGCGGTGTTCCCGCGCGCCTCTCACGACATCATGGGTGGGAGTTCTGCCCTCCCACCCAAAACGAGACGAGGCCGGCGGTGTAGCGCCGGCCGTTGCCCGCCGGGGTCGCGGAAGAATGCTAACGCACACCCGTGGCCCCGGTACAAAGGCTCTCGAGGAACACCGTCAGGTTTTAGTGGGTAGCCCGGCATTGCACCTCACAGCCGTGGAGTCCCACATATCCCCCTGCCATCCCCCATGGCAGGACGGAATGCATAAAGCATTTCCTGACGATAAAAAAAAAAAAAAAAAAAAAAAAAAAAAAAAAAAAAAAAAAAAAAAAAAAAAAAAAAAAAAAAAAAAAAAAAAAAAAAAAAAAAAAAAAAAAAAAAAAGGTTAGGTTAGGTTAGGTTAGGTTAGGTTAGGTTAGGTTAGGTTAGGTTAGGTTAGGTTAGGTTAGGTTAGGTTGGGGCCGAGTGGTGGGGGTGACCCGCCACAGGGGGTGGACCAACAGGCGCTTACAGCTCCCATTAAGTGGAGCCTTAGCCTGCCACCCCAAGACCGCAGTGCGTGGACTTCATGTCCACATCCTTCTCGAGGTGGCCTCGTTTGCACTGAACACTGCGGATCTAGACTGGAGAGTCGATAAACACTCCTGAGGGTGGTGCTTCGGCGGCGCCCTCAGTACCGGGTCGGGGCCGATGAGGCTGCAGTGCCGAAAGGGTCCGGCCCGGACGGGGGGGAGGGGATGCACCTGCCTCTCTCTTTTGGAGGGGTAGGGTGCCTGGCGCTATTGCGCGGAGAGGTGTTGGGGGGCGCTATTGCGTCCTCCGTTGTGTTTTTGCGCTTTTGCGCACACGAGTTTGGCGGCGCTTTTGCGTATTGTGGTTTCCCTGTCCTCTGTGGAGGGCAGGGAGTCTAGGTGGTGGCGTGCCCGGCGGCACTAACCCTGTCGCCGGGTTTCGCCTGGGGGGCGGACCAGCACCAGCCGCCCTCCCCGGGACCCCGCGCAGTCACTTCAACGACCCCCGTGTCGGTGCTAAGGGGGTACGTCGTGGCTGCGCGGACCGACGAACGGCCTGCCTTAATTGGCCGGCCTAAGAGAAGGAAAACTTGAAACAAACCCGTGAGAAAACACGCTTAAAACCTGTGGATACCTGGGGACCTCCACAGTATATACCCTAGCCCCCGGAATGGGCGTCACCCGGGGGTGGTCATATAAATCGGCCCCACTCGTGGGATCAAGTATGGAATATTTCAAACTAAACTTTCGGGGAACGGGGGGGAAAGATAAGAGGAGGAGTGAAGATAAGGAGATCGATGAGGACGACTTTTCCGATGCTTCGGATGTAAGCGTCCCAACGGCTTGGTCGGATGACGGGAGTGCGACCAAGACACTAAGGAAGCGCGTTCGCCCAGGAGAGAAGACAAGAAGTCGGTCGAGGTCGAGATCGAATTCGAGAGGAAAAGAGGCAGGTCCTGCTACGGAACCCTCATCGGCGGGGAAAATTCCTGCAAGGAAAGGGAGAGGCCGGCCTCCTACGACCGGCGAATATGTCGGCCTGTCGCAGGCTAGAAAGGAATGGCTCGCCGCAGAGAGGGAGGCTCTGCAGATTCAAGTAGAGAAGGAGATGGCGGCAATGTCGCAGGAGCTTAGATTCAATCGACTCACTAGGTCGACCTCTAGTGAGATGTCGGGTTACTCTTCGTCGGCGTCAGCGGACAGGCATAAGCCAGAAACGTCGGAAACTCAGCAGCCGGAGCCAAACTTGGAAACGACGGATGGACTCAGGAAGCTGGCAATGGATAGTGTGGCCGCCATCGAAAAGGTGGCCACCAAATCGAAGAACTTGAAGGGTCCGTTCCAGCGGGCCCTGAAAGAGGCAGCAGCCTGTATTAAAGAGGTGACGGAAACCCTTTCGGCTAGAACCTCTTCAGAGGAAAATATGAAGCTCCAGGAGGAGAATGCCCGCCTGCGTGCAGGAATGACCGAGCTCCGCAAGCAACTTGCGGAGCTCAAAGAAATGGTGGAGAAGCTGGCGACTCAACCGCGGCCGCCTCCGGCAGAGGCTACAGCTTCCTTACAGGAAGATATGACCAGGTCGATTATGATTCAGGTGGGCAACATGGTCAGCGCGAGATTCGATGCGCTGGAGGAGCGACTTTTGCCGGCGAAGAGTACCCGTCCGCCTCTGGCTGCGGACGCAAAGGTGGCAAGTGCTCCCACGGTCGCACCTTCGGCCGGACATCCATCGTCGGCATCACAGGGGGGGAGCAAAAAAGTTAAGAAAGGCAAGGTTGTAGCGCCCCTTTCCAAGCCTGCGGGAGAAGAATCCGTGTTGGTGCCGTCTGTATCGGCGCCTATTGACGATGACGGCTTTATCACCGTCGTTAGGAAAAAGAGAAGTAAAAAGGTTGTAGAGGTCCCGGCTTCTGTGCCGAATAGGAAGGAGGGTAGTAGGAGGAAGAAAGGGACAAAAAAGCCCAAACTGCGAGTCCCGAAGTCGTCCGCCGTGGTCATTACGTTACTGCCGGAGGCGGCCAAGAAGGGGGTTTCTTACGCCCAAGTTTTAACGGAGGCGCGAACCAAAGTTGACCTGGGGCCGCTGGGCATAACCGAGCTCCGGTACAGAAAGGCCGCCACCGGGGCAGGCGTCCTCGAGCTGCCGGGTGCCGCTAGTGGGGAGAAAGCCGACGCACTAGCGGCTAAATTAAGGGAAAACCTGGGGAGTGACCTGGTGAGAGTGTCCAGGCCGACTAAATGCGCGGAAATCCGCGTATCAGGCCTGGATGACTCGGTCACGGCGGCTGAGGTGGCTGGGGCCATCGCCAGGGTGGGAAGTTGCACGGCGGACGACGTAAAAGTCGGGGAGGTGCGCCGAACTCCGACAGGGTTAGGCTCCGTGTGGGCGAGGTGCCCCATTGAGGCGGCAAGGAAGGTGGCAGGTGGTCGCCTTCTAGTAGGATGGGTCTCGGCAGGTGTCAAATTACTAGAGCCGAGACCCTTGAGGTGCTACCGGTGCCTGAAACAGGGGCACGTCGTAGCGGTATGCACCTCGGAGGTGGACCGCAGCGGTGAATGTTACCGCTGCGGGCAACATGGCCACAGAGCCGGGGCGTGCACGAGCAGGCCGCACTGCACGCTGTGCTCCGCCGAAGGGAAGTCGGCGGACCACATCCCAGGCAGTAAGACCTGTGCGGGGGCTAAGCCCAAAAAGGGCGCTAGGGTGGTAGCCGTTGCTGCCGCTCGCGTTGCCCCCGCCAGGCAATCGGAGGAGATGTGCACGGACCCGTGCTAGTGGCCATCGCCTCCAAGGCGACCACCGCGCCCTGCCATGTATACGGCGGGGCGCCCACCTGAGGCTTGGGGTGGCATTCGGGGGAGTGCCGCCCCTCAGATAGCCTCGAGATGGCGCGCGCGGTGTTCCCGCGCGCCTCTCTAGAAGTCGGGCGGGCAAGGCCCGCCCAAACACGAGATGAGGCCGGCGATTTAGCGCTGGCCGTTGCCGCCGGGGTAGCGGAAGAATGCCAACGCGCCCCCGTTGCCCCGGCATCAAGGCTCTCGAGGAACACCGTCAGGTTTTAGTGGGTAGCCCGGCATTGCACCTTCACAGCCGTGGAGTCCCACATATCCCCCTGCCATCCCCCATGGCAGGACGGAATGCATAAAGCATTTCCTGACGCAAAAAAAAAAAAAAAAAAAAAAAAGGTTAGGTTAGGTTAGGTTAGGTTAGGTTAGGTTAGGTTAGGTTAGGTTTTTTTTTTTTTTTTTTTTTTTTTTTTTTTTTTTTTTTTATACTGCTTCCCCTAACATATTATTTGGTCAGGGACCTTGTTTTTCTTTTGATACTTTCATACTATTCTTCTTTCATCTGAGCCTTTCATATTCATACGTCACATCCATTCATCTCTTTCATACTTTGGCCAAAAGATTTTTCGTGTACCTATTCTTTATTTCTTATCTTCTTATTTATTCTTTATTTATTCTTTATTTCAATAACCATTTTATTCTATTACATTTCCTTATCTTAATACATTCTTTATATCTTATTTCTAACATTTATTTTCTTATACAATATCTCTAGTTTACACTAATCTATCTTACATTATATCCATTTTGTTATCTTATTTTATTTATACATAGCCTCTATCTTATCTTAATCCCTTACATTTATGTCTTATACATTTTACTTCCTTACTTCTAACATCTTAATTTTCTTACTTCTATACAACTTTTAGTTATATCAATTACTCTGATTACATATATCATTTTTATCCTTTATTTTCTTACTTTACATTTAACTTTACATTCTAGAGGGGGTAGATCTTTTGTCATTTACATTATCTATAGTTCTCCCAGCTTACTTATCTTGCTTATATTCTATTTAACATTTATTTAGCTATCCTTATCTATTCCATATATAATACTTATCTTAATTTGGGTTACTGGAGTTGTATGTAAACCATACTTTCCGTAATCCCTTAATACTATTTATTTTACATCTTTTATTTCTGTACCTTCCCTTATTCCTATATACTTATCTTAATTTTACATTATTTACATATATAGTTATCTTTTCACTTCGTTTCTTTTGTTTACCTTCTTTGCAATACTTATACAATATTCTAATAATGGATCTCTTTTATGTTTATTTTCTAATATTTCACTTAGATTTTCCTCACTAATTTTAACATCTATTTTATTTTCCAGATCCATCCTTTCTACTGCATACACCGGGCACTCTGTTAACAAGTGTATCACCCCCTCCCCCACCTCATCATCACAGATGCACGACGGGCTCTCCTTGCACCTGAATCTGTGTAGGTACTCTGAGAACCCGCCGTGCCCTGTCAGAACCTGGGTTAGATAATAATTAATCTTAATTTTTCTAGTCAGTGGGTAGGCCGCTACCGCACTGGGGAAAAACACCTTCGTCACACTCGCTACCTCATCTTCCATATATCTTACATTCCACCTTTCAATGCTGTCCTTTCGCAATACCCTTTTTACATACGATGCCGGACACCTTTCATAGTTCGGCCTAGTCTTCATCTTTTGCGCAGCTTCTTTCGCTAATTCATCCGCTCGCTCATTTCCCCTCACCCCAACGTGAGCCTTGACCCAGAACAGTCTAATATCCCTTCCTGACTTGGATATCGCTGTTATGTTGTTCCGGGTCTTGACCACCAAGGGGTGAAGGGAATTTCCTCCCGTAATCGCTTCCAAGGCCGAACGTGAGTCACTGTACACGCTGCAGAGAGGCTCCTCACTCTTCAATATTTTTTCCGTCGCCTCGGTCAGCGCTAGTAGTTCAGCCTGGAAGACGGTGCAGCAGTCCGCCAGTTTGAGCTTTCGGGTTCCGGTTTCGACGTCTCCTCTCCATATGGAGAGTGACGCCCCTACCTTACCCCCGATCCGGCTGCCATCTGTATAGATGGCTAGACCTTGCTCTCCCTGGTGTCCTGCCCCACCCTCCCCCAGGCACTCGAACTCCAACGCCTCCCTCAGCGCCGGGTGCGGTAGGTCTTGCACATTGAACTGCCTCTCCATCTCCCGGTCCCCCAATACCGCCCGAGAGTACCCCCTCCTGGCCTCATAAAACAGGGCTGCTTCACGCACCCTGAGGTCAAGAGGGAGAATCCCGGACAGCAGCAGGGCCGAGTTCAGAGAGACAGTTCTGTAAGCTTTGATTATCTTTTGAAGAAATCCCCTCTGCACCGCACACAACTGTTTCCTTACATACTGTTTACCCACTGCATCCCCCCATACACTCGCCGCATACATAATGGTCGGTTCGACCACCGCCACGTATATGGTTCTCACCACCTCCGGCTCCAACCCCCACTGGGCTTTTGCGGCTCTCGACAGCTGTTTGTGAATATTTGTGGCCTTTCGGCACACATTTACGACGTGGGTGTTAAAAATTAGTTTGTCGTCGACTGTGAGGCCTAAGATTTTTATTTCTCGGGACAGAGCAATGGCTCCCCCCCCCATGCTTAGGACCGGAGAGTCGAACTTCAGTTTGTTGGTTAACACCATCGCCTTTGTTTTGTGTGGCGCAAACCGAAGTTTATTACGGACTCCCCAGTCCCAAACATACTGGAGGGCCACATTAGCCCGTCCCTGTGCCTCAGCGGTGTTGTTTCCGGAGAAGATGAGGACCACATCGTCGGCAAATGCCTGGCAATGATCTCCCCTTCCTTCTAGCCCTTTCAATAGGGGGTCCAACAACACATTCCATAACGTCGGGCCCCCTATAGATCCTTGCACACATCCTTTATCTGTTACTCTCCTATATTCCAATCCGGCATACCTCACTCTTACCGACCTTTCAGAGAGATAGCTGTCCAGCATTCTTCTCAGATTTGACGGGCAGCTCAACTCGGCCAACCCGCACCTAATTGCGGGCCACCATGCGCTGTCGAAAGCTCCCTCTATGTCAAGAGAGATCAGGATGGTAATCTTTTTATTTTTAATTTGCTCTCTTAGGTATTTAATCATGACATAGAGGGAGTCTTCCGTACTGCGCTGCGGCATGAAGCCGTACTGAGCCCTGCTGAGCTTTGGCTGGACATGCCATCTCACCCTTCCTATCAGCATTTTCTCCAGTATTTTCCCCAGTATCGGCAGCAGACCTATTGGCCTGTATGATTTGGGGTCCCTGTAATTATCTTTTGCAGGCTTCCGCAACACCACCACGATCGCTTCCTTCCATACCACCGGGAAGTGAGCCAACTGCAGGCATCTATTAAAGAGTGCTAAAAACATGCGGGGGCAAAGGGATATGGCCGCCCCACAGATGTCGAGGGTGAACCCATCTCCCCCCGGGGCCTTTTTTGGATTAAAGCTCTTGAGGGAGCTGTACAATTCATCCATTATAAAAGGGGGGTCCAAGTCATCTTGCACCCCCTCATTTATTTTTGACGCCTTAATCCTCGTCGCATCATGGTCCGAATTTTCCAGCTCCCTCAAGTCCCGCGGATAGAAGGTCTCCGCCAACAGTTTGACGGAGCCCTCCGCATCCAATTCCCTACCATTATGGGTTAGGAGAAGGTCCTCCTCTCTCTCCGTGGTACGCCCAATAACCCTATATATGCCCCCCCACATGCTCTCCCTATCCTGCTTTCCGCAGAAGTTTTTCCAGCTTTCAATCTTTGCCTTTCTTACTTCATTCAAATACTCCTCTTTTGCTACTACGAACTGCTCCGCCACCCATGCTCTGCGAGTTGGCGCTGCATTTCTTATCCTTCTTTTCTTTCTTATCATCTCTTTCTTTAGTTTGTCCAATCTGCCGTTCCACCAGGGCGACTCAACTACTTTATTTCTACTTGTCTTTTTCATCATTTTTTCACAGTTTATTTTCATTGCCTTAACAATCCTATTAACCACATTTTCCAACTCCTCTACATTAGGTATTTCTTTAATTTTTTCCTCATCTATCCCTTCACTGTCCCATTCCTGTTTCAATCCTTCTTTAAATTTTTCCCAATCTATTCTATTCGTACTATAAATCCTAGTTGTTCTTTCTATATTTTTACCCTTACTCGGTCTCAATTTTACCTCGAAGAGTATCGCCCTGTGGTCCGAACAGGTGACGGTTTCGTCCACTCTCCATCCTACAACTCTACAGAGCATGTCAGCGGTGCAGGTCGTCACATCCACACAGCTGGAAAAACTCCTGCCTCCCCTCACTACGTCAAATGTCGGCTCATCCCCCCGGTTTATCACTTCCATTCCTATCTCCACCAATGCTCCTTCCAATATCCTCCCTCTGCGGTCCGTCCTCTTACTCCCCCACCATATATTCCATGCATTCATATCACCTCCCATTATTATTCCTTTCATTCCTAATCCTCTTACAATCTTCTCCATACATTCAACTTGCAACTCTATAGGCCTATCCCCTTCCAAATATACGGATACCACCCCGATCTCCCACTCCACAGTCCTCAGCTTCGCCACAGCGAAGCCGGGAGTACACAGAGCGGGGACCAGGATGATATCCAACCTCTCATCAAATATCATTATTGCGGCCTTAATGACCGCATCACTCTCTTCCGTCCCTTGCACCACTCTTACACCTGGATAGGCCCTCATTCGTCCTCTCTTTCCAACATAGGGTTCTTGGACCAGCGCACAAGAGATCTTCCTTCTCTTCGCCTCCATAATCATTTCAGAGGTCGCCACCTCACTCCTTTGAAGGTTCGCCTGTATCATATTATAACTTACATCCCTCATTCTTTCATTCTTCCTATTTCCATCCGTTCCTTTCACACCCTTAGCAATAAGCCACTGTGGTTCTCGCTAACGCATCCCACTTTCTTCGGATCGGACAGTCAGAGCTGAATGCGTTGTGGTCCGCCCTATCCATTTTAGCTCTTCTACAGTTTATACAACTGGAGCTCTCTCCGGCCAACCACTCCGCACACTCAGCCCTGACGTGCGGCCCACCACAGTGGCTACACACATTCTCTTTCATCGTGCAGAATCTCCTTCCATGCCCATATCCGAGGCAGCAGGAGCATTGCACCAGCGGGGACTGGTCGGCCACTCGTATCCTCTGGATATCTATGTGTACCGAACCTGCCCCCGTCAATCGAGTCCAAATAACTGGGGATACCTTTAACACTACATGTGCTGTCAATGGGTTCCTTGCTTTCCTTCTATACTTTACCTCCATCCTATCGTTTTCTCCTTCTATCCCAGACAGCACATGCTTATTCTGTGTTCTTAAGGCCTTGATAATATCTTCATCCTTGTTCGTCTGTAGTACCCCAAAGAGCACTACCATTGGATCCTTATTTTTGATATCCTCGACTCTTAATGCTCCCCCTGCCCCGTTTATCCTTTCTTTTACCTTTTTCAAATCCTCTACTGCACTACATCCTATTATAACTTTTCTGTCCCTCGCCTTCCTTATCCTATCTATTCTCACTCCTTCATCCCTTGCGTTCACTACCTTCCTTAATTCTTCAAATATACCTTCCCCTGTATCCCTTTCATTCCTGGAGGAGACTACTACCGAGTGCATAACCTGGCTTTCCGGTTGTTGCCTTTTAGGCGCTCCCGCCACCACACTAGCATATGATGCCCTCAGGGTCTCCTTCAGTTTCATCATTTCCTCTTTGCTTTCTTGTAGCATCCTCGCGTGTTCCTCTAACTTTTTTACTATATCACTTTCTTTATCCTTTCTTTCATCATTCACTTTTTCTTCCTCATTATCTTGTTCTCCTTTTTCATTCCTCTTACTGTTTCCATTCTCTTTTTTCCTTTCATCCTCAGATTCTCTTACCAGGGCGTACAATCGGTCCACTGCAGCCAGAACATCAGCTTTTATGTCGCTCTTAAGGTTCCGGCTGTTGTTCAGTTGGATCTTTGCCCTGGTTAGACAGGCTTTCGCTTCCCCTAATCGGCTTTTATAAGCCGGCCTTTCCTTTGGCGAACTTTCATTTTTTGATTGTTTATCTAATCCTTCCTTCCTTTCCGCTTCTACCTCTATTTCACTCGTGCTTCCACCCTTTTCTTTCGCTACTATCATCCTAGATTCGCAGGGGAATTTCATTTTCAATTTCACTCTTTCCACATTCTTATCTATTACAGGGTTCCTTCTTAAAGCTGGCGGCGACTTGATCTTTGCCTCGATTTCCCCTATGCTTTTCCTTACAGTAACCGTTTTATTCATCTCCTTTACGCATCCCTCTTCATCCTTCTCACAAACATCCTTACTTGATCCTTCCATCCTTGGTGGAGATATCTCACTCCCTTTCGTCCCTTTTGCTGGTGTACGGAAGCCGAACATTGTCGGGGAATGCGTCCTCTATATTAAAAAATTTAAAATAAAAGTTACGAGTCAATAAACCCGTACTTCAAAGTCAATACTTAATAATTGTCCGTTGAATCTATGTTAGAGGTGTAAAAAGCCTCTGTATAATATATACACAACACTAAACTATTTATAATATACAATAATAAATGAGAAAAGTAGTCCAGACCGCTCAGTGTACTCTCCCGCGCACAACCCAATCTGGGGGGGGGGGGGGGGGGGGGGTTATGGGGCGTAAAGTGAAGACGACAGCAACTTGTCTAAAGGTTGCAGACCACTGATCCGCAGTCAATATTTTGTCTAACCCTTCCAACAGCAAGATGTCGCCAGCTCCTCACCCCAAATATAAGTTCTATGGAGGGGGGGAAGTCCGCCACACTCGGCTTATTCCTCCACGCAATTTCCCGGTCAAAATTCAAAAAGGGGGCGTTGGGGGCCTAAAAGGGGGCCTAAAAGGGGGCGTTGGGGGCCTAAAAGGGGGCCTAAAAGGGGGCGTTGGGGGCCTAAAAGGGGGCCTTGGGGGCCTAAAAAGGGGGCCTTGGGGGGCGTTGGGGGCGTCGGGGGCGTCGATTGCACCAGGGCCCAGAGGTCCTCCAGGCGCGCAGGCCCTTCGATTGAGTCCCACTGACCCAAAAGGAGGCCCCACAAGCAGTCAGTACCAACCGACCTCGGAACCAAGTCCAAGGGGGCGTGCACTATTTTCTGATCTAGGGGGCGTCAGAGGGTACCACCTTCCACTGTCCCTCCCGCTCCCAACAATGCACTAATTTGGTGTATCGAAAAAAGGGGGGGCGTCCAATCCAAAGGGGGCTATGGGGGCGTCGCGTCTAAATGTCCACCCCAATCTATACTATATATGCTCCCCTGCTTAAACTCAATTTTAGTATTTAATATTTATCTAAATTTTTAAGGCTATTACCCTTCGTTTTCCGACGTCGTCGGATAACCAGTACCCCAGACCCACTCTACTAAAGTAGTTATTCCTGACGGGAGGTCAATTGTTCTGGTCGGTTTCCAGGGGGTATTCTCAGGAGGTGATTTCTAAATGTGTATAAAAGATCTGTGTTACAGGAGGTGTTCCAGGGGGTGTTTTATAGGCAGTAGTATGATGTTATGAGCAGGCAAACAGGCAGTTAACGTTGACCTAGTTTCTGTAATGTCCAAGAGTAAAGGCACTCTTCCACTATCCACCAAATTTACAACAAACTTTTCCTATTTCTTTTTATACCTAATTATTTCTCTATATTTCTTAATATATCTTATTTTACTAAACTTGTTATATATAACACAACCTTAACTTATATATTTCGATACGATTTTTTTATACAATTTTTATATAAAATTCCAAATTCAATTTAATAGAATTCGGTTAACAGTATGGGCGAGGGCCTTAGCTTTAAATTTTTCAAGTACAAACTTAAGTTAAAGTTGTCAAAGAAATTTCTCAATGATGCATCTGGCTATAACACCTTTACTACTAAATTTTTCAAAAATTTTTCTTCACGCCCTTCTTTAATTTATCCTAATACACCTTTCTAAACTTTTTATTTTTCCAAAATATTCAATTTTACTAACTTAATCCTATTCTAAAAAGAGGGGCGTGTCAATTTGTGACCGCAATATTCTACAAACTTAACTTAAGCTTGTAATTTATTTTGGCTACCTATATCTAATTTGTTTTTCAACTAATTTCAATTTTTATTTTTCTAATGTATAGTACTAGGTCTACTCTCGATGCTCCTTCTTTCCTTTATTCGTCAGCGTTTTATTTAATGCCTTTTTGGCGCAGTTTAGTTAATCCCGACCGCAAACCAAAATTTTTCTAGTTTAACAGTCGTAACTTCTTTATTTTTAAACTTTTTTATAATATTCTTTCTGATATCTATTTGTATTCCTGTCTAGCTGTTTCTTGCTAAATATTATGCTTGTAACTTACACCAATTTTCCGCAATTTAAAATACAAAGTTATACTAATGCCAGTGTTTTCAGGGTTCTACTATTCTTCTAATATCTTCCTTATTTTTAAGCAAAAATGTCTGGAACTTACAGGGTAGGTTGTTCTTGAGATGATCTTCCTTTCCAGGTGTTTTTTCACACAGGTCACCGCTGTAGTTTCCTCTCCAGACTCGCCCAAATGTGAGCAAGTTTTAGGCCGACCGCAAATAGGTAATTGCGGCCAAGCCCTTTGAGATTTTAAAATTTTTCTTTTCACTCACTATTCACTGACACCCAATTTATCTACTTCTGATGTTACACTCACTATTTCACTTGTTTTTGTTGCATTTTCAAACACGTGCTTTTTATTATTTTTTGATTTCCCACTAAACCAG